>JAJJWW010015779.1:600000-1137612 GCA_023531295.1 Papaver armeniacum
GATCCATAAATGATTACACACTAATCATTGTTTCCTTTCTGGTAGTGGAATAATCCTTCCACTTTCTAGCACATGAATTGTGTACGCACATCAATCATTTTTGGTCCATCCAATAATAACCCATCGTGCACAAACTCATATTAGTTTGAACATATAATATTACATCATCCCTTCGGTCCCGGAGTAGTTTTGGTAGCCGAATCCAAAAGTCAAAACCCATTACGTAGATGGACATTGTCTTGCCACTTCAACCCATGTAGCCATTATCCCGTTTAAGTATCCGTCTATCCAAAAGCCCATATTTTTTTGTGCATACGTCTAGTTTTAGCTGTTTTCTTCGCCAGAACCCATTTATTCATTCACCTATAAAGCACAATAAATATCAAAATTAGTATCAAAATAAGCATTAACAATATATATTTTCGGAAGTAATAAAGACACAAATATGCATCTATCAAAATACCCCCAAACTTATTGTTTGCTAGTCCCGAGCAAATCAAATCTACAAAATAAAATCCTAACTCACTGTCGCAGGCATCGCCGATGGCATTTAGCATATGCAATAAGCCTTTAAACCCCTAGGTGGCCCTAGTGGCCGAGTTATAGTCTCGGGAGGGCTTACAAGAGATATACCCACAAAACCTTTATACTCCAGACCCTAACTATCTACGCAGAACCTTGGAAGGCACTAAAGAATCTCCTTGGTTGGCATAATTATTGACTACATGAGGAAGTACCCTGATGCGAAATTCCAATTGATGTACACGAGTTTGCACTCAAGCATACTAAAATTCATATATAAGTCACAGAGCTCTACTCAGATAGTTTCTGGACATCATAACCGGAGTCAACCAATCACATGGATAGATTAAGAAGATGGATGTGGAGAAAAACGTAGATGGTTTTGATGTTAACTAAGGTGAACGGTGTTTATCATATCTGTCTGAAGGACACTGCCAAAATGAACCTATCCTAATGGAATGAGATACTGGTCTGGACTAATATCAACACACTGGTATATACAAGGGAACCAGTGGTCGATAATCCTAACTCTAGGTCAACTCAGCTGGCATATACAAGGGATCGACTTTATTAAATTTATTCCGGTTGGTCTGATGGTCTGGTCTCAATTTCTTTATTTATTTTTATTTTTTCATAATAATTCTTTATTTTTTCTTTTTCTTTTTTTTTTCATTTTTTTTTCCGGTATCTCAATCACTCTATTTCACCCTAGCAGTGGTAACAACTTGAATCGTGAGCCCCACCCAATCACTTAGACAAACATATTTTAAAGAAAACAAAATAAAAATAGAAGTGAAAAGGATTCAACGAGATATGGCGAAACTACCATGTTTTTTCTTTAATTCTAACACATGAGCTCTGTGCTTTTATGAATAGACTCTTTAGATGTTTCCAACTAATTAAATTGGTTCCTCAACTCCTACAACCAAAATGCTTCCATCCACTTAGATTTGTTAGTGTCATCCTTAATAAGCATAAATTTCTAGGCTCTGGAATTTAACAATGCAACTAAAATGTTTCTCCCATACCCCCAAACTTAAATCTAACATTGTCCTCAATATTCTAAAGATAAAATTAAAAGCATGAACAAGGAGAAACTGTTACCATTTGAAGCAAAAGAGTTAAGGAAAGATATTACCGTGTTGCATGAGCATGGGTTACCTCCCAAGAAGTGCTAAGTTTAAAGTCTTCAGCCAGACTAAGAAAGGATTAGTCACCTCATAAAATCATAAAGTAATAGCCGAAATATCTGTGGGTCATCAAAACCAAATAGAGCTATCACAAGTAAAAGGAATCTGCAACCTGCCAAGAAAATTAACAAATAAAGCACACCTTGTCTAGTTTCATGTTTAAGACAACTACATCTAGCCGTGGTTCAGGTTCATGCTCTATAACTGGGTCGAGATAAAATATTTTCATGTGATGGAATTCCTCAAAGCTAAGATCCGGTTCAGGTTGTAAAGTCTGTAAAAACTCAAATAAGAACTTAGAAGCACATAATAATAACCTGAATAATTGCGGATCCTTAAAGTAAATCAAATTTGAGTCACACAATTGACCACGATGAAACTGGCGGTCATTCTTAAGCAAATGTGTCGTTTCTATTCTCCTAAAATAATTAGGTTTGGTCCCAGAACTTAATAACTGACACATTTTGAACTCATACATTCCCACAATTGGTTGAAAAATATTTGGTGGGAAGACAAGATCAATCTGGGTATCATAGTCTGGGCTAACCACATCAACCAGAGGATGGGTTTCCAACAACTGAACTTCCCTATGGACATCACTAGGTTCAGAAAAATGTGTATGAAGATAATCTTTTGAAATGGTTGAGGCACATATGTCAAGTCCCAAGTGAGGGACCTTTCTAAAAGTTAGAGCACATGGAGAATGATAATCACCCCCAAACTTAGAGTTTTCAGTGTCTCTAGAAAGACTAGTCACAACTTCCCTAATTTCAAGGTCATCTGATTCCTGAAAATGGTCGATTGATTCTTCTAAGTCAGGTTCATCCTCACTCATCTCCACGAGTTCATTTTCTTTGTCTAAGACTAATGTTTCTAAATCGCTAGACTCTAAAACAATATTCTCAGAAGAAACTCGTTCCTCTAAACCATTATTAGCTTCGTAATCAAAAGGAAATACTACATCGTCTAAAACAGGGGTATCTCTAGACAAATCCTCGTCCTTTTGAATAGGTGAATAATTATTAAAATTATTTGGATTTGAACTAGAAACATTATCATTATTAAGCTCAATTGGAGTAACAAATTCCTGATCACTATGCCTACTTATTTCAAATTCTTCATTAGCACTATCCTCATCATAATCATCATTATAATAACATGAAAATGGTCGAACCCCATCTAAAAAAGTAGTGTTACCAAGTTTAACCTCGTCATCTTGATTATGTGAATAACTATCTTCATTTTCAAAGGTACTATTGGAAACACTATATTGGAAATTAAGACTATCTTGAGCAGCTCTTTCCTGGGCCTCTAATAAAATTTTCTGAGTCGACTCACATGACTTCCTGATTTTATGTAGGAAAGAAGGTTCACACGTTGCATTGCTTTCGTCCATAACTAAGTTATTCATCTCAGCTGAACTACGTGTCGACTCAAGTAACTTTTGTGCTGACTCAGCTAACTTACGTGCGGACTCTAGTAGAGAGGAATTTTGCTCGTATGACCGGTGGGTGTATGGATAGTAATTGGGCTCACCATGGTATGGACCATAACCTTGAAAAGGCTGATGTTCCCAACCACTATTCACATTATGGTCAAAGTAGTAACGTCCATTTTGAAACTCAGTCGGATATTCATTGTATTGGCTATTGTAATACCAGTTCGACATTCTATTGCAGGGGTGTGAGTTGTCACACAAAATAAAACCCACTGACAAGGGATTCGTGGGTGGATAGAGTCTTACCTCCCGTAACAGACGGGCGATGAACCGTTGAAGTCGACTCAGGCCACCGACTCCGATGTCAGTATACGAACCCGAGGGGCCGAGACAGTATCGTAACTGTCGTCCTTCCCTGCAAACAGTTTATATTTAATTTTTAACCCTTCCTTAGGGTTTTAAAATAATAATGTTCAGTCCAAAAATATAAAGTCCAAAAAGTGTCCAAAAAGAAAAAGAAAAATTACAAAAATACAACCTTATTTACAGTTTCTAAAAATAAAACAAAATAGCTATATACAAAATCTTCTTCTTCACTCCTTTTGAATTCCTCTTTTCTTTCCTTCTTTGGAAGATGCTTTACTTTTATAGCACTTTTTCTTTCCTTGTAGCTTCGCTCCAAATCTGAAAAGAATCGAAAAATACCAAAGGCGTAAAAGAGAACAAAAAATATAAAAAATAAAAATAGAAATAACTCTAAAACCTAAAACCTAAAACCTAAATACAAGTCCGCGTCGGCGGCGCCAAAAATTGATGTAGTTTTGAAGTTGTTGTAAAGTGGTAAGAAGGTTGTCGTTCACTCGGACTTGATGAGATTGGTTTAAGACTAAAGAATAAAAATACTAAAAATAAAGTAAATATATTCACAAGGTTGTCACAAATATCGAGAGATTACTGGGACTCAGGATTTCACTGTTTTTCATATTCAAGTGGTTTTAAAAATTAATCCTAGGCAATTATAGCTCAAACAAAAGAAATATCAACTTTATTTATTTGCCAAAGGTAGATTACATAAAATATTAGTTGTATATTGTAAGCTTGGCGCATCAAGAATCCGTAGGGCTAAGCATGCTCCATCAAACAAAGTCACAAGTAATTAATAGAAATCTTAAATCAATTAAAATCGGTGCAAAAAGTAAAATAAAGAATTAATTAAATTACCACATTGATGAAACACAGCTTCCTCCATTGTCCCAGTATTGGAGTTTAGCAATCCATTATTACAAAAAAACTAAAGAGAAGAAATAAAATAAAATTGTGAAATTGACTACCGGCTCACCGGCTCTAAAAACTGATTCCCCCTACTCTCTGTTCGACTATCCTTTATATAGGATTTAGAAGACTTGAGTTTCTTTAATTTATTTTCTCCCTTACGTCACGAACATATCACAAACCAATAGGAGCTTGCCACGTCGTCCCATCCAACACCACCTTGTATTAAATGTCGACACTTTATTCTTCCCTTCATTACCATGTTTAGTTACTTCCTCCACAGAGTGGAAAATCTCCAAATATATGGGAGAACCACGTGAAAACATTAGGAGCAGTAGTCCAAAATCAGCCACTTCCTTCCTTAATTTGTGCATGCAATTTTAGGTATTGGGATCCATAAATGATTACACACTAATCATTGTTTCCTTTCTGGTAGTGGAATAATCCTTCCACTTTCTAGCACATGAATTGTGTACGCACATCAATCATTTTTGGTCCATCCAATAATAACCCATAGTGCACAAACTCATATTAGTTTGAACATATAATATTCCATCATCCCTTCGGTCCTGGAGTAGTTTTGGTAGCCGAATCCAAAAGTCAAAACCCATTACGTAGATGGACATTGTCTTGCCACTTCAACCCATGTAGCCATTTTCCCGCTTAAGTATCTGTCTATCCAAAAGCCCATATTTTTTGTGCATACGTCTAGTTTTAGCCGTTTTCTTCGCCAGAACCCATTTATTCATTCACCTATAAAGCACAATAAATATCAAAATTAGTATCAAAATAAGCATTAAAAATATATATTTTCGAAAGTAATAAAGACACAAATATGCATCTATCAACGGACGGTTAACAACAATGGGAGTAGTGGGTGAAAGTGTGCCCAGTTTTCCCTCGTAATGGAAACGTGGTGATCGCCACTTTTTACACAGCCCCACTACTTAACTTCCTCCACTTCCTACGAGATCAGGGGTGCGCTCAACGACTTGTATAAATAGGATTTCAACCTATTTCAACACAGAACACAAGTGTTATCAACACAAGTAGCCAGAAACCATATTCTGATACAAGTCATAAAACAGCCACACCTTCATAATTCAGCTATCTGATCTCAAACACCTTCTTCACTTCCCTCCCTAAGATCAACCATTCTCCTTCACTTTGTGACCGAATTGAATCTGGAACGACCATTTCTTGATTTAGGCCAGAGTCTTACAGATTGATCTCTCGAATCTAAAAGTACTCATGTGCAGTACATTTGTTTAGGGTTTGAATTCGTTTCTCATCAACACACTTTTACCAAAAACAGCAGAATCAGTTTTTACCCCAAAACATTATTATAATGTCAACAACGGCATTTGTGGATTAAATGTATACAGGTTATTGTGTTGTTGAAACTTGGAATCAAGTGTATGTATAATAAATTCTTGTAATTTGTTTATCCATATGATGTAAGAGTTTTGTCACTAAAATTGACAAAGGGGGAGATTGTTAGAGCATAGCTCGGTTAAACCCACCAAGCGTTGGTATGTCAAGTTTGATTGTCATATTTTAGTGAACCAAAACTCATTTAAAGAGTCGCTTGATTATTTACTAGAATCAACTTCATATAGGTTAGCTAGAAAGTTATTAGGATATGAGACATACAAGTATTACTCGAAGACTTGAAGAATGTGAAGAAGCAAAGATCTACAACGACAACATCATCCTTCCTCTTGAGGTTAGTAATATTTTGACTTGAACTGTTTCATTTCTAACCTATATTTCAAGTCGTGCTATATTAAAAACATAACTGCAAAGCTGTGAATAATTATACTCTAGTTAGACATAGTATTAAGGAATTACAATACAAAATATCACGCCTATCTTTTGAACTTCGTATATAAGACACCGACATAATCGTATGAATGCTATTATGATTATGTATGGGTATGGGTGAAGATTTCGTCCTAGGAAACAATGTTTTACATTCGTTTAAAGGAAGTACATTCATAAACTTGTTTTGTGAATCGAAAGGGAAATCGCTAGGATTATTGGTATTGTTATTCATTGCAAATCTTTGGATTACCAATATGTATGTTTAGTATAACCGCTCATAACTTGTTTATGTATCTTGGTAAAACTAATCACAATGCCTGACTTATGTATCGGTTTGACTTTTATTAGTGAAACCAATCTTAAGTAATCACCTGAGATGGTATGATCGATATTTGTAATTGGTGTGATCAATTCTAGTTATTGGGTAACCGATCCTAGTACTTGGTGTGACCGATCACAAGAGAATGTGTAATCGATCCTTGTAGTAGGTCAAAAAGTCTTACTAATTGGTGTAACCGATCCTATGACTTGTGCAACCGATCACAAGTAATACCATGAGATTGTGGTAACCGATCCTGGTACTTAGTTAACAAAATTTTGGAAACTAATATGACCGATCCTAGTAGCCACATGGAGGTAGAACCAAAACTTTTGTTTGGTAGAACCGTTAAGCCCATGATTGGTGATTTGATATTTGATCAATCACATAGTTCTTGGAAATCAGATGAACCAATTCTAAACTTGTTTGGAAGTGTGGAAAATCGGTTCCAAGATTGTAAATATGAAAAAGGATTTACATAGTAAAGATGTCGACATATTTTGAACACGTGCAATAATTCTTATCTATTATTGTTCAAAGATATTCCTTAATAAATAAAGGAGAATCCAGGATCGAAGTAAATTGAGAATCTTTTAATTAAGGTTTTTAGTTTTATATGCTTTTAATTTCTAGCAATTAAATGCATATATTTAGAAAATAAAAGTTGGTAATGTGTATTTACTAATTGGAGATTTTCTACTGAGATTTCGGTCAATATTTGGATAGAGCATTTATAGGAATTATGAAAACCGATTTGGGCGTTTATTGCATATCTTTGAGAATATTCGGTTTTGGAAAATCTTTGGTGTCCAAACTTCCTTGGTCTATAAATATTGAAGTTTGCATTTCGAGCAAACTAATCCTCAGAGCCAGCAAAACTACCTTGTTGTGTTGTTACTGGTGGAGCCGTCTATTCGGAGAGGAAAGTACCCTAATTAGGCGAAATCTCTTACAACCGCTCGTTTTAAAGACTTCTTTGGGATTGGGAAGCTCTACGAGTACCGTTGGTGGGAAACTAGATAATTGCAGTTTATTATTAGTTTTCGATTGATTTGATAGACTAACGGTTGTTGAACTTTGATTGCACCTAGTTTGTTTATGCTTGAGAATCTTCTCTTCTGATATAAGATTCACTCAAACTAGATCGAAGTATCGACAGGTATCTTTAGACTGTTTGTAGATCTAAAGACGTCTTGTGATAATCCATCTTTAACATACTCCGTTCTGTGTGTGATTAATCACAAAAGATTCAAGTTGTTTGTGTGCAGGTGTTTATTGAAGATCTAAGAAGATTTGAAGACAAAGAAGATTTCTTATTTGAGTTCATAATCTTTGGTGTGCACAAAATTTGATCGGTTGGGGATCCAACTATAGTTGGTTTATCTTTTGATAGATTGGATTGATCAGTTGTGTAGATCGGAATCAATATATTTTTTTGTGATTTATAATATTGATTGCATAGTTTAAACAATTACTTTGGTAGTTGTTGAATAGATTGATCTAAGAAACCGACAAAGGAGTTTATTGGGATAAACGGAAGAGCCATTTGTCAAACTCATATCACGTTGTTTGAAAAGAGTTGTTACCGAACAGATTTATTGTTCCTTTACTGTTTGGAATACGAACCAAAAGAATTGTTCCAAGTGCGTGACTTATTACAAGTTGGAGGCGCAGGGATACTGAGGGAACTAGGTGTTGATGGTGGATTTTCATTTAAGGATAAAATTGTAAAAGCCAAAATTATGCGCTAACATCTTGCAAAAGATAAAGCCATTGATGAATACTTCTTCACTTTACTAATTCACCTAGAATGGAGCATGTGGCAACAATCCCAGTATTCTGTGAATTAAACACACGAAATTCATCCAGGATGGAGCATGTAGCAACAATCCCATATACCCTGTGAATTTACAGCATTATTAAATAATGCATGACCAGCCTTGTATTTCATGTACTCATTATCGGTGCGGCATGACGACTGAGTGTTGTTCCCAGCAGAGCAACACGAACCTCCAAGCATAAATAATGAAGCATGTACGAAATACCCGTACAGGCTGCAACTCTCGGTGTGTTATACTAGCCCGATTGAGCATACATCTCTCGGTGTGTTATACTAGCCCGATTGAGCATATTTGAATCTGGATTGTCCATATCAGTCTCAGAAACGATCACTACCATCCAACTTCACCAACATGATTGGATGACTTGGATTGGCTCCATAACCCCCAAGCAGGTATTGGAATATCCACAAAAACATTCGAGACATCAACACATATCACAAACTGGGGGATCCTCTTTGGGTATTGGTTTGGTGGTTTACAGCACGCGGCGTACACTACGCCCGTCATAAGGAAGTGTCATAAGGATGAGGCGGTTAGTAAATACAGGGAGTTAATGGTGAAACGTTCTTTTTATGGAACATCAATTCCATGCGTTAACGGTTTTATGGAACATCAATTTCATGCGTTAACGTTACCACCTCCTCCCATTTATTCACCCATTTTTCCATTCCTTAATGAGACCAGAGTACGTTTCACTTCGACTTGTATAAATAGGTCTTACCTATTTCCACCAAACGACAGGTTCATTCGGAAATATACAACACTCAGAAAATACTTGCTAGCTTACCATTTGTTATCCTTCCCACTTTTCTGATACAAGTCACAGTAACACAACTACTCTTCCAGAATCAACTATTCTGGTCTCATCATTTTCCATTTCACATTTGTAAACACTTTTGAGAAACTTTGAGAGCGTTTTCACCACACTGTAACCCATCACTGGGACGAAACCCATGTGGTAATTCTATTTAATTCCTTTATGACTATTTCACAGACTATTATAATTGATTTATGATTTTTCTTGATTATTTGGTTAGATGTCGTATGCTTAGTCCTTTAGATGCATGCTTATGAATTACATATAATTTTTTATAAAATCTACCTTGGCGGTTGATATGAATGTGAGAATCGGTGAAATCCCGAGTATCCTCTTCGCCTTGTGACATAAATTGTATATATTCTCTATTTTTATTATTTTTCTTTATTAAACCCTAAAATCAATTTCAACAAGTTCGGTTTAACGACAACTCTACTTACCACTATATAAAATTCGATCAAAGTCAGACTTGTGTATAGAGTGTTTTATTTTTCTTTTTATTATTTTTGTTCTTTTACGCCGTTTTTGGTATTTTTGTTTGCTTTCGATTTGAAGAAAAAGAGAAAGGTTTAAAGGAACGACTTGGGAGGATCCTCAATTATTCACTTCGTTCTTAACCGAGTATTTGTCGATAAGAATAGAAGTCTGAAAATCGTTATCTAGACCCTTTATAGAACCTCAACCCAACCACAACAGCGCTGTCTTAAACAAACGGGACAGGTTCATTCGAAATATTACTATATGATTCTTCGACACTAATCCTTTCCAATGTCTCGGGTCAAGACTTTAAACTTAGCTCGGAGGTAAGCTTGGACTTTCTCCTCATTGATGTTTTTAATTTCATCAGTTTGGGGTATGGGAGAAACGCTGTAAATAAATAAACTCCAGAGACTAGAAATTTATGCTTATAAGGTTGGCACTAACTAATCTAAGTGATGGGAACATTTTGGTTGAGAGTTTCGAGGGATTAAAACATCTAAAGAGTCTATTTTATAAAAGCACGAGTCAATAAAAGAAAACATGTAGTTTCGCCATATCCTCGTGATGGAAACATCGAAAAGAATCCCGATCACTTCTTTTATTTTTCTCTTACCATTCCACTAGACCAACCTAATAAATACAATAAAGTCGACCACCGTACCCTTGTATCGAGTTGACCTAGGAGTTAGATTATCGACCAGTTCCTTTATATATGCTCAGGTTTGATATTGATGATGTTCACCTAGTCAACATCATCCACGTTTTTCTATCTTCTTAATCTATCCATATGATTGGTTGACTCCGCTTATGATGTCCAAACTATCTCGAGCAGAGCTCTCATTTTATATGAATTTTAGTATGCTTGAGTGGTATTACATCAATTGAACGTTGGTACTTCCTCCCGTAGCCAACCAAGGAGATTTTTATCCAGATTTTCGTAGACAGACAACACTAAGGCCCCAATGAAGTTTAACGTGACTAGCAATAATAACTACTATTGTTTTATTTTTGTACCAATTTTGGTGTTTTTATGTGTGTGTAGGTGTTTTTGGAGAAATACACTTGTGTGGAAAAAGTTTCAAAAGTGTTATTTGACCCAGAGAGAAAGGATAAAGGCACCTCATTTGGATAAGGGAACCGCTATTCGCACCTGGGAGTCAGATATTCACAAAATCCGTGGGTCGTAATCTGAGACATCAACATGTTGTTTACTACTCTCTTCGTCTTGTGACATAAATTGATGATTCAACGGTCCCCTTTCTATCCCAGTGAGCAAATCCTAGCCATCCGAGGTTGTCACTGCACGGTTTATGGAACATCAATGGCGCGGCCTTTACGCGGCTACCAAAAACAAAGGCGTGCGACGATCAACGGTCCCCTTCAATCCCGGGTAGAGCAAATCCTAACGAGGTCTCATCACATTCGAGCTTACCATTTGTTATGTCATTCCCAGGAGTTAATGAAACTTGGAACATTCCATGCGTTAACGGTTTTATGGAACATCAATTTTCACCTCCTCCCATTTATTCACCCATTTTTCACTCGACTTGTATAACAGTCTTAATCCACCAAACAACTACAACATTACTTGCTAGCTTACCATTTGTTATCCTTCCCACTTTTCCTCGTCTCATCACTTCCGTAATCAACATCGCTTCCCTCCCAAGTAACCAACCCTTTCTCCTCCACTTTGTGACCGAAGCAAGTCTGGAACGACCATTTCTTGGTTTAGGCCGGACTTGTACAAATTGATCTCTCGAATCTAAAGTACTCCCTTGCAGTACATTTTTTAGGGTTTAAATCCGTTTCTCACCCAATCAGCAGAAACCATTTTTACCCACAAATAATTGGCGACCACAGTGGGAGATTGATCTTTCGGTTACAATGTCAATTTTCGACCATCGATTTCATGCTTCGACCCAGACATCAAGACGGTATAAGTAGACGATCCGCTCATGGATCAAAGACTCAGTTACCAGATAACCCGATTATCAGTCTTGACACGGCAAGGGATGACTGGGGACTACCTAGAGTTTAAAAGCGAACGATCCAACTAGTATTGACGCGGCAATGGGCGACTGGGAACTTCCCAGAGGTTAAAAGCAAAACGATCCGCTCAGGGATCGACGACTCGATCATCAAGTGACTCAGGGACGACTGGGGACTTTCCACAATCGCGGTGTTTCCCACGAAAGTCGTACTTGCACCTGACTCGTTAGCAGATCCAAAAAACCGAGTAAGTTTTGCCTAGAAAAAAAATACATGGTTTACTATTTCAAGTTTTCACGGGAATGATAAAACCGATAGCCATGTTATGCTTCATCCCATGTCATCTACCGACACCCAACGTTCATGTTTCCATATCTTCCGTGGGATGTTTGTATTACTTACAATCATAACCAAAAACGGCATCATCCTAAAACAGTTCATCCAAAATAATAATCCAGAACCCTCATAGGTAACACTTGTCTATCAACCCAAAAATCCAGAAAATCAAAACCATAAGCCAGGCGTTCCATTTGCCTTTCGAAAAAAAAATATAAAAATAAGAAGTTCAAAATACAGAAATGTATTCAAGGAAAGTTTTCCAACAACGGCTTGCTCCTTTTAGCAAAGGCCTCCCTCGTGCTCTGGAGAGCCGCCCTTTTCAACTTCACCTGCCTGCACAATTTTTTGAATTCCGCTTCCTGCTTCTTCACCATGTCTGCGGAAGGACCTTCGACTGTTTCGACCAGCAGCTTTTCGACCTCAGAGAGACCGTCAGCGAACCAAAGAGCATTGAACTCGAACTTTATGCACATATCGTGATGGAACCTCCAGCTTGAGATTACATCCCGAGAAACCGTGTGACCAGTCACGTTGCGCATGTCGTCAATCGAAGACAAGGCTTCCTCCACACGCTTGACCAGCGCGTATCGGCTAGTAATTTTCTTGGTCGTGGCAATATGACCATATCTTTCCCATATCTTGGTGTATGACGCCGCGTGTTTAGCTGGTACGCTAAATCCCCCAATCAACACGTGACCCGGATAAGGAACCAGGTATGGAGGAACAAAGGTGGCGCCTGCGATTGCATCAGTAACTGGCAAAGGATTCCTAACAACAATTGCGCCAACATTCACATGAGCAATCCCCGTTGTCTGAGTCACAACGACGCTTCCATCTTGATCGACCTCTGTTTCAAAGCCACCAGGTTTGGCTGACACGGCTGGAGACGAAGCCATGTCTCCACCAGCTTCCGTCTCAAGTTCATCTTCAGAACCGGCTTCGCTCTGTGATATCACGGCTTAGACACTCTTCAAAAAAAAAAAAAAAAAAAAAAAGAGGAAGAAGGAAGAAGAAGAAAATGGAGAAGACTCACTGATTCACTTTCAGACCGACTGGAGGAAGATTCAGCACTACTATCAGAAGAACTACTCTCGCCATCTCTGGACTCTGAGCTTTCATCCTTCTTGGGTTCTCCATCGCCGTGGACAAGCTCAGCACCGCCACCCTCCGTCTCGGGAAGGGTCGTTTTCTGATAACTCGCAAGCTTGGTAAAGGCATTCACACTGCCGAGACCCTGGACGAGATGCAAAGGCGGATACTCAGAAAGGAAAACAAGGATATGCACGATCTAACTAAAGTCAAGAGGAAAATCATACGTACCCGCATATTGGAAGAACTAAAAGTCGGTAGAGCTGCGGAACCTGACTGGAAACCGCCTGCACGATTTTTAGACCTTCGCTCCTTCGCTTGGGGACTGTCCGTGTCCGGACCGACAGATTTTCTTTTGGCTAAAGAAGTATCCCTCAACAACGGATGCTTTGCTAAAATCGCGGCAGAGGGCCTACTACGGGTGTTTTCCACTACGAGCTTCACAAACTCCTGTATGACAAGGAATTCATTCTGCCAGAACGTGTTGTACTTGGAAGTAGTCGAAGGATTTCGTTCCGAAAGCAAAAAAGGGAGAATTTTGCCCGGCGCGAGAACACTAACATCGAGAACGTCCGGAAGTGAGTCCTCTGGAGTTACCAGCTGACGAACGAGAGGGATCCCTTGGTCGAAACCCATATGCCGAGCTGCCCGATCGATATTGTAGGAGACTGCCTGACACGATCCTCGGAAGAAATACGGTATATAACCAGACGTACAACTTCGCATGAATACAACTTCGCCGACGCCCATGTTCCCTTCTTCAGAAAGCAAAGACATGTTTCACTAGTACAAAAATGGTCTTAGGTGACAGTTCAAAACTGTCACCGTAATATTTATATGACAGTTCTCGAAAAATTTTGCACTGTCACCAAAGCCTCTGTTACAAAAGGTCTTTAAGAAACTGTTACAGATTCATGACTGTACGGTAACAGTTTCTTTCAACAACTGTCATGTATTGAAGACTTACTATAACATCTTATTAGTTAAACTGTCATCAAACACTCAAAAGCTTCCACTAAGGTAACAATTTTTATATAAACCTGTCATTGTTGGCATGTTACAATAACATTTTCAGAATGAAACTGTCATTATTTTTTTGAACTAAGGTTACAGCTTGTTCACGAATCAGTCATTGTAGGTAACATTCTCGAGATAAAATTGCTACCTTACAAATTGTGAGTTCATGTTACAGTTCTGATGACATGCTCAATGAGAAATAATATCAAAATTACAAAAACTGTAGAAAGATTATTTAGTGTTTAAATTGAATTAAGTAGTAGGGAACTACAAAATCCAAACTACATAAGTTGAGTACAAATGTACAAGTGAATATACAATATAGTTTACATAATTCAATATACTTGATAGAACAGTATTCTTAGTACTAGCTAAAAGCAATTATCAATGGCATCGGAAACCATATCAAAATCTACTCTCTTCTTGTTTTATTACCTAAATGTGGACCAACACACCTGCAACTTCAAGTCACCAACACTTGAACCAAAATTTGGACCAACGCAATACTCTTGAACGTGGTTTATTATCCATTATCTCTTCTTCTTCATAGCACTCAGACTTCCTCTGCAAAACGAATACAAATTAATTACCAATAATTATATTTCTAAAGCATAAAGCGGTGCCAGAAGGAAAAGTTAGCAGTAAACAAGGAAATTAAAGACTTAAAATTACTAATACACAACTTGTACCTTTTCCTAAACACCTCACTATACATTCTAGTTGAATCACCCTATCTATTTAAAACTATCAGAAATGGAATCTTTATACTTCATATCCCAAAATACAGACGAAACCATATTACAATTTCAGAGACACACATATTCTTGGTGGAACTGATAGCTATAAGCTCAAAGTTCAAAATTTTGAATAACCCATTTATGATTACAGTTTTGGTCATAAAGCTTGAAACTTAGATTAACAGATATATATTCCAATTGATCTACATGACTTCGTTTTCAATTGGACAAAGCAGTGCTGATAAGAACAAGGTAAACAACAATAGCACATATAACATTAAATTAAATGGAATCTTCATATTGAGGTCTTAAGTGAGAAATTACCATTGGTCGAGATGTATTTTGTCTGGTGATTTTCAGGATGATATTAAACAAGTAAATAAAAGGTAATAACCAGAAAAGTTGAAAACGCCAAAAACTTGAAGTGAATATGCACTCACTCAATCCCATCCATACACCGAATGAAGTTTTGAAAGTCTCCTTGTCGGTAACGTAATACGCTGCCAACCTAAATTGGGTTTCGTATTAACAAACCACAGTGTGAGCTAACAGCCTGATCAGGCTCTCTATAAAGAGCGTGTACTGTAAGCTTGTCAAGAGTAACAAATCAGGATTTAGAAAGACCACACGAGCAAGAGTCTCGAAAAGGTTTTTCGCCTTCCTGCAATTCTGAAGAAAACTAAGTCTCTGGAAATCATTTAAAGTCAACAGGTCATGAATCATAAATGAGCAACTCAAAGGTAGCTATCTGTAGCTAAAAACGCACAAGTGTTGTTACCGTTTATATATTTCAGGTATGACAATACATCCGTGTCTTAATTCCGCACTGCATGAGTAAGTGATAGAATGTTTCTATAACACTTGGAATGAACTATTTAAGTAACTGAGTAACTTTTTAAGGCTAACAATAACATGGATGTTTGAAAACTGACCGCAAGAATGGAAGCTTCCAGTGACCCCTACTGAAAGTGCATCAATGAACTCAAGCCTTATATATACTTGTTCAAGCTTTTGGGAAACAACATTTTTGTCCAGCAACTCATCAGGCTTCATAATTCTCTTTTCAGTTGCAGTCTCGAATTTCAGATCTCTCTTCAAGACAAAATAGTTTCAGTAACCATAAATCATTTGATCATAGTTGTAAAAAAATGCAAAAACAACAGAAGTAGCGATAACAGACTGAGTAAGATCCTACGAAAACCAATCAATCATACTAGAAACACAAATCTAAGTTACTAGTGAACCTGAAGTGCAGTTAGATGAGCTTGGAAATTTAAACTCCAAAATTTCCTCCACTATGATCTGACTTTGCTGTACAGTACTCCAGAACTTGCTATCCAAAACAGGATACATGAAGTAGTTTCATGAGGGCAAAAGAAATAAAATTGTAAAACGAAGGTAATGAAAAATTTAACAGTTACTGTTCAACAGTGAAATGAAAAGAGGAACGACGTGCAAAATTATTTCTTTTTTACTTGAATAACAGGGCAGCCATAAAGTTATGTAGATGGTGCTACACCTTGATTACGGAAGGCAGAAATTATGAATCCATTTTCTTCTGTAAAAATGCAGTCGAAACATTTATGTTTCACATGATTCTCATTCTGATCATGCACACATCTCAAACGTTTACATCAAGCCCATAAACAAGCTGCGTTTTCAGATCAAACTCAATAACCTCAAGTGCCTGCATAAGAAAATTAAATCACTAACGTATTCAGATAATTATATGATGCAGGGATTACACATAGCCTTCATAAGAAAATAAGTTCATAACATCTAAAAATGGCTGATGCTTTCATTTCGTGTCATCATTAATAATGTACATAAACTTTACTGCAATACCAATATTTTTGTAAGTACCTTTTGGATTACACGACATCCATACATCTGGAGACTTGAAAGGAAAATTGTGGCCAACAAGTTGATATGCAAGTTCCTTTCTCTGCTCAACACTTTCATGCTCAAAATCTGCATAAGTGATATCCTAACTCTTTAACCAATAAAGCCGCCTAATAAGAACGGACAAATCCAATAAGAAATTAAGTGCCTAATCTACTCAAGAAAGGCACTAGAACTACTGAAAGAGTGAACAAAAAACATTTTAAGAAACAAATAAAATATGGAGAGGAAAAGTAAAAGTTCAATATCAAATGAAAATCTTACAGGAGATCAAATATTTGATAATGTCAATTGGTTAGAGTAAAGAAGGGGATTGAACAAGTAAAAAAATCTGTTTCTGTATACACCACCACAACTTCCTTCATCTACGCAACCATATATCCTATTAACTGCAGCATTTGCACCCTTTCCTGCACCATTCAAGTCCATAACTACAATTCAATAAACTCCTTTCATAAACACCACCACCACACTATTCTATCTCAGGCACTCAACTGCCTTTCTTTCCTGAACTCATGTTCTCCACTTCTATTCACACACAACTTCAACAGCAACACTAACAAAACCACAACAACATTACCATTTCAACAGCAAGTGCAACAGTACTATCTGCCATCTTGAACCACCAAACAACCATGTTCTTTCCCTGATTCCTGTAGCTTTTAAGCTGGACCACATTGTCACAATTCAATTCATTACCAGAATCAACAGTATTTACCAATTCAACTTTGTAAACTTCAGAGACCAACATCCTCATCTCAACTATATCCACTGCCAATATAAATCCATGCTCAAACCCATCTTTCCTCCTTTCTTGTTCTGAACCTTACCAAACTAAAAAAAAAAAAAAACCTCTTGATGAAACCAACTTAATTTACCACGCAACAAACTCACTCTCACAGTACATAATTTCTCTTGCATTTGGAAATCCTATTTCAGTTGAACACGGGACTGAACGAGATAATTTCCGGTCAATTAAACAAAAGTTGAACAAGCAAAGAAAATTTTTAACCGAACTATGAGGCATCAAATACAAAGGTCCTCCACTCGGGCATTGATCTTTCTATTCAAAACTAGGGCATCATACAAAATAAAAATAGATCTTGAAAACAAACCTAAATGGAAAAAGTAAGATAAACAAAAATCATAAATTAGGGATTTCACCAAAAAATTTTTAGAACATATACCTTGAAGAAAACATCGCATGTTTTCAATTCTTTACGACCAAAATAGAGAGAGCTTGATTTCAGTGGAAAATTTCAGAGTAAGAAAGGTAGATAGTGAATGATCATGAGATGATTGAAGAAACAGATGCAACCCTATATTGAATACCCGATTATAGTAAGAAAAAATCGTGAAAGAGAGAGACGACATCTGCCTAGAGAGAGATAAGGATCGTTGCGAGAGATGGGTGACGGTAATTACAAATTGAGTTTAGGTTCTTCCTATGGGGTTTTCAGAAAAAACGAAAGGCGAAGGAGTAGAGACTAGAGAGAGAGAGACCCACTAACTGACGTAGAAATTGACGTTTAGTCCCAAAGTTACTGGGCTTAGGACGTTTTAGTCCACCCATCTGAGGCCTAGTACTCTCTAGTCCAAAAAAACCCGCGTCCAACAGTTTAGACCAAACCTGTACGAGTTAATCCAAAATTCAGCCGATTTAATTTTTCTTGTTACCCTAATTATCCTTTTTATGTTTCTGTGTTCCATTTCTAGATCTTAGATTTTTCTTTTGGAGAGAGACAGTGCCAGAGGCGATTTAACGTCGTTGTTCTTCAATAGAGATTTGTGCTCGGTGTCATTTTTTATGCTTTCTTCCTCAGTTTCTTAGGATCTAGGTTAAAATCATATCATCTTTTCTCTTTCAATGAATGATTTTTCATAAGATTTCTACTAAAAACAAGAATTGAAGAAGGATTCTTACAAGATTTCCACTAAAAACAATAATTAAAGAAGTAATTTCACAAAATTGCTACTGAAAAGGAGAACCGAAGAATGGTTTTTACAAGATTTCTACGGAAACGATAGTTGAAGGAGGACATTCATAGGATTCTTAGTGGAAACGAGATTTGGAAAAAGGAATTTCACGAGATTTCTCCAGAAACGAGGGTTCAAGTAGGGTTTTCTCAAGATTTCCACGCGATAGGTAATTCATTTTCTCCTTCACCCAAATTCATTGTCTTTTATCGCTTTTTTCTCAATCTTATCAAGGGTAATATCACGAGATTAGTAAGGTTTTTCATCCAAATAATGGGAAATGGTCACGCCATCCGGATAATGGGCTAGGGGGAATTAGTTCATCCACTCATCCAAAGTTTGCTAGCACTCCCATAAACAAGTAATGTCATGCATTTATAACCTAATTATGTATTCCCGAAACTGCAATGGTGTTTCAAAATCTTGTTTTGATTTGGGATTTTTAACAAAATGCTCAGATTTGAGATTGTGGAGTAAATGGGTTTGTTACCGCCTACTTTAGCTAGGAAGTTTTGAGTATTTGCCTTTGATTTAGTATAAATAATACTAGTGATTTTGGTGCAAAGTGGAGTTGTCCGGTGTTAAGCCTAGAGTTGCAAGTCAAGGCAATGGAGCAGTTGATAAGCAAATGAGTTTGAGCTCAAAGTGAGTGGTGGCAATATGACCGAGATGGAGGTTGTCTTGCTGAAGGGAGAGGGACAGAATTTAGAAATTAGGGAAGTGGTTGATTCATGCACTGTGATGGCTCGAGGCAATATATTGGTGCACCCGTGTTTGGCACGCAATGCAAGTGTACATATTGTACGCAATGCAAGTGTACATATTCGACAAAGATGGACCAACTATGATCGATCAACTGCGATAGGTAATTCATTTTCTCCTTTGTCACTTTTATCGTCCGACTGGGTTTGCTAGCACTCCCATAAACAAGTAATGTCATGCATTTATAACCTAATTATGTATTCTGAAGCCAATGGTGTTTCAAAATCTTGTTTTCGAGATTTGGGATTTTTTAACAAAAGCTACTTTAGCTAGGTGTATTTGCCTTTGATTTAGTATAAATAATACTAGTGATTTTGGTGCGGTGATGGTGTATATTTGGTGCACAGACTTAATGCAAGTGTATATATGGACCAACTATGATCCGTCCGAGCAGTGGTGTATATATCGATGCACCCGTACACAATGCAAGTGTACATATTGGTGCACCTGTACGTAATCCAAGTTTACATTTTTGCATCTTAGTTCGGTAAGATAATATTACTTTGTTGGTTCATAGTCCATTTGATTTAGTTGAGTTGAGTTATGCAGGTCAATTGTTAGATGCATGAATGTATGCAGGTCAAATTGTTACATTGTTTTTCTAGGGTCTTCATTTTGTACTAATTAATCTGGTTTATGTGTGTTTGTAATTTGGGGGTTTTAATTTATTAAGGATATAATTGTGAAGTTGTGTCGTGGGCAGGAACTGAGATTAAGGGCTATGGATAGAAAAGGGATTGGGAAAGATCATGCTAATAGGTCACCCACGACTACTATTACATTCATGTATATATGAACCAGGCGTCCACATTAACGAGGATGTGATGGCAACCTTAACTCTTGAAGAAAAAAAAGTTAGGTTGAAATTAGCCCCACCAAAGTTTTTGATGTTGATCCCAATACCCAACTGGTACTTTATTTTTCATAGTGGTAATTTGAAATCTTGGATGAAATATATGCTCTCATGTTTTACCATGCATCTTTTCATACATAGATTTTTTGTTGTTCTTGTCCATGTACTAGTTTTACTTCTGAATGGTATTCTTAGGGTTAATGCATATATGTTTAGGCTTTTTTTTTTGAATCTTATCTTGTATAACTCTTGATGGTTAATATCTAGTGTGTTCATCTTCTTTTACTGTAGGATCGTGAGTTCCACAAATTAGACAGTTGATTCTTAATGTGTACATAATTGTACACTTATTGATGTGTACATAATATTCCAAGAGAAGTGGAAACTATGTGCAGTATGAGACTTAAGCATAACATTGCCAATCCGATTCATGCAATTTATGTTATGTGTGATTTTTTTTTTGTGTGCTCCAAAGATTATTTGTTCTTTGGTTATTCTTTATTTATGCACTATTTGTTTATTTTTGTTTTCTTATAATTTTTAGTGTACCTGTTTAAAGACGATTATTTTATGCACGTGTACTTTTTGGTGCACTAATCAAAAATAGGATTTTTTATACACTTGGACTATGCCTACAAGTTGCTTTGCACGTAGAAAAAACCACTATATTTGGGTAAATAACTATGGGTACAAACCGGCACAAATGTGTACATAATCGTACACATGTTAATTGTTAATGTGTACATAGTTGTAAACATGCTTTTTATTATACAAGAATCTTTTATTTTAGATTTAATTATTATTTTCTGTTTACCTCTCTAATATGATTTGTGATGTTAACTCAGGGGGAGACATGGAAAGACCGGATCATTTTGTAGGCGTGTATATAATTGTACAAAATGAGTCCCCAACTAATGTTGCTATGCTTGCAGCCCAAGATGATGCAACACGGTGCAAGATATTTGTTCTAGTTGTAAACTTTGGTTCCCTTGATGATTCCTACCTTAATATTAGTCCTAACTAATAACATGATTGTGTGCTTTAGGCTTTCTTAGTTGAATTTGATAAGTACAACCTTCGTTTAATGAAATAACACATTGATTCTTAATGTGTACATAATTATACACATGTAGATAGTTAATGTATATATAGTTGTACACTTGTTGATTGTTAATATGAATGATTGGTGTTGTGCATGTTTTACAGGGGTGTACATATTGGTGCACCTGTGTAAATCTTATGAAAAAGTAGGATTCCCTTGTTTTACAACGGTGTACATATTGGTGCACCTATAGGAAGTAATTCCCATGAAAAATAGGTTTTTGTGTGGTTGTGAATGATCATTTTTATGCATGTTTTGAAGCGGTGTACGTTTTGGTGCACCTCTGTTATTCCCATGTAAAAGTAGGTTTGTGTGTGGTTATGAATGATCGTTTTTTCTACATGTTTTGCAGGGATGTACACATTGCTGCACCTGTATAATTCCCATGAAAAAGTGTGCCCCAGTGTGAATATGAATGATCAATTTTATGCATGTTTTGCAGTGGGTGTACACATTGGTGCGCCAAAGTGTATTTTCAATGAAAAAGTAGGTTTGTTTGTGGCTATGAAGGATTGGTTTTAGGAATGTTTCACATGGATGAATACATTGATGCACCAATATACTTCTCATGAAAAAGTAGGTCTGGTATGAGTATGATTGATCTGTTATGCATGTTAGTAATCTCCTTTTCAGTAAAGTGCAATGAATCATTGTACTCGGATATTTCGAAAGCATACTAAGTTTGTGTAGTAATGCCCACATGGATTGTGTCTCTGACCATAAACTAACTTTTATTTGATCTTTTTTTTTGCTTTGTTTTCTTAAGTGGATGTTGGTGAAAGGATAATCACTTTCTTTTCAAGTTGCGATTTCTTATGTTCATTGTTTTTTCTTCAATGCAGTCCGACTATTATGGATGTTATCCAACTGGAGCTTGGCATGGATGATATTTTTCTCAGTCTGTGCGTACTACGGTGGCAGTCTGGCTATCATGGATTTTGGATTTTTTTGGATCTTTGCATCGGTGTACATAAATGTACACACAAATGTAAATTAAAAAAAAATTAAAATGAAAATTATATAGTCATATGGGTACTCTTTTTGTAGCTCTCGGAAAATGCTATCCAAATATATAAAGTTTGTAAAATTTGGACGAGCAGTTTAAAAGATAAATTGTTTTTAATTATTTTTTTATATTTTTTAAAATTGCTGACGTGTCACGTCCACGTTGAATTTTTCCGTTACAAAACAGTTTCCACTCGCTGCACGTGTGCTTTATAAAACACGTGTGGAGGTCAGCAGCGTCTTTACATAATTTTTGGATTAAACTGTACCTAGTCAACTAGGTCTGGACTAAACTGTTCTATTTAGTGGGGTTTTGGACTGAACCGTTTTTTTCCCCTAACTGACCCACTAACTATACAGACCCCCATCCTGCTAAAAAAAAACTATACAGAGTACAGACCCACTACCAATAGGAGAGGGGCGCAAACTAACAACGTGTGTCAGAGAGAATGCTCTGTGGGAGATATTATGAATAATGGTAGCAGTTTTGGATCTTAACTGTTACTACAAAAGGAAATGACAGTAATTAAAAGAACTGTTGTCTATATGTTTACGCTACGATAACAATTTTTAAGTGAAACAGTTACAATAGCTCAAGAATAATAACAGTTTAAAACTGTTATTATACATCATTGTATAGTAGCAGTTTTCTTTAAAAAATGTCATTGTATAATAAGTTGGTAACAGTTTAAAAACTGTCATGATTGTTCAACACTATAGATGTCAGTTTTAATAAGAATTTGTCACCTATGTCTCTGAGCTCTCTTTTGCAACAGTTCATTTGTGAACTGTCATAATTTTGGAAACTGAACTGTCACCAAAGCCTATATTTGTACTAGTGTTTGGAGTAGAAGCAAAAGTATTAACCTGGACTATGGATGTACACACTGGGGCCCATGGACGAAAATTAACAGCGCACGAATTATCGAGGAAATCAGCCATGTTTGAGCCAGCTCTTGGACGCCTATTCGACCAGCGAAGTATTCTCGAGCCACCCCAAGGTGCGGGGGGTGAAGCCAACGGTTTAGGAGCGTATTTTTCAAAATGCTCTCATAGCCACGCCTGGAGAAAAGCAACATGAACATACGAGTCCACTTTCATGTAACCATTTGAAGCGCGCATGTCCATAGCCAGATGATCCAAGTGCGTGTATAGAGAACCGAAAAACAAGCCACCAATGGGGAGAGCGACTCCTTTAGCCAATCTTATAGCAAAATTGATGAGTTCCGGCCTTATCTCCTTTTTACCAGAGCCATCATCGAAAACATCCCGGGACAACCAAAGAGCCAAGAATACCGCTACATGGAGTGTACTATTCTTTTGATCCGGTGCCAGCTCATCGGGAAACCATTGAGACATCCACCAGATATAGAAACACCTCATCTCGTTCTCTTTCCGAACAAACCCTTTCGACTTCGCAACCAGGGCAATACACATTTTTTCTTCATCATCTGACAGCTTGATGTTAAGGTTTACTGTCATGGGAAGATTCAGCAGGATGGCCACACTTTCTAAGGATATAGTCATTTCTCCCCACCTGCATATGGATGTGTGAGTATCCGGACACCACCTGGAGATGAAAGCAACCAAGCCCGGGATGTCTTTCCTAATTTGAAGTGATGCGGAAGCCGCGACAGCATCAATGATTTGCGCCTTGGTCAAACTATCTCTTACACAATCTTGACTTATCATAAATTGCATCCACTCATCAAAGGAACGCAATGATTTTGAAATCAATAAGAGAGGCGGAATACTCTTTCCTCTGAAGACAAAACCGTATTACATTTCCGGGCGGAACCGACCGATCCCCTCCCCCACTCTCCGGACCGGTCAGAATAATCGGCGCATGTTTAAGATAACTTCTCTAGGCAGAAACTATCGTGAAGAATTCATCAGCCACGTTTGGATTGGAATTACCAACATCCTTTGGTACGACAGAAATTGTTGACATCCTAACGAAAATTCTCTTACGCTGCTTTCACCTCCGAGATAACTACAATGGAACAATACGAGTAGAGATTATTACGGAAAGTGCATGGAAATCATTTTATTAGACGCAAGAGATCCATCTTGGACACAAACCAATTAGTTTCAATGTCATTTTGTGCATTTGCGAAGAAATGGGGACTGACAGACTCTGCATCACCGCTTCATGCAGCCGGAAATTTGCGCCCAGCCGAATAGGCGCGCCCCACCAAAGGAAATCATGCACACGGATACATCAGAAAAAGGGGGAAACCCTAAAAGCTAGTTCTTTCACGGGAAAGGTATGACAATCCTCGTGCACACCTACTTCGCACAATAATTGAGGCGGCCAACATCACTACAGCATTCGCACCTAAAGTTTTTATTACAAGTTCGAGCGAAGCATACCTACGGCTAATGTTCACACCAACAATGTTTCTACAAGTACATGAAAAACTACGCCTACAACTAGGGTTTATACCAACGCAAAATAAAAAAGAAAGCAAGTTAAAGGAGAAGTATTGGAAGGCATACTTGGGATTCGCTTGTCCGCTTTGCTTTACTGCTACCACACGGCTGGGATAAAATAAATAGGCGTGAAACAAAGGAGAGGCCGGCCCTCCTTTTATATGCGTGGTACTTGGGAGTTTGAACAAAGAAAGGATTTCCTGTTCGAGCCAAGTAAGAAAAGAGGCAACCAGTCCCGCGAAGACAAAGTTGCCTTTTTAAGACCGTCCACGCCATTGCCTTGGCCCCACACGCCAAGCCGTCCGCCATACTTTGCCTTTCCAAGACCTCGCCATACCTTGGCCCCACGTACCAAATCCGTCCGCACGCTTTGCCTCTCCAAGCCGTCCGTGCATGCTCTTCCCTTCCAAGACCGTGCCATGCATTGGCCCCACGTACCAAAGCCGTCCGCACGCTTTGCCTCTCCAAGCCGTCCGCGCATGCTCTGTCCTTTCATTGGCCTTGGGATTGCACCTTGGGTTGGCGGAAGTTGTCCGCATTTTTGCTTTTCTAGGTTTCTACCACACTGAAAAGAGGTGCACAAATTTGGGATAAAATAAATAGGCGTGAAACGGGTTAAAGGAGTTAAAAAACAAAAGGCCGACCCTCCTTTTACGGCAACAAATGCGTGGTACTTGGGAGTTTGAACAAAGAAAGGATTTCTGTTCGAGCCAGTGCAGTAAGAAAAAGAGGCAACTTGTGGTGCTCTAAGGTGATCTAAGGCTTTCCAGTGAAGACAAAGATATTTTTGCCTTTTAAGTTCTCAATTCCTCAAACCTAGCCCACGCCATTGCCTTGGCCCTAGCATTAGTTATCTAATCAAGTATAACCAAGAATCACTCTCCGGTGCCATACTTTGCCTTTCCAAGACCTAAACACAACAGCTGTGAATTAGGGCCATACCTTAGCTTGGCCAATAATTTCCAAACCCGCAAAACATCTCTCACCCATACGAATCGTTCTCCTCTTGTCAAAATCCGTCTAGCCTTGTTTATCTCTAACCTAGACCGTGCCATGCATTGGCCCCAAAACGTACCAAAGCAAGCCCGTCCGCACGCTTTGCCTCTTGGCCCCATGCATTGCCATGCATTGGCCCCACGTACCAAAGACGTCTGCACGCTTTGCCTCTCCAAGCCGTTCGCGCATGCTCTGCCCTTCCAAGACCGTGCCATGCATTAGCGCCACTACCAAAGCCGTCCGCACGCTTTTCCTCTCCAAGTTGCCCGCGCTATGCCTTGCCACGCCAAGTCAAAGCCAGCGCAACGCCTGCCCCTCCTTTCCGAACCATATTGACGCCAACAACTCGCCGACCCAGCGGCACGATGCTCCCTAGCCCAGCCAAGGTGATGCATATCCAGACTAAACTGACAATTTTTATCTCGCCACACCACGGTCCGCACCACCAGTACAATTTATGCAAGGCTGCCAACACGGGAAGCACAAACTCTCTTCACCTCTCGAAAAAGGTTAGTCGGAACTTCCTGACCATCTTATCACGGCTTGTTGTTTCGATTTCCTGTCCTAGCCTATCACTATCTTATGCTTACCTCGCAACGAAGCTCCCGTTCCGAGCTAAGCAGTGGACTTAATGTTGATGGTGGTTTTTAGCTTAGGGTTAAAATCGTAAAACCCTAGCCAGACAGTGACGTCACATGACTTGAACACATTTATTGAACCCTTTAATTTGTCTGCGAGAAAATTACCAGGGTACCTTTTTTCTAATTAATTACTTATTAGGGTTTCGATAGGCCAAAACCCTAATTCCCACGCCACCGCGCCAAGGCATGCCAACCATGCTAGCCGCACCCTTGTGCCAAAGGCAAACCGTGCCAGCCACACCCACCGCACCAAGGCATTCCAACCATGCTAGCCGCACCCTTGTGCCAATGGCAAAACGTGAAAGCCACACCCACCGCGCCAAGGCATGCCAACCATGCTAGCCGCACCCCTGTGCCAATGGCAAACCATGCCAGCCACACCTACCGCGCCATGTGCCAACGGCATGCCAAACCCTTGGCCCCACCATGATAAGCCAAACCGCACCTTGCCTTGGCCCTAGCCATGCTAGCCGCACCATGCGCCCATGGCATGCCAAGCCCTTGTCCCCGCCATGCCAAGCCATTCATGCCAAACTCTTGGCCCTACCATGCCAAGCCAAACCACACCTTGCATTGGCCCTAGCCATGCTAGCCGCGCCACCATGCTGGCCTTCCCGACGCGGCTACCAAAAACGAAGGCGTGCGACGATCAACGGCCCCCCTTCAATCCCGGGAGCAAATCCTAGCCATCCAAGGTTACCAGACGACGCATGGTAACCTTTGGCCCGAAAACCTAAGTTTGGCCACGCCAAACCATGCAATGCCAACGGCATGCCAACCTAGCCGCGCCACCATGCTGTATTTCCCTACGCGGCTACCAAAAATGAAGGCATACGACGATCAACGGTCCCCTTTCGATCCCAGGAGCAAATCCTAGCCATCCGAGGTTACCAGATGACGCATGGTAACCTTTGGCCCTAAAACCTAAGTTTGGCCACGCCAAACCATGCCATGCCAACGGCATGCCAACCTAGCCGCGCCACCATGCTGGCCTTCCCTACGCGGCTACCAAAAACGAAGGCGTGCGACGATCAACGAACCCCCTTCAATCCCAGGAGCAAATCCTAGCCATCCGAGGTTACCAGACGACGCATAGTAATCTTTGGCCCGAAAACCTAAGTTTGGCCACGCCAAACCATGCCATGCCAACGGCATGCCAACCTAGCCGCGCCACCATGCTGGCCTTCCCTACGCGGCTACCAAAAACAAAGGCGCGCGACGATCAACGACCCCCCTTCAATCCCAGGAGAAAATCCTAGCCATCCGAGGTTACCAGACGACGCATGGTAACCTTTGGCCCGAAAACCTAAGTTTGTCCACGCCAAACCATGCCATTCCAACGGCATGCCAACCTAGCCGCGCCAAAATGCTGGCCTTCCCTACGCGGCTACCAAAAACGAAGGCGTGCGACGATCAACGGTCCCCCTTCAATCCCAGGAAAAAATCCTAGCCATCCGAGGTTACCAAACGATGCATGGTAACCTTTGGCCCGAAAACCTAAGTTTGGCCACGCCAAACCATGCCATGCCAACGGCATGCCAACCTAACCGCGCCACCATGCTGGCCTTCCCTACGCGGCTACCAAAAACGAAGGCGTGCAACAATCAACGGTCCCCCTTCAATCCCAGGAGCAAATCCTAGCCATCCAAGGTTACCAGACGACGTATGGTAACCTTTGGCCCGAAAACCTAAGTTTGTCCACGCCAAACCATGCCATACCAACGGCATGCCAACCTAACCGCGCCACCATGTTGGCCTTCCCTACGCGACTACCAAAACGAAAGCGTGCAACGATCAATGGCTATCTTTCCTCTTGAGATGCAAAATCTCGACCGTCGAAGGTCTCCAAGCTAGCAAGTCTCCCCAGTGCGACTTGCCAGGCAACAACAACATGCTACATGTTTTCCACAAAAATATTCGAGACATCAACACATATCACAAACTGGGGGATCCTCTTTGGGTATTGATTTGGCGGTTTACAGCGCGCGGCGTACACTATGCTCGTCATAAGGAAGTGTCATAAGGATGAGGCGGTTAGTAAATACAGGGAGTTAATGGTGACACGTTCTTTTTATGGAACATCAATTCCATGCGTTAACGGTTTTTTGGAATATCAATTCCATGCGTTAACGTTACCACCTCCTCCCATTTATTCACCCATTTTTCCATTCCTTAATGAGACCAGAGTACATTTCACTTCGACTTGTATAAATAGGTCTTACCTATTTCCACCGAATGACAGGTTCATTCGGGAATATACAACACTCAGGATAAAACTTGCTAGCTAACCATTTGTTAGCCTTCCCACTTTTCTGATACAAGTCACAGTAACACAACTACTCTTCCAGAATCAACTATTCTGGTCTCATCACTTTCCTTGCTTCCCTCCCCAAAACCAACCCATTCTCCTCCACTTTGTGACCGAAGCAAGTCTGGAACGGCCATTTCTTGGTTTAGGCCGGACTTGTACAGATTGATCTCTCGAATCTAAAGTACTCCCTTGCAGTACATTGTTTAGGGTTTAAATCCGTTTCTCACACACACACCAGAATTACTGAAATCAGCAGAAACCATTTTTACCCGCAAACACTAGTCTAGATTGAACACACACTGTGTTAAGCCGCTACAGACACTAGCCTACTACAAACTAACTTCGGTCTGGACTGTAGTTGAACCCCAATCAATCTCACATTTATCTAAGGTACACTTGTGCTCCTTACGCCTCTGATCCCAGCAGGATACTACACACTTGATTCCCTTAGCTGATCTCACCCACAACTAAGAGTTGCTACGACCAAAAGTCGAAGACTTTAATAAACAAATCTGTATCACACAGAAAAGTCTATGGTAATAGATAAATCTGTCTCCCACAGAAATACCTACGAGTTTTGTTCCGTCTTTTGATAAATCAAAGTGAACAGGAACCAATTGATAACCCGGAATTATATTCCCGAAGAACAACCTAGTATTATCAATCACCTCACAATAATTTTAATCGACGCGGCGAAAGAAGATATTGTGGAATCACAAACGATGAGACGAAGATATTTGTGACTACTTTTATATCTTGCCTATCGGAGATATTAATCTCAAGCCAATCGTTACGATTTTACTCAACACGATAGAATCAGCAAGATCAGATCACACAACTACGAAAAAGTAGTATCGGTCTGGCTTCACAATCCCATTGAAGTCTTTGAGTCGTTAACCTGGTTGTCAAGAAGAAACCTAAGGTTAAAGGAGAATCGACTCTAGCTAATACAACTAGTATCACACAGGAGGTGTGGGGATTAGGTTTCCCAGTTGCTAGAGTTCTCCCTTATATAGTCTTTCAAATCAGGGTTTGCAATCAATGTTAGCTTAGTAACAAAGCATTCAATATTCACCATTAGATGAAAACCTGATTAGATTCAAGCTAATATCTTTCAACCGTTGGATCGAAAACTTAGCTTGTTACACACAAATGAAATGCACGATTTTAGGTTTGTGTAACCGTACCCAAACATGTACATTTGTTGGTTCAACAATAGTTAACCAAATGGTTAGCCATATGAGCACTTTCATATCAACCATATTCTTCTTCACCATAACTAGTTCAAATGACTCAAATGAACTAGTTAGAGAGTTGTTCAATTGTATAAATCTTATGTAACTACACAAGACACAATCAAAGCAAAAACGATTTGATTCACTCGAATCCATTCATGAACTTTATAGCCACGGTTTGCATTTTGCATCCCTTAGTTAATATAAATATAAGTTCACAAAAAATCGTCTTTAGATATAACTAACTCAAGTTCGCAGACTTAGTTCGCGGACTTAAGTTCCCGGAAGGAGTTCTCAAACTCCAGCAGATATTCTCGGGATGAGAACTTCCTTGATTCATAGACCGAGTTCACAGCTCTTGTTCCGGTTTTCCTGATCAACAAAGTACGCGTACTTCGGTTCAAGGAAAAAGGACTTATACATATATGTGTTACCACACAATGGTTATATAATCTAAACTCTCATTTCAATCATTGAAACATTCTTAGAGGATGTTATTATATAGTTGTTATTCACAAACTATTTTTCGTCAAAGCAATTTTCAAAGTGATTGAAACATAACATGACTTTCGTCACTAGGTAAAGATGAACTTGGCCAAAGCGAAAGATTTCCAACACATATTTCGATAAATAGATAAGCGAGATAAACTCGGCTCGAAATAGCAAATGTGTATAATCAAAGTCTATATAGCAAAACGACTTTTGTCTCAAAGATAGGAGATATAGTAGATAGACTTTTGAGTGATAGATAAGTTCAAGTCTCCACATACCTTTTAGTCGATGAAGTTCCACCATTTCCTTGAGTAGTTCTTCGTCTTGTATGATGATTGCCATGGAGTTCTTGAGCTCAACTACACTTTCTATCCTAATCCGAGACTTAGCTATAGTAGACTAGAAATCAAGACTTATAGTTTTGATCACTAACATTGACAAACATGCTTGAGATAGAAACGCATGCGAGTTCGACCGAGCAGTGCTCTAACACCGCGAGCCTGATTATTATGTGAAACAACTTGAACGGTACCAAAGACCAATGTTCAAGTGTCAATCAATGTAAATCAACAACCAAAGGTTGGATATTCTAATTGATTGATCTTAACGCACAACCTGTGATATTTCAATTATATAACAAAATATAATGCGGAAAAGAAATAACACAGACACCAGAATTTTGTTAACGAGAAAACCACAAATGCAGAAAAACCTCGGGACCTAGTCCAGATTGAACACCACACTGTATTAAGCTGCTACAGACTCTAGCCTACTACCAATTAACTTCGAACTGGACTGTAGTTGAACCCTAATCAATCTTACACTGATTCAAGTTACAGTTGCGCTCCTTACGTCTCTGATCCTAGCAGGATACTACGCACTTGATTCCCTTAGCTGATCTCACCCACAACTAAGAGTTGCTACGACCCAAAGTCGAAGACTTGATAGACAAATCTGTCTCACACAGAAAAGTCTATAGGATTGAATAAATATGTCTCCCACAGAAATACCCAAGAGTAGTATCGGTCTGGCTTCACAATCCCAATGAAGTCTTCAAGTCGTTAACCTATAGGGTCTCGAGAAGAAACCTAAGGTTAAAGGATAATCGACTCTAGTTATGCAACTAGTAACACATAGGAGGTGTGGGGATTAGGTTTCCCAGTTGCTAGAGTTCTCCTTTATATAGTTTTCAAATCAGGGTTTGCAATCCAAGTTACCTTGGTAACAAAGCATTCAATATTCACCGTTAGATGAAAAACCTGATTCAACCAAGCTAATATCTTTCAACTGTTAGATCAAACTTAGCTTGTTACACTGTGACGGACCAGAGAAATTTTGCTCCCAACGGGTCGGATTACGACCCGCTTGGCAAGCTCCGACTCTCCGATACACCACTCAAGTAAAAATTTTGTTCAGTCATAATCCCGCACATGGTAGAAATTTCACTAGTCTCAAGGTTAGAATTCTATGAGCATATGTCCCATACCATAATACTCATAAAATTCGACAAGGGATCCAATTTCCAAAAATTAAATATAAGAGTCGACCAATTGCCTAAAATAAAATTTGGCCAGTTGCCAACCCAATAACTCATACAGCCAGTTGTCAAAATTAACACGGGCCAATTGCCCAAAAATAACAGACGGCCAGTTGCAAAATTAACACGGGCCAACTCCCCAAAAATAACAAACGGCCAGTTGCCAAATTAACACGGGCCAATTGCCCAAAAATAACAGAAGGCCAGTTACCAAAATACACGGGCCAATTTCCCAAAAATAACAGACGGCCAGTTGCCAAATTAACACGGGCCAATTGCCCAAAATAACAGACGGCCAGTTGCCAAACATGGGAGATGGTAAAAATTTGGAGAATTAAACACAGGTAGTTGGAATTTGGAGTAAAAGGTTTTGTAGGTACACCTCTTGTAAACCTTCACGAGACTAAAACTCGTCCACTAGGTACACAGACTTCATTTACCAAGATGCATTGCAATAACATAACATCACCACTATCTTCTATCCCTTCAGCTCAGTTCCACATTTGTAAAACCATTTCCATATCTTCACTGCGACACAACCTACTGCAAGTCATTTGCAGCTGCAGTTTCAACACTAAAACCTGTAATCCTAGCCATTGCATCACTGAAGTAACAACTCCACCTACCATCATATCTTGCTTCTGCTTCAATTTCTTCTCTGCAACTCTTCCCTGTAATACATTCAGTTCAACCACCAACACAAGAACTCACCTTCTGTAACACCTCAGTTCATGCCTATTGCGACTGCAATACCACACACAGCACCACATGAACCAATCACAACATCATTTAGCTCAATTTTCTGCAAACAGTTCAATCCACCATCCACTTAGGCTTCCTTGTCCTCCCTGCGACCATCACCAGCTCTCAGTAGCAGCATCAGAACTCTTGCAGTTTCCATCTGGCCATCAGCTGTTTGTAAACGCAAAATCACCACCTGTAATTCCATTCCACAACCAGTAAATCAAACCCACACCTCATTCTTAGTAAGCCCCTGCTCCTGTGACATCAAACCAACCCATCCTTCCTAATCGAATTTCATTGCCTAACCCATCTGACCTTCTTGTCCTTTCTCAAACGACAACAACCACCAGAAATCCCTAAATCTGAACCAACCCATCATCTTCAATTGACAACATCACTCAACATCAATTCGAATCATCATTACCAAATTCATACAGAGCCACCGATATCCCTTGTCTCAAACAGCAATAGATCCCCAATTTCATTTTGAACCCATCTTCTAAATCACCTTGAATTTCTCTAATCAGAACTCAATTTAACACGTCAACCTCCATCTTCTTTCTTCCATTAATCTATAGCTGCAAACCCATTGTTTCAATTCCACCATTCTTGACAAACGAATAAACATCATAGAGTAATAAAGTTTTCTCCTCTTCCTGAATCATCATCTCCTTAATGCTCTCAGATCTTATTTCCCTCCATCTGTTTATTTGATTCAAACACTTCTCTCGATTTCTCTACAGCAAAAAAACAGTCGCCATAGGTTTCTCATTTTCAGGCGGAGTGAAAGAAAGAAAATAAAAACTTGTTTCTCTGATTTTTAGGTATTGTGTAGGAATGAAACTGGTTAACCCCCGTTCAAGTGAAGTAGATAGGGGATACCTATAATGACTTAGGCACCCATAGATAAGATAAGGGTCAACCAAATGGCAACCCTTATATTGACTTTGCTCGACTCCCATGTCACTCGCCTGCTCCCTTATGCTCTAATTGAAAGCTTTCTCCTTCTTTCGAGTTCCTCCAACAACATCCGTCTCTTACTTATCAGATTCACTTCTTCTCTTCAATGTCTCTTCATCACTAAGTTGCCGTGCTTTTCAGACAGAAATTTGCATCACTAAAGCCGACATACTTTTCAGACAGAGATGAAGAAATAAAAGCAAATAATGAGAAATAATCCGCCTCCAACAGCAGTTGCACCTTTTTGCCTTTTAAGCGACGTTTCTTCTTCTTTTGTGCCAAATGACTCAAAAGTACCTAAATACTCAAAAACAAACATAAGATACATAATTTACAAGAAAACTTAGCAAAGAAAGCATAAACCATAGATAAATATTAAGGTGTTTTAGACACCTATCAAATTCCCCCACACTTAGACTTTGCTAGTCCTCGAGCAAATCAAACAAAATAATTCTAAAACATACATACAACTCCGTGACGTCGAGGCTACGGTCACACTTAGCACGTATAACAAGCCTTTGAACCCCTAGGTGTCCCTAGTGGATGAGTTTTAGTCTCGTGAAGGTTTACAAGAGGTGTACCTACAAAACCTTTTACTCCAAATTCCAACTACCTATTATTTATGTCACAATCTTATTGCTAGTTTAGATTTTCTTCGACCCGTAATTGTCTAGAGAATTAAACACAAGTAGCAATATGTGGGTATTGATGATGGGACTTTGTTAAGTACCTATGTAGAAATTGACACTAGTAGGTGATTCATGCTTTTGAATTCATCACTAGGAGCAACCTTATCTCACAAAACTTAGAGCATTTGTTTAAGTCACACCTAGAGAGCGTACTTCTAGGAAACTTGGCAAGTAAAATCCGGTAGTCGAGCGCTTCCGTATCCGGTGAGCTTAGGGGATAATAACGGGATAGTTGAGCGTACTAATTATCCTAGGGTTGTTAGTAGCAAGTTAATGCGAAGAACGTGCTATATATCGATTTGGTTTATGTTTTGTGGCCGAGAATGATTCCTTAATCAATTCCATCTCATATTTGAATACAACTTTACAATTTTCAAAATTTATATAACAAAACAATCTTGCTAAGAGTATTTTCATAATAACTTTTGCTTAACACACCTCCCTTGGGACGAATCTGCTTTCGTTATATTACTTGCTAGTGTAAAGAGAAGTAAAAAAATATTATTTGCGAGTTTGACACCTCGTCATATCCTCAGAAGGCTGTTGGGGCAGTTCCTTAGGGAGAGGTCGAAGTAGTTTCCGTGGAGGGTATTGGACCAACCGCCGGAGGGAACACTGAAGTGGCTGCTGAGGAGATCATGGTAGCAGCATCTGGAGAAGATGTTGAAGCAGCTTCCAAGGACGATGACGGCGCGTCTCCTGAGGGAATATTGAAGCAGCTGTTGAGGGAGGCGTCGGCATCAAAAGAGGAAGTCGATGCGGCTTCCAGAGAGGATGCAGTAGTGGCTTGTGATGAAGGCGTTGAAGCAGCTTCCAATAACAAATCCAGTGAAGATACCGTTGATCCCTCCAATTACTAGACTTCCCTTTGTTGCTTTTATTCAGCACTTTCCATAGTTTGTAGACGTCTCTTTTTATACTCAGAAATTTTGTGGATGATGTTTTTCATTGGGTGAATGATTTTGATTATTTTTTTTAACGATATCTTGGGAACCCTAGTAGGGTTGCAATAGAATCGCTCTGTTCCATCAAGTTGTACAGTCGAAAAGAACGCGATCATTCATAAGTGATGATGCGTCTTTATCTGACCCTTCATGATGATTGCATGTAACCCTAAAACCAATGAAGGGTATGCAATAATGGAAATCAGAGATTGATCACGAACCTGTCTGCCCTCCACTTAATAAAGTATTGCAATCCGTCTAACCGTGTAGTGATTGAGAGGCTGCTCTATTGTTGGAGTGAAACGCTCTTCAGAGTACAAGGTGCCCGCCCTAATAATCACGATTCTGTAGTGATCTACACTACAATAGGAAATTCAGAGATAACTTTACAGGATCTACTCTGTAAAAGTTAGAGTAAACCTCAGAGAGGCGGAAGAGATAACTCAAATTTTATTAATTTTCTCTGTGTTCTTTATTAGGTTTACAACCAACAAAAGGAAAGGGGAAGGAAAATTCACACGTGCCTAGCACACGTAATTGTTAAAGGCACCAGTATAGGGTAGCCCGTAACACTTATCTAGAAAAATACTAAGGGATGTGACAAATTCCCACCGCTGCAGCTAATCCTTGTCCTCAAGGATGAACTTTGGAAAGGCAAATTTGATGAATGCAGTGTCCTCCCAAGTAACATCACCTTCCGCCATATGAGACCATTGAATTTGAACTTGTGGAATGTGTTGGCGACCCTTGAGAAGAATCCTGGATTGTAAAGGCCTGAACTGGTGTTACTTTGAATAAGCCTGCTTTATCCACTGTAGGAAGTAATGTCTGCGGAATAAGTCCAGTCCCCAGCTTCTTTTTTAATTGTGACACATGAAAGACATTGTGAATGCGCGATGAGGCTGGTAGTTGGATACGATAAGCAACAACACCTACTTTCTCCAAAACCTGGTATGGACCAATGAACTTGGCTGCAAGTTTAAGATTTCGACGAAGTTGGACAGAAGTCTGTCGATAAGGTTGTAGGCGCAAGTACACCCAATCCCCCACTGCAAAAGACCTTTCGACTCGTTTCTTATCTGCCTGTTGTTTGATGCGGTGCTGGGCAGCAAGGAGATTCTGTCTCAATATATCCGTCATAATTCCTCGATGGTGTAGATAGTCCTCTACCACTTCATGATTGACTGCTCCAGCATGATGAAGTCCAAATTGTGGTGGAGAGTAGCCGTAGAGAGCTTGGAATGGTGTAAGCTTGAGACTAGTGTGGTAGGTAGTATTAAACCACCATTCTGCAAGGGATAACCAAGAAACCCACTTCATAGGCCTATAACTGCACATACAACGCAGATAAGACTCCAGACACGCATTCACATGTTCCGTCTGACCGTCCGTCTGAGGATGATACGCTGTGCTCAGATGGAGTGAAGTACCCACAACCTTGAATAAGGCTTGCCAAAATCCACTTAAAAAGACTGTGTTGCGATCTGATACAATGGTTGCGGGGAGACCGTGGAGCTTGAGAATAGTGTCAATGAATATTTTGGCCACAGACTGTGCAGTATAAGGGTGACTAAGAGCTACAAAGTGAGAATACTTAGTAAAGCGATCAACAATAACTAGTATTACCTCCCTGCCTTCTGATTTGGGTAGCCCAGTGATAAAGTCCATACTCACATGCTTCCAAGCCTGATCAGGCACATGTAAGGGTTGGAGTAATCCTGCAGGTAGATGGTGGTCGATTTTGTGTTGTTGGCATATGTCGGATTGTTGGATGAAGTGAATCAGCTCCTTCTTGAGACCTGGCCATTGGAAGTAAGACTTGGCACGCTGGTAGCTGGCTTGCATCCCAGAATGGCCCCCAATGGCAGATGAATGAACAGCTGTGAGAATGTTATGTCTAGCAGCACCAGTTTTGCCAACATATATTCTGCCCTACAACTTAAGAATTCCATTAGAGTACGTATAACCATCAGCATTAACAGGAGAAATAAGGAGCCGAGTGATCCAAGATGAGGCAATTGGATCATCTTCATAGCTGGATATTACTTCTGCAAGCCATTTTTGTTCAGCTGTTGATAGTGATGAACATGTAACACGAGATAAAGCATCAGCTACACGGTTCTCGGAGCCTTTCTTATAATAAAGGGTATAATCATAACCTAGCAACTTAGTGAGCCATTTCTGCTGAAGAGTGGTGTGTAATTGTTGCTCCATAAAATACTTCAGACTTTGATGGTCTGTAAAAATCTGGAAATGGTTCCCGAGTAAGTAAGATATCCATTTGTTGACTGCAAGCACAATGCCTAACAACTCCTTCTCATAGGTAGAGAGAGCTCTGTACTGAATGCCCATGCCTTTGCTAAAGAACGCAATAGGTCGACTCTCCTGCATTAAGACTGCGCCTACCCCACTATCACTGGCATCCGATTCTACCTCAAAGGGCTTATTGAATTCAGGCAAAACAAGAACAGGAGTAGTCGTGACCATTGTTTTGAGTTGCTCAAAAGCAGCTTCAGCAGCATCATTCCAAGAAAAACACCCTTTCTTGAGTAATTGAGTTAGTGGTTGACAGATCAATCCATAGTTGCGAACAAACTTGCGATAATAGCCAGTTAGTCCTAGAAAACCACGTAAACCCTTAAGAGTAAAAGGTCAAGGCCAATTAACCATACATTCTATCTTGGCTGGGTCAGCTGCGACACCATGCCTGCTAATGAGATGACCTTGATATTCTATCTGGGGTTGGCCAAAAGAACACTTGGTGCGTTTAACAAACAATGAATGGTGTTGCAGAATAGAGAGGGCTAAATGGAGATGTTTACAGTGTGAATCCAAGGTATGACTATATACCAGTATGTCATCAAAAAAAACTAAAATGAATTTCCGAAGATAGGGTCCAAAAATAGCATTCATGAGGGATTGAAAAGTGGCCGGGGCATTGGTAAGCCCAAAGGGCATTACTCGAAATTCAAAGTGCCCGTGATGCGTACGAAAAGCAGTTTTTTCAATATCATCTATGTGAACCCTAATCTGGTGGTATCCAGCGCGAAGATCTAATTTGGAGAATATAGTTGAGCCAGATAATTCAGCAAGTAGTTCATCAATGATGGGAATCAGATACTTATCTTTAACAGTGATGGCATTTAACTTGCGGTAGTCGACACAGAATCTCCAATCACCATCTTTCTTTTTGACCAAGATTACAGGGGATGAATACGGACTGTGACTTGGTTGAATGACTCCTGCCTGCAACATTTCGTGTACTAGCTTCTCAATCACCTCCTTTTGTATGAATGGCACTCGGTAAGGACGTGAATTCGGAGGAGAAGCATTTGGAGTGAGATTGATGTGGTGGTCATGAGATCGTGCCGGGGGTAGTGATGTTGGAGTCTGAAAAATTGTAGGAAATTGATCCAAAACTGCAGAAATCTGTGGTTGAATGTCCTCCGGTGGTGTGGTAGCAGATAAGGAAAAAAATGTCCAATAAAACCTTGCTTGCCTTTCTTGAGGAGTTTGCGTATTCTGGTGCCTGACATCTGGGAAAGAGCAGCTTCTTCTTTATGTCCTACTAGTTCAATCTCCCTGCCTTGGTGTTGGAATTTCACTAGTAACTTCTTGAAGTCAAAAACCATAGGACTCTTTTCGCGCATCCAGTCCACACCGAGGACCATGTCACACCCACCAAGTTCTAAGATATGTAAGTCGTGGGAGAAATTATGTCCTTGCATACTCCAACTGAATTCAGCACATTTGGCTTGACTGAGCAGTTTATTACCATCAGCCACAGTAACCTGTAGAGTTGGGGTAGGAGTGAGCATACAACCACTTCTCTGAGCAGCTGCAGGATCCAAAAAGCTGTGAGTGCTGCCACTGTCGATTAAGATGGTGAGGCCATGCTTCTTCACAAATCCTTTAATCTTTATAGTGGTAGGAGAAATGTTACCAGCTAGTGCATGCACAGAGATCTCTATGTCTTCCTCTAACTCCACAATTTGAGGACTAGAACCTGCTCCCAATTCCACAGAATGAACTACCTCGTCATCATCAGCTACTATCATATAGAGTTGTTGTTTATTACATTTGTGACCTTGTGTGTATAACTCATCGCAATTGTAGCAAAGTCCCTTCTCCCTCTTTGCACGCATTTCAGCATAAGTGAGTTTCTTCACAGGTTGCACCTTAGGACTTGTGGTGGGACTAGTAACAGTAGGGATAGTGACTAATGGAGGAAAAACTGAAGGTTTGCTAGGAACAGTTAATGTCTTACCTCCATAAGTAAATCTGGGAGAAAATTTTGGCTGGTTCTTAGCAGCCCTGTCCAGGATACATTCCTGTCTTCTAGCTAGAAATATAGTCTATTGTAGGGTTGAAGGAGTGAACATTTGCACCACTAATCGGATATCCTCCTTTAATCCACTAATAAAACTTTGGATGAAGTAATCTTCAGGAAGAGATGGGTTCTTAGCTAGCATTAAGGCCTTTAGTTCCTCAAACTGTTCTTGATACTCCATGACTGTATTATTTTGGTCTAGCTTATTAAACTCCCCTACAACACTGTCATGACCTATTTCCTGAAACCTAGTGCAAACATCAATAATAAAATCTTCCCAATACAAAATACCCTTACCTATTTGGTAATCCTGGAACCAAGTATCTGCTTTGCCATCCAAGTACAGGGTAGCCATGTGCACCTTTTGTTCATCGTTCATTTGATGAAGAAAGAAGTATTTCTTACACTTCCTAATCCAAGCCCTAGGATTAGTACCATCAAAACGAGGAAAGTCCACTTTAGGTCTGTAATTGGAAAACTGACCTTCACCCAACTGATGAGTCTGAATGATTCGCTGCTGAGGAATCGATTGGTAACCCTGAAAGGTGTTGCGATTAGAAGGATCAACATCTCCCCCAGGAGGAGTAATATGTTCATCCTGATTAGTCCCTTGAGAGAAAGCTTGACGATCGAGAAGCAATTGAAACTTCGTATCTAAGGATTGAAGGAGTTCAAATTGATTTCCGATATATGTCTTCATCGTTTGCACATCGGTTTTAACAGATCGGAACGACTGTACTTCCTCATGTAATCCTTGCAATTCCAGACTCAGATTCTTGGTGAACTCGTCCAATTTCTGCAACCTAATACCCTCTGCCATGAGAACTGCCAAGGAAAGACCTAATCTGATACCACTTGTAGTGATCTACACTACAATAGGAAATTCAGAGATAACTTTACAGGATCTACTCTGTAAAAGTTAGAGTAAACCTCAGAGAGGCGGAAGAGATAACTCAAATTTTATTAATTTTCTCTGTGTTCTTCATTAGGTTTACAACCAACAAAAGGAAAGGGGAAGGAAAATTCACACGTGCCTAGCACACGTAATTGTTAAGGGCACCAGTATAGGGTAGCCCGTAACACTTATCTAGACAAATACTAAGGGATGTGACAGATTCCTTTGCCTCTTTTCTTTCTACGTGTACTCCTTTAATGTTTCTCGAAAGATATGAGATGCTTCTTTCTGGTACTGGTGAGGGTTTTAGGTTTGTTCAAGGCTTTGTGTCATGAATCAGGAGTAGAGAGATTTCTAAAAGGAAATAATAGTTTGATTAACTGACAAATTTAAACTCTAATTATGAATGCAAGCAGTGCAATCATTTTGGAGGAATTACAAATATTGCATGAAAAAGGAAATTGCTGGAGGAAATACTAAAGGGAACGCTGGAGGAAAATGTAGCACGGCGTTTTAGGTATTGAAAGGTTTGAGCCATTGTGAGTGGATTATCACGCCCTCCAGTTTGTCGGCATTGATGAGCTTGCAGTACCCGCCTAAGATAACGTCTGCCACCAAGTATGGCTTATCTTCCCTTTCTGTAGACGAATCAGACTGAGCGGTCACCTTCACTGTCACATCTCCAACTTGAAACGTGGTCGCCTTCATTACCAAATTTCCAATTTGAAATGGATTTGGGTGTTGTACCACTTGATCCTTGGACTCGCCGTCTTTGACTGAGACAGCTTCTAAACTTTTAACAAAGCGTTTGAAAGGACCAACATCCCATTCACATCTCCTAGTGACGGCTGGGTTGTTGATTGGAGCGAGTCCCCGAGACTCAGCGGAAGGAGGAGTGACTGGTTGCAAAAAAGGTTGTTCAATAAGACTAACTTGGGTTCGGAATGTTCTAATGTACGTTGATGGGCTCTCTTCAGGTAATTACGTTACACCGGCAAGTTGTCGATATGGCAACAGATAATCTTCGAGGTTTGACGGCTTGTTGGTAATCCGTTCAGGTATAGACACTGGCAAAGGACACACCCCTAGCTTTTCTTTGTTGTTATGCACCCACGAGCTCCCCAGAATCATATCATAGTTCGGGTAATCTTTCACAATATGAAACTTACCGCGTGTTAGAGCGTCCCCTATCTTGATTTCAAGGTCGATGTACCCATAGGCATCTCTAGATTCTCCTTCAGAATTTTTAATTATGGTTGGGTGATGAACAACTTCCTGCTTCGAAATATTTGCAGCTTTCAGGGCCTTGACAGTGACAATATTGAAATCAAATGCTACATCAATCAACGTGTTGTCAAACTCAACATCCTTCAAGCGAGCGATGGTTAAGAGTCCCTAGTTACAACTCGCGTTTCCCAGGAAGGATTGGGGTTCGGGAGCGGCTTCCTTAACTGGAAACAGACGCTTGCCTGATACGATACGGTTGAGAGCTCCAAACATGTCTTGACGCTGTGCCTTAGAGAAATACAGAATTTCACATAAATGTTCCATCATCGACTGCACAGTGTTGTGGACGGAGTCCCCAGAAATCATGCAGCTCCTGACAGGAAGAGGGTCTCTGTTGACTCCTTCATAAATTGAAGTTCTCTCACATCCACCTTCTCTTTGAAAATACGCTTCAACTTGTTGCAGTCACTAGTTGGGTGATTGACAAACCTGTGATAACGATAATATTTGGGATTCGCCATATCTTCTTCAGTGGGCGGGCGTCGGAGAGGAGGTAGCTTGATTGCGTCATCTTGAATCCATGCTTTCAGGAGTTCAATGACTTCATCTATTGGAAATGGGAAGTCTGGAGCAGCATCTCCAGCTTCAGGAGTCTTAGCCGTGGCTTTCCGGGATGGAGTCGTATGCGTTGGTGCTGCGCGTTTGGGTTGTTGCTCCGTTGCTGGAGCTTTCCTCTTCACTCCTTCACCTACCACGCTTATAGAAGGTCCAGTGTTGTATTGCTTGTTGATAAGACGCATGTTTCCTCGGGTTTCGCGTGAATCCTCACCCTTGGCCGGTCTGGATCTCTCTAAAAGCGTTGGTGCGGTCGTAACCGATCGTTTAGCAGCTTCATGGAGTTCAGAGAACGTTTGGAAGCGCAGGTTTTCCAGTAAAGCATGATAGATGGGAACCATATCGTTAATGCACGACTCCACCAATTATTGTTCGGTCACATTTGGGTCGTGACAATCCAAAGCTTGAATTCTGAATCTCTTGACGTAATCGTTTGGATGCTCGTTGTTTCGCTGAAACATTCTTCCCAAGTCCGAAAAAGTGATTTGCTCGGACACGAAGAAATACTTTTTGTAGAAAGCGGTGACCATCTCACACCAGTTTGATATGCTGTTTGGTGCGATGTTATTGTACCAGGTGTATGCTCTTCCACTAAGCGACTTTGAGAACTCTTTCAGGCGGAGGACGTGATTGTATTCGTGCTCTCCCAAAGATTCCAGGAAACGAGAAATGTGTTCGCGAGCGTTACCAATACCATCATAAAGGGAGAACTGAGGGGAGGAGTATCCTATCGTGAGAGGAACTCTTTGCACATCAGGAGGATACGGAGGTTGATGCTGGTGCATGTCTACCGGGTTTTCCTTGCCTCGATTTTGGAGAAGTCGTTATAGATCTTCATGCGTGATGAAATTGGATGGCTGATTCTTTTCTCTGGAGTGCTCGGGAGCGACACGAACTTCCTTATCTATGCATGCACGCCCTATTGAAGTCCTTGCGCCAAGAGCGTTGAAGGTACTCCTTATTGGTTCCATGGGCTGACGCGGCTCTTGTGGTAATCGTTGTGTTAGCGTCCTGAGGAAAGTGAGTACCTCTTTCTGAGTTGAAGCCATGTATGTCTGGGCGTTAGCGAGAACTTCTTGTCTCTCCATCAAATCAACAATGGTGATAGGGGGTTGGCCTCCTATGGCTCCTCCAGTCTCTCGCCCGGGAGTGGTAGTAGCTCTAGTAACAGCCGGGGGCGTTACGCTCGAAGAAATATTGGGGGCGGCGGCAACGGCTCGGGCTCTGGTGATTGGAGGTGTCACACCTAAGGGAATGCTTCCTGCGCCGCTGGTGTTGGTGGTTGAGGATGTAGTACCACGAGATGTGTTGATCGTGCTGGTAGGCGGTACATTGGTGTCATCGGCAGGAATGTGGACATCAGGGGTGTTGTCGGCGCCAGTAACATCAGGATTTGTCGCTGATCTAGACCTAAGATCCACCATCTTGAATTTTGAGAAAATTGAAAATGAAATTGAAAATTGATTCTGCTGTTTTTGGTAATTTGGGGTGTGTTGATGAGAAACGAATTCAAACCCTAAACAAATGCACTGCACGGGAATGTTTTTAGGTTCGAGAGATCAATCTGTAAGACTCTGGCCTAAACCAAGAAATGACTGTTGCAGATTCAATTCGGTCACAAGGTGAAGGATAAGGGTTGATCTTAGGGAGGGAAGCAGAGAAGGTGTTTGGGATCATAGTGTTGAAGGTGTGGATGTTTATGACTTGTGTATCAGAAAATAGTTTCTGGCTACTTGTGTTGATAACACTTGTGTTATGTCTTTCAAAATAGATTGAAAACCTATTTATACAAGTCATTTGAGCGTCACCCTGATCTCGTAGGAAGTGGAGGAAGTTAAGTTGTGGAGCCGTGTAAGAAGTGGTGATCATCACGTGGTCACGTCTTCATCCACTACTCTCATCGTTGTTAACCGTCATCCTTTCGTGACACGTTCTCATAATGGACGCGTTGCACGCCGCACGCTGTAAACTACCAGACCAATACCCCAGTGAGTATCCCCCAGTTTGTGACATATTTGATGTCTCGAATAAGTGGGTCAAGTCGTGGGACTTGCCGCGAATAATAGCATATGGTGCTATTACGTAAAACAACTAAGTCATTTATGAGGCCGACATAAAATATCGTATGTATTTGATGCATGTGAAGCATCACTCTTAAGCATCTCAAACTAATCGATGTGTATGAAGCATCGTTGTTTTAGAGCTTGATTGAATAAGTCGCGGATAAGTGTCTTAAAGGAGGTAGCATGATCGACCACCTTTGGGTGATCGTTTAGTGGCTCTAGGGACACGCCATCACTTGGTTGATCACTGATCGTGGAGGAGGGATAGCCGGTGATTGCCATGCTAGTTTGTTGGTTTGCTGAAAATAAATCTACGTCGTCCAACCGGGCTGGTAAAGTTGGATGGACGAGATGTTTTACGGCAGTTGCATACTGTCGTTGATGCAACTTAGGGTTTAAAAACCGTGTGGCCCACCCCTCTTTGGGCGAGCGTTTCGAAGAATTGAGCCCTAGTTTGAATATGCCGGTCGGTCATGTGAAAAGGTGAGTCGACGGTGATCACATAAACATCTTCGAGACAACCTGAATCTAGATCTATACCGCTCGTTTAGGCTGGCGAATATGGGTGGTTGTGATCACTTTGCGGCAGAAGTGTGTTGCCGTAAACCCCAATTAGGGTTTTAAAACAGCCACATCCACCATAGTTCGATCAAACGGTTTGGCGTGTTATTGACTTTCCTCGAGCAAGTCGATCAAGTGAGGATAAAGTTGGGCCAGTGGTGGACCCATGTGCACTCCCTCGACTATCTGAAACGCGATTTAAGCCGTCTAATTAGGCTAGCTAAGTTGGACGAACACGATCGATTTGCGATAGTTGTAAACTGCCACAACCCAAATTTAGGGTTTTGAATACAGCGTGCCTGCTCGAGTTTGGGTAAACGGTTGAGCACCCTATAGGCTTGCCGCAGGAAAGTCGATTGTCAAAGGGGAAAATTGGGCCGCCGATGAACATGCCGGCACTTCCTTAATCGTTTGTAGGAAGATCTAAGGCGTCCAACTAGGCTGGTAAAGTTGGACGGTCGTGATGCATTTTGAGACTCTTTTTAACGGTCTCAGCTCGTTCGAGCTATTTTATACAGCGCGATCACCCATGTTTGGGGTCGGCGTTCGAAGCACTTGTGGCTGAGGGGAATGGGACTCGATCGACTAGGGCACTAGTGGGCCCTCCGGTGGTCACTACGGTGATTGCCTAGTTCTGCTAGGAGTAAGCTATGCTTGTTAAATCGCGCAACCAAATCGTGTGGCCGTGATTATTTTGAGACTGATATTGACAGTCTAGATTTTCTTTAAGGAATAAATATGTGTTCGATCAAGCTAACTTTAATTAAAAAGTGTGTGAACGTGTTGATCTCTTTGTCAGAGACAGATGTAGTCTGTGAGTATTTCTGTGCAGATCCAAATACTAGCACTTCGGGAGATTCATGCTACTCTGAGAGTGAACATTGATCGTCATGCCATGTCAGATTGAGAGTTCGGCTGGGAACATAGCATGGAGAAATAACAGGCGAATCATGCATTAGTTAATAATGCTGGCATAAAATAGAATTCACAGAATATTTGGGATTGCTACTATGCGCACCATTCTGAATGAATTTCATATATAAACTGAGTTGTTCAATACATGTATAAGTAAAGAGGTTTGAGCACTCGTTACTTTCGAATGGCCTTTATTCCTTTGCAGGATTACAACACTAAAAATAGGGCTTTACGACTTTGACCCTGAACTAAAAACCACCATCAACATGTGGATAATTTAAAGATTGTGGTGTAGTTGGGTACCCTCGTCTTTTCAAAAGGTTAAACTGGTGGCTTACAAGCTTAAGGGATGTGCTGCTTCTTGGTGGGAAAATCTTTGTGAAGATCGCCTGAAATATAATAAACCACCAGTACGTACGTGGGAGAGAATGAGGAAAATCTTGAGGGAACTATTTTACCAAGAGATTACAAACAACATATATTTGTGAAACTACAAGCCTGTTAACAGGGAGCTATATTGGTTGAAGCCTACGTGTCTGAGTTTTATAGTTTGATTGCACGTAACCAACTTAATGAAACTGAAGAATAGCTTGTAGCAAGATTTGTTGAAGGTATGAAACGATTGATCCAAGAAGGAATGACTCAATCTGTTTTTACTATGGTAGAATCCAAACAGCAGGCCATCGAAGTAGAACGTAGGGTTTTTCGTTCTCAAAGGTTTTCATCAAGACAAAGTTCTAAATATCAAGGTAATTTCAAATCTTCTTCTTCATTCAATATTTACGGTGAAAATCCTTATTATAAAGATGATGTTTCTAATCGACAACAATTTCGAACAACCAACTTTACTGATTCTCCAATACCAAAGAATTATTCACATATTCTTCTTAATCCAGTTGAATTTCAGTCCGTACAACAAACTCAGACTGTACTTCTCATCCAAGCAACAATTTAAATACTCGTTTTCCAGTAAAACCCAAATACCTTTTCTACCTCAACCAAAACCACAAAAACCTTACACCAAATTCAGAGGGGAGAAGTTCAACAAATGTCAACTGCCTGGACATACTTCTTCTGAGTGTCGTAGAGTCAATTGGCTAGTGAATGAAGAACAAGAAAATACACATAAGTATAGTGGTTTGATTAATGACGATTCTAATAACTTAGAGAAGTCTGAGGATGATGAAGAGAATAATGAAGATTATCAAGAGGTTTATGAGTTGTGCAGTGAACGTTTTATGAGTATGATTCGACCTTTATTGTTGTCTCAACATTCTTTTTCAAAAAGAAATAGCATTTTCAGAACAATGTGCTTAATTAATGGAGTTACATGTGATCTAATAATGGATAGTGGAAGCATGGATAACTATATTTCAGCTAAATTAGTTCAGAAACTCGGATTACTAGTTACTGCACATCCTCATCCTTATTCAGTAGGTTGGGTCAATAGTTATTCTTCTCAGAAAATTACTCACCAATGTCTTGTTGAATTTGCTCTCAAGGGTTATGAAGATTTAGTTATATGTGATATTATTAATATGAGTGCTTCACATTTACTTCTTGGAAGTCCTTGGAAGTATGATATGTGTGCACTTCACAATTGTTCTGAGAATACATGTACCTTTTTCAAGGAAGGAAAAAAGAAAATTTTATTTCCTTCTAAATCTATAGCCATTTATAAAGAACATAGTGATAGCAAGATAAACGCATTAGTAGCTAGCATTATGAAACAACTACAAACACATACTCTTAATTCACATGAAGATTGTAAGCCAATGATAGTCATTCCAAAAAAAGTGCAGCCTTTGATCAATAAGTTCCATGGTTTATTTCCTGATGAACTACCAAAATATTTACCACCATTGAGAGATTTACAACATCAGATAAAATTCATTCCAGGTGCATCACTTCCTAATCATGCACATTACAGATTAAGCCCTAAGGAATATGAGATTTTACAAGGACATGTGAACGATTTATTGGAGAAAGGATTGATCAGATTGAGTAAGAGTCATTGTGCTAGTCCGGCATTTCTTGTCGATAAGAAGGATGGAGGCTGGAGAATGTGTATAGACTTCCGAGCTTTAAACAAGATCACTTTTCCATATAGATTTCCAATTCCAAGGTTGGATATTTTGATTGATATGTTTGTTGGTTCTAAAGTGTTTTCTAAAATTGATCTTCGCAGTGGGAACCATCAGATTCGAATTCGAATGGGTGACGAGTGGAAAATAGCTTTTAAAACTCGTGAAGGTTTATACGAGTGGTTAGTAATGCCATTTGGATTATCCAATGTACCCAGTACTTTCATGAGATTGATGAATCAGGTACTACAACCTTTACTTGGTAAATTTATCATTGTGTATTTTGATTTACAATCATAATGAAGAGGAATATCTCTTTCATCTCTCTCAAGCATTTCAAGCACTTGCTGATAATGCACTGTATGTGAATCTTAAGAAGCGTAACTTTTTGTCCAAGTTAGTCACCTTTTTAGGGTATATTATTTCTGACCAAGGAATTTCAGTTGATAGTTGGTATCATAGCATCAAAGATGTTAGAAGATTAAATCCATATCTAAATGGCCTACTCCAACGTGCATCAAAGATGTTAGAAGTTTCCATGGCTTAGCATCTTTTTATAGACGTTTTATTCGCAATTTTATCTCTATATCTGCTGGAGTGACTAATTGCTTGAAACAAGAAAAATTTCTATGGACTAAAGAAGCAAATAAGAGTTTTAATCTTCTTAAGGAAAAATTGTGTTGCGCACCAGTACTTGCAATGCCAGATTTTACTAAACCGTTTGAAGTTGATTGTGATGCATCCATTTTGGGAATTGGTGCTGTATTATCTCAAAGTGATCACCCAGGTGCTTTTCATAGTGAAAAAAAACTCAGAAGCTAAGAAGAAATGGTCCACTTATGAGCTTGAATTATATGCTCTCGTTCAAGCATTAAAACACTAGCATCCTTATCTGGTTCATAGTGAGTTTGTTGTCAACACTGACAATCAAGCTTTGAAGTTTTTACAAACATCAGCTAATGTAAATCGTATGCATGATAGATGTCTATCTACCATAAATCAATATACTTTCTCTATTAAACATAAGAGTAGTAAATTGAATCAAGTAGCTGATGCACTGAGTAGGCGTGCTCACTTTCTTATCACTGTTTGCAATAAGAGTGTGGCTTTTGATTACATTAAAGACTAATATGTTGATGATGAAGATTTTAAGACAATATGGGAGCAATATGGAAATATATCTTATGGGGTTGATGATTTTATTATCCAAGATGGATTTCTCTTTAAAGGTATTCATCTTTGTATTTTACAAGGTTCTTTGAGGCTTTATCTAATGCATGAACTGCATGGTAGTGGTCTTGGAGGCCATTTTGGTCGTGATAAAACTATTACTTTAGTTGAAGAACGATACTATTGGCCTTCTTTAAAGAGAGATGTGCGAAAATTTGTTCAAAAGTGCATGGTTTGTCAGCGTTCCAAGGGTACTATTCAAAACACTAGTTTATATACACCTTTACCAGTTCCTGATGCTCCTTGGATAGATATAAGTATGGATTTCATTCTTGGTTTACCCCGTACTGCTAAGGGCAATGATTCGGTTATGGTGGTATTCTAAAATGGCACACTGTGTAGCCTGCAAGAAGACTAAAGATGCATCAAATGTAGCTTATTTGTTTTTCAAAGAAGTTGTTCGACTGCATGGAGTGCCTAAATCAATCACGTCAGATCGTGACACCAAGTTTCTCAGTTATTTATGGTAATCTCTTTGGACGAGGTTGGGAACTAAACTAAAATATAGTACGACTGCACATCCTCAAATTGATGGACAGACCGAGGTTGTCAACAGATCATTGGGAAATTTAATTCGTGCTAAGATAACCGAATCTCAAGAAAAGCAGTGGGAAACGTTTCCTCCTCATATGGAATTTGCATTCAATACCTCTGTGAACCGTTATATAGGTAAATCACCATTTCCTATTGTTTATTCCAAAGTACCAAATCATATTCTGGATTTGTTTGTGTTACCTAAACCTTCCAAGTCTCATGCAAAAGCTGATCAACTGGTTGACAAAGCATCTCAACTTCATCAAGAAGTTAAAACTAAGTTGGAAGATTTTAATGCTAAATACAAGGCAATTGCTAATCAACACAGGCGACTTAAAACATTTGAAGAAGCAGAGCTGGTGATGATACACCTTAGAAAAGAAAGGTTTCCAGTTGGCACTTATAACAAAACTAAAATGAAGAAGTATGAACCTTTCAAAGTTTTGAAGAAAATAAGTGACAATGCTTATGTTCTGGATCTTCCTTCCGATTGGAATATTTTTAACATATTCAATGTGCAAGAAATTTTTACTTTCCGTGGAGAGAATGATCTTGTTTGATTCATGGTTCAACTTGAGGGAAAGTTATTTTCAAGAAGGGGGGACTGATGTGGAACATCTCTACATTATTTATAGATTATTCTTAACTTGTTTATCAAGTCTAGCATTACCTGTTGTAGAGTTTTCTTATTTCTTATTTTAGAGTTTTGATGTTTTTAGAATTCTACTTCATGCCTATATAAAAAGGCCCATTCTTTGTTTAGAGGACACATTATTATTATGAATCTAAAGATTATTAATGTTGTTTACGTCTTTCTCTTCCTGTTCTTATTAAGTTCTTCTGATTTCTCATCATTTTCTTCCTTTCTCATCCCCTTCAATCTCTGCATTGCATTCATCTTGCTTGTTCTCCATTAGAATGTTTGCTAGTACAGTCAAAATGAAGAGATGATGATATTTCCATCAATTGAAGATAAGTTGGGTTTATAATAAAGATGAACAGTCTTGATTGGTGATGGGGATCTTGTTTCATGGAATTGGAGAAGAAGATGAACAATCTTCAATTAGGTCCCAGTCAACTCGCTGCTGAGTGCCGATTTAATTAGGTTCGAGTCAAGTAATTTGAAGGCTTAACTGTCTTTTACCAAGGCTGAATTATTGTCACGTATACGTTAACATCCGTCAATCGTTTTTCGAAGAAAAAAAAAACGGGACGGAAAAAGTCAAATGTGTGTCACTAAATAAATTCTGGAAAAAAAAACGATGGCACTTTCTTAAATATGAAATTGAAAATGTGGCACTTTACTAAAATTCCCTACTACTAATGATTAGTTGTTAATAATAATCCGTCCGCCCAAGTTATATGAACAGAGAATAAATTTTTGCTTGTCCAACTAGATACGCGAAGTTCATTTTTTAAGGTTATTTTTGGCATATATACCTTTAGTAATGTTGCATGGATATCACCACAATCAACTTGATGTTTCTCGTATTGGGAATATAACAAGGGGTAAAACTAGAAACGAGATGAGTACTGGTTAGTGATTAAAACTTGGACGGAAGGAGTACTGATTAGTGATTAATAATAATTATCAGTGGTTATATGAATTCCAAAGGTTTGAGTGATAATTGAGAGAAGAAGAAAAAATTGGTTTTTGGAGAAGGAGAAGGACAAGTGAAGAAAAAAAGTTTTTTGAGATTATTGTGATTCAAGTTATCCAAATGAATGAAACGGCCTATCTTCATCTCTTAAACTCAAAAAATACACATCACTTACAACAACATTGATCCGGATATGGATGATTTTTTGGATTATGAGAATGATTTTACCCAAACTCAATCTCAAACTCAACTTCAAACACAAAAATATGATTTCTATGAGCCAAACCCTATACATTAACGTAATGCCAATAATACACAGGTACAATTCTAGGTTATGTTTAATGTCATTTTTGTGGATTGAATTTATCAAAAAATAAAAAATTTACATGCAAGTTCGGCGAACCAGTGATAGTTTCGGCTTATAATTATCAGCCAAACTTAACTGGTATGATACCAAATATGAATAGTTTGGTTCTCTAGGAACACAATAGTTAATGCCAACTTGCACGTTATAATTTCGGCTTATAAACTGAATATCGAACCAGCCGAACATACTTATGATTTAAAAAAAAATACTCTAGTGCAAACACCATGTAAAGATTCGTCTTATAAACTAAATACAGAGTAAGCTGAACCATATTTATATTAGAGTTTCGGCTCTCAAACTAAATATAGAATCAGCCGAACATGCTTCTGATTTTTGAGAACAAACCATTTAGAGTTTGGGCTTATAAACTTAATATCGAATAAGCCGAACCATTTTTAAATTTGAAGTTCAGCTTATGACTTAAATATATAATTGGACGAACCATTAAGCAAATTTTATTTCTAGTCATGTAACCTCGTGATATTCTTGCAGATCAATTTTATTGAACATATACCAATGGACGATCAGCCTCCTGATGTGGACGTCATTCACGAAGATATGAATGATCATTTCCCGAATGAATTGGTATGTAACACCATTATATGTTTGACTTTATGTTATAAGTATATTCCAAAGCTTTACTAACTTTATAATTGATTTTGTATCAATGTAAACATAGGAAAGAAAAGATGAATGAAGGGCTTGTGCCGAGGAATATGGAATCAAAATAAAATGTGTGATAGTTTATGGACAACAAAACCAATTTTTGGCCGATTTGAAATGGTGTGTAAGAGAAGTGGAAAAAGTATAAGCAAGGCTAAAAAAGAATCTGTGCATACTGCTGTTGATGGAAGAAAATGATTTGCTGGTTTTTTAGGAAAGTGAAGAGACGACCGTGCGGGCGGGGACTCTTCGACCGAGAAAATTGCTTAAACCTTTTTCAAACAGATGCACTGCATGGAGTGCTTTTAGTTCGAGATTTCAATTTATAAGACTCCGACTTAAACCAAGACAATGGCCGTTCCAGAATCAATTCGATCGTAAAAAGGGATAAGGGTCGATCTGTAGGAGGGAAGCTGAGAAGTGTGTGAGGTCAATGATGATCGAGGATTATCGATGTGTTGGAGATTTCTGCAAGTGAACTGTTGAGTTCGAGTAAGTTCTCTTTGATTAATTGAATTCTGCTCTGTTGAGAGTTCTTGTTCAGATGAGAATTCTTCCTTAGATGATGATTCTTGGTTGTTCAATCATTGACTCAGAGACTTATTTATATTGCAAGAATAGTAGACACATTGATCCCAGTAAGTGTGACGGTTGCTGGAGTGAAAGAGTGGGAAAGTGGGAAATTATGGTAAAACCAGTTCCATGTCGTGCAGAGATTTGGTTGATTGTCCATCCACTACTTTGCTAACTCCCTCAATTGCTTGCACGACTTACTCACATTTTTCATCGTGGGTGTACACATGTGCCGTAGGCCGCCAAACCGAAACCCTAGAGAATATCCCCCCATGTGACGTGATTGATGTCTCACGAACGTGGAGTCTGCAAGGCAGACATGTGTTAAATTAGTCAGTTATTGACTTGACTAGACGATGAGTCTTAGCATTGATGAGTCAAGCATAAGGTGTCTGCTGAGACACGCTCAGACAATGAGTCTTGATGAATTGTGATATATCATTTTACCAGTAGAGGTAATAATAATATTTTCAGAATTGGACGATTGTCCGATGAGATTGCTCAATCAAGGACTTATCCATGATATGTTCAGTAGAAATTAGAAATATTGGATGGTCGTTCGTTCGAATCATGTTGCTCATTCGAGCAAAAATGTTGGTAGCGGGACCAAACATTAAATTAAAATATTGATTGCTGGATCAATAGAATTCTCGAATGTTGATAGTTGGATCAACATGAGGAATATTGCTCGGTCGAGTAATTGATAGTTGATTCAATGAGTTCTAAACCCAGTTAATCGTGTATCTTGCTAACTTAAGCAATTTAGTTTTGATGGATGGGTTTGAGAAATATTGCTAGTTTGAGAAATATTGCTCGATTCATGAATTATTGGTAGCGAGACCAAATAATATAATTAACTGAAATACTGGCAGCTGGACTGAATATTATTAATTAGAATGTTGATTGCTGGATCAACATAAAATTATTAGGGTTTGAATGTGTTCAGAATTATGCTTTGCAGATCATTTTATTTGAAACCCTAATTTTAGCCGATTGTTGATCAATTAATGATTTATTGAAAATCAACCAATGGGCGAGAGAGGGACCGGCTACATGGGATGATGGCCGACCATGTAGCGCCCATGTGCTAGAATGAGCGTGCACCAAAGTCCTTTGTAGATCAGTTGGTGAAAAGATGATTAAATGATCGTTTAATCATTATTAAAATAGTGCTCGTCTGAGCATTAGGTGGTAAAACCTAATTAAGGAGAGAGGAGGGACCGACCAAAGGGTATGAAACCGGCCTTGGTGTCTGTGGGACCAACTGATGGTCGGTTGATCAAATCCCAAGTCGTTTGGGAAAGAGTTTGAACCCAATATGAATTATGGAATATCAATTAGGTCAAAATCGTAATTAAGTGTGGGAACGGCTTTTGTGAGCCAAGGGGCCTACCTTGGTCAGTCAAGGTGGAATGCATGTGTAACCATATTGTCTTTGACTCAATTATTTTGATATTTTCTCAAGTCGCAAGTGCAATATTATGAATTAAAAATGCGTTTGAGCAATATTTTGGATTTTTCAATATTAATTAGTATAAAGTGTTTTATTAATTAGTATAAGTGATTTGTCTAGAAGAGTTTGATCTTGATCATGATAAATGAAACTCTCGAGTTTGCTCGAATGAGCAAGTAGAACTTTGCTCATGCGACCAATATTTTGGGAATATTAAAATAAATGATATTTTAATATTTATCGTGAGAAGCCCGGATGGTCGTGTGACCATTTGACTTTTGGCTTTTGATAGTTTGAGCAATATTTGAGAAATATGGAAAAACCAGGGTTTTTACTCAAACGAAGGAGTTTCACAAAACGAGGGAAGAAATAATAATAAAGTAAGGATTTACGAAAGTGTGGGACCGGCCATGGCTAGGGCATGGATGGACGGCTAGTAGACCCGGTCCCATGACACTCTTCCATATTTTAAATGATTATTTTTCATCGTGTGAGGAAATATGGAAAAAAGTAGGAGTTTTGCTCAAACGAGGGAGTTTTTATGAGATAAGAAAAATAATAAGATAGAAAATAAAGGGGAGGCGTGGACCGGCCACGGCGACAAGACCGGCCGACCGGTGGGCCCGGTATTTTATAATATTTTCTTCCCTGTGTTGCATAGGTTTCCTTGTTCGTCCATATTTTTGAATGCTCGTTTATGCGTTTGGGTGTTCGTTTGTGCATCATTGTTAAGTACACTGGCACCATTTTTTCGGGGCTTACTCAGTGGTGGCTCAGATGCCCGAACAATGAATATTTATTACTAATTCATGGAATTCAGTCGAGAATAAGCCATGAAACGGAGTAATAAAATAAATTGATTATCTATTACTAATTCATGGAATTCAGTCGGGAATAAGCCACGAAACGTAGTAATGAGATAAAATAGATAATTTTTCTAGGAATTTGATTGATGAATGTTGCGCTAGAATTAATCTGTGAATGGCTCTATACTAGCATGCAATATATCTAGAAGCACTATGTTTATTCGAGAATGAGGTATGAGATGATGGAAGCATCATACTGATTCTGAATATTGATTGTGCATAGTCGGGGAACAGTGTGGCATCCCGAAGACGTTAGTGCTCTATACTAACATGCAATATGTCTAGGAGCCGTCCAATCATTTCGATTCTATGTAGAGGTGTTGATGAAATATGCTCAGTGTAGAAAAACTCAGCCGAGAGGCTTTACGAATAATATATCCATACAGAGCTCTGAGAGGGTGTAAGCTCAGTCAGAGGTTGTTCGTGAATTTCACATACGTGTCTGAAGCCGTGTCAAAAATATGCAAAATTGTGATCTCTGAGAGGATGGACGCTCAGTCAAAGATTGTTCGTAAATTTCACATACGTGTCTGAAGTCGTGTCAGAAATATGCAAAAATATGATTTTACGATTTTATCCTTTGTCAAAAATCCACCATCAACAAATGCGAGGACCGGGAGATATAATAAGTGCAAAACGAGGTAAAGAAATTTCCCCTTCAAGATTGTTTCTAATCTCGACAAACATGATGAACATTAGAATATGAATACAAATATGGATTAGCGTCATAACTACCCGCATCCAGTTGACCTTCATAGACATGCTAAAGTCGTGAGATTTGAGATCTGCATTAAATATGTATCCTACATTTGTGAGATGGTTTCTATATAATTACGAAAAATATAAACTATCCATTACTGAGTTCTCTTGTTAAGAAAAAGACAAATGCTATCCCACACGATTTTACGGGATGGCTTCCCGCAAAAACGGCTTCTTTACCGTTGGATGATTAAATCAAAGGTTAAATTCATATTCAAAAAAGGACCCATCACTTTCAGGAAAGGACCCACCACTTTCAGGAAAGGACCCACCACTTCCCATAAAGGGTTCAAGGCTGTTAGATCTGGGTTTTAGCATGATCTAACGATAAAGAAGCCGCTTTTGCGGGAAACCATCCTGCAAAGTCGTGTGGGATAGCACTGCTCTAAGAAAAATAAGAATTTAATTTAGGACGAAAGTTTTTAAGCTCTGCACAAAAATGGTTAATGGGGTAAACATGATGTACGGAAAAGATGATGCAATTCCCAAGCACAAAATGCAAGTAAATTATATGCCATGTCATCAAAGACAATAATCATCAGATATAAAAGATCCGACTGGTAATGTTATCAAAAGGTTTTGTTAAAACTCTTTGTTAAGGGCAGTTCCTATGGCAATGATAAAGAAAGAAAATTTGTTGAGCCGCGTGGCTGAACAAACAACGTTTTCCACTATGGGAACTGAGATCAAAATGCACATAATTGCGACCAAAATGAACAAAATTATTTTCTAGAGCCCCATTATTATTTATTTTTAATATAAAATATCTCAAGAATATAAAGCACAGTTTCGATAACTTTGCCTATGTAAGTGGCGGTTCAGATTTGTCCTCACAAATCTGATGGTTGTGATTGGGATTAAAAATGCATCTAACGGAAAAAAATTATCATGTCATTAAGGTTCCATAATTCTTCATAATAAATACTCTATTAATTTTCCATGACAATATTTTATTAAATGTCAAATTAAAAATGATAATATACAAATTATTCTACTAATGATGATAATAAATATATTTTTATACTTAGGATTAGCTTGGTATTTCCGCGAGATTTACAAAATTGCTTTCCCGATGTACGTTACTGAGCCGAGCTATGTAAAAAAAAGCAATTGAATGGTTGCCGATGTACGTTACTGTGCCGAGCTCTTTAAAAGAAAAAGGCAACTGAATAGTTGCAAATTATAAACTAAAGCTAAAACTTATTTTAGTGGGAAGAATATCAGGTTCAGCTATAGTTAGTGAGAAAATGACAAAAGCAGACATATCTCTTAAAATTGTTTATTCTATTTTATTGTGCTTAAAATAAGTATTTTTTTTCTACTATCAGAGTACATATATGTAATATTAAAGTTACTAATTAGTATTATTACTATAAAATATTATTTTTCTTAAACACTTTTTAAAAATCAATAATTGCTTAATATTTATTGTAGATAAATTAAAGTATATTTCAGTGATAGTTTGTAAATAAAAAATAATAATCTTTAAATTTTAAAGAATAAAATATAACGAATAAAAATTGGTGATATATAGATTCAAGGATAATTTTTGTCAGTTACAAAAAAAGATGGAATAAAATTGGAAAGTACAATATGAAATAGGGTGAACTATAACATTTGCTTTTGAAGCTTTTAAAAGCTCCTTCTCCCCCAAAATTGATAGATTTTGGAAGTGTTTTGCATAAAAAACACTTTATGAAATCTTTACCAAATACTAGGATGCAAAAATATTGCTATAAATATGTTTTCAAAGTACTTTTTTGACAGAAAAAAACAGTACCAAACTTAGCTTGATTGGTTAACAATTATATAAGTGGACCATAGTGACGGTGGTAAGTATTGGTGCCAGTGAGTAATTTCGCACCGTCTCACGTATTTCTTGATAAATGGTCTAACGTTATTTTTATTCAATGATGATGGATAACAGAGTTTATTTTTATTATTATTAGGTTAAGTACTTAACGATTTGACTTACTAACTAATCATGGTTTTATTATTTTTATGCAACGAATAACTTCACATTTGGAAGCGTAATGTCGTAGAATGTAATGGCCTGACCCTCTACCGATAATGTCCTCACTTAACCACTGCGGTCATCTGAAAGGTATGGGTTTTCAATGGTCACCGCTACGGTCATACAGGAGAAGCTTCTAAGGAGGTCACCCATCCCAGGATTACTCAATACCGAGCATGCTTAACTATAGAGATTTTTCGCCAATTATGTTGAAATGGTCTCGGTGTTAGGAAAGGAAAAACCATTACTTATATTCCATTTGAAGAATCCTAACTACCGAGCCGGAGTACTATAATATCACCAACTTAATTTGGAGCCATCGGATCCGGAATATGTTCAATCCTTGACTCTGGGATTTTTTCTCACTCATGAGACCCTTTCCCGACACAACCCGTCAAGCATACTCTTTCACCCTCGACAAGTAATCCGTGTTCGACTCTTATACCATTTGTAAGGACCTGATCCTCCGCCAATACTGTCCCCACTTGTTCACTGCGGTTATCCAACAGTGTAGGATTTTCAATTGACACTGATGCAGTCATCCATCAACATTTTTCTGGGAGGTAGACATCCCCAGATTACTCTCTTCCAAGAATGCATAAATACAATGTTTTTACCAAATCTGGATCCAACCATGTTGAAAAGTCCAGAATGTTACGAAAGGGAAAGCTATTACCTATATTTCATTTGGTGAACTCATCCTGCCGAATTGAATTACATACATAGTATATCTGGGAATTTCAAAAAACTAGAACTACATCGTATGTGAGTAAAATGGTTGCCATCGGACTTAACATTTTAAAATATAATAGCTTAAGTGAATGAATTAGCTTTTCATTATGTCATTGAACATACAATACGTTATGTATTGTTGAGTCAATTCTGAGTTTTACTCTTTTCAGACTATTCTTAAAAGGGAAAAAAGCAACAAGGATCCGAACATTGTTAATATCTACACAATTATTCTTGAGATGAATGAGTTCAGGTGCTGTAATTTTGTTACAACTTACATGGTTTAATGTTTTGGTTCTGCTCGGTTGTTGGAGTATGTGGCATGGTAAACCACATATGTATAGCTAGGGATAGTCCCTCATGGAATAAAGAGGAATACATGTGGAGCTTAATAAGCTTGGGCATCTCCATACATAGCATCGAGGCATTTTAGTTAAAAACTCCACACCTCATATCCCAAGGTGGTCAAGTGGGGTTCGGGGTTATGTGGTCGGGCCTTGAGTAGTGTCCGATGGTCCGTGATCCTTACAATTGGTATCATAGCCCATGGTTGGGTCTACTGTCCGAACTTAGAAGTGGTTGTGGATGTCACCCGGTTTAGGGCGCAAATGGAGTCAGATTCAAGGTGGAGAAGGCAAGGACCAAAGTTGAACTGGCGCTCAAGGTGGAGTTAGTGTCTCACCCATTAACTCAGGTGGAGTAGGATTCTAGATCGGCAAGGCAATGCTCAAGTTTGAACTGGCGCTCAAGGTGGAGTTAATGTCTCACACATTAACTCTCAAGTGGAGCAGGGTTCTAGGTGGGAAAGGAAATGCTCAAGGTGGAGTTAGTACTTGCCTTCTTATCAAATCAAGGTGGAGTAGGATTCCAAGGTGCATAGTGACAATAATCATGACCGATGGGTAGCATATACAAATGGTAATCATATGACGGAGTCTGATTGGACTGGAGAAGTGGTTTAATCTAGCCAAGGTGGAGATCGTTGGAGTATGTGGCGCGATAAACCATATATGTATAGATAGGGATAGTCCCACATGGAATAAAGAGGAGTACATGTGAACCTTAATAAGCTTGGGCATCTCCTTACGCATTGAGGCCTTTTAGATTAAAACCACACACCTCTTATCCCAAGATGGTCAAGTAGGGACAGCAACGGTGCTATGTGGTCGGGCCCATAGTAGGTTCCTATGGTCCATGAAGATCCTAACATCCTTCACTAAAATAAGGAAGATGCACAAAGGTAATACCATTTCAACGAATCGATAAGATATCTTTGTAAACTAAAAAACATATCAAATAATGTTTTTTTGGGGGGACAAAAATATGTAAAAATTAATTCCGATATAATTTCATGGCTGACTTGAGGATGCAACTCGAGAAAGGAGAGGCATAGTATACAGGAGAATGTCAAGGCAAAATGCTATAAAGGATTTATAGGGTGAAGAATAAAAATATCTATCGGGTTTTCCTTTACTTTTGTAATGATAAAAAGGGTAAACTTAATATTAATAAATATTATATTTAATATTCATATGTCATAAAATGCATAACTAAATAAAAAGTAACGGCACGGGTTAAGCCCTAGTAGAATACAAAACAAAGCTTGGCTAAGTTAGGCTAGATAAAGAGCGACTGAGATTTGTCTAAAAGGGAGATAAATCTACGGTAGTGGTTTGTACAACTTAAATATTGTAAGTGCTTTATTAGTTAGTGTTTCACTAATTGCTCATAATAAATGATCTATTAATTCTTCTCATTATAAAGTGTTTTATTAATTAGTGTTTCACTAATTGCTCATAATAAATGATTCCTTTTTTATTTATTTATAAATATTCCCTTAATTAATTTAACAAAATATTCATTTTCACTAATAAATAGTTTTGACAAAAATATTAATAATATTAATAGACAATTGTGGCGATAGTGGGTGGTGGAACCGGTGGCGGTTCTTATAAAGTGGTGGAGGCGGAAACATTAGCGGTGGTCAGGGCGGAGCCTAGCCCAATTGTAATTATTTTTGGTCTTTTGCATCATAAAATGGGCTACGAAGTCTATTTTGCGCCTATATCCAACTTTCCAAGAATTTTTGCTTCCTTTTTCTCAAAATCCTGGCTCCGTCCCAGGTGGTGGTGGTATAAGAAATAGTGGTAGTGGATGTTGGTAAGTAATTGTGGATAATATTAGTTTTGTGTTGTTGGAACACTGATAACATCCTTTCGGAAAGATGTGGTTGGCTGTGTTTAGCACTATTGATAACGACATGTACCATATATTCTAAGGTTGACATCAAATCATACAGGGCAAAATGTTCATGATCGTTATTGGATCACCTAAATGGTACCCCTGCTATTTTTAGTACCATATCGTATAAATCATGATTTTTTAATGTTAAAATAAAATTAATTGTAATACAGAAGAGAATATTACAAGAAAAAAATATTATGAAACAATTAATTGACGACCTTTTGTTCAATCTAAACCTCATATAAGACGTTTGTGATTTAAAATTAGAATTACGTCCGACTACCTACAGGGGATGGGCGGCAGTGATGGTGCAGTGGCGGAGTTAGAAATTGACATTGAGGGGTTTTTTTTTTTTTTTTTTTAATGAAACATGTAAACTTTGGTGGACTAAACACTAAATATAGATGGACACAATACTACTTATAGGATAAAATTAAAGATTATTATGTAGCTATTAAAATTTTAAGCGGACTAAAGCTAGGTTAGTCAACCCTTGGCTCTGCCACTGGATGGTGGTAGAGAAAAAAATGGTATTATACGGTTTGGTATGGTGCGGGTATTGGTGAGCAATAACATATTATGTTAACTCCGTAACAACACAAACCAAATAACATTTATAAAGTATAAAATGTGGTTAATCGTTTTAATGTTAAAATAGACCCTGTCAAAACACATAACAATTTTAAAAAATACTGAAATTAATTGTCATGTTATTTAATAACTGTAGACGAACGACACAAATCAAGATCAGAACATATGATAATTGTAGTAGCAGGATTTCCCACACTACACCCCTTACTCGATTTTGCTTAATTAATACATTGAAAGATGTAAGATCAAGAATATTTATTGATTGAATTCATGAAGTGTTTTACACAGGAAAATAGAATTACACTTGGAAATTAAAACACTCTCAAACTTTCTCTCTCCTAATGACTTGCCCAACAATTCCAAAGAGATCTCTCCTCTTACAGACTCATTTAGCCCTTTATATAGGGTAATACATAGTGGATGACTAAGCTCCCCTTTATTTTCGGGAATGTCTCGCGAAGTGTCGCAGATGCACAAACATTCACTCTCGCGACACTTCTTAACCTCGCCAGGTCTCACGTCTTCTTTATGTTTTGCCATGTCGTTATTCATTGCGTCATTTATTTTAGCTCCCTGCGACTCCCTCGCGACGCCGTCGTTCATTAATCCCGCGAGCCTTGTACGTTGCGATATTATGATCCTACATCTTGCCTCTTTTTCCTTGAATATTGCTTGAAGAGCGATTTGAAGGAAAAATTCATTGTTGTCATATTCCTTGGTTTCAATTGGTGAAGGAACGAGCGAAAGAATACTTTTCTTAAAAAGTACGTACTTGCCTCTATTCTTTTGTGAAGTTCCGAAGCTTCTTTGTAATACATATGCGAAGTGCCATTTCTTGTCTCGGGAATTACAGAAAATAATCAATTTCGCAATTTCTCCTCGCCTATCAAGAAATACATTGTATATTTGGATTTTACTAAAGTTCTTTCCGTCAGGTTTCCTTGGATTTAGCAGTGACCGCTTACACGTGTCTATATTTACCTCTTTACCGGTGCATTTAATGTTATCCGGTCATAACATTTTTCTCATCTATTTATAGGAGCATCCCTTGTGAAAAATTTTCCTTTTCCTTTTCATCTTCTTCATCGTCTGCAAGTGTTCTTCTTTTTCATCGTTCTGCAAGTGTTTGCCTATTATTGTCTTTTACCGTCTTCTTCACCATTTTTGCTATTCCCTAGCAGTTGTTACTCTCATGGCGTCCAAGTTTTTTAATTTTGCCATATCTGGCTGATTTTGTGGTTAATCAAATTAGCTTTTCTTGTTGAAATCACACTGGTATAATTAACTTTGTAGTTCTCTTTCTGCCATTGTTGTTTAGCAAGAACCAACCCAGAACTAAGTTTACCGTGAAAGATCCTCTTCTTCTTTTGGGCTCGCCACCGAAACCTACTTCGCAACAAGAATCCCTCATGCAACAAAAGCCCTCTTCGCGAGCGAAATCTATGGCTTCAAAAAGACAGCCTGTGAGTGACAAGGTATTTAAGAAACATTTGTTTTTATTTACAATGCATTGTTGCCTCTGTTTCTTATTTAATTTGTCATTCGCAGGATGATAAAACTATTGGTAATACTCCCAAAAGGCTCCGCCATTCTAAACCTGTTACCCCCAACGTTCCATTTCCTCCATTCACACCTTCGTCTCCTGCTGCGAAATCTTCGCAAGATAATTTTGTGCCCCCTTCCCCTGGTAATATTACCAACGACAATATTTCTATACCTCAACTCCTCATAGACCAAGTTCCTTATAACTGTCCTACTACAAACGATCTTATACCTCCTCCTGCTATCAATATCCCTGCTATTTCTCCAATCACTTCTCTCCCTGAAACCTCCTCTTCTCATGAGGTTCCTTTGACAAATAACGACTCGTCTTCTTTGTTTGAACAAATTCCTCTAACTGCGGAAAATTTGGAGGGGATAGATGTGGCCTTTAAGGTCCTTTCTGATCTCGTGAATGATGCCAAAAAGACTTCTACTGATCCTGTCAAATCGAATGTCTGCGAGATTTTAAGTAAGCATCTTGGTCCTGAGAGGATCTCGCAAGCACCTTTAGTTCAAGAGATTAATAAGCTGAAGGATGATCTCCAAGTTATGGATGTGAAGTGCAATAACCTCCACCTTGAAAATCAAAAATTTCTCAATATCTCACTAGATCGTGATAATCTTCGCAAGAAGAATGAAGAATTAAAAGGTATGCTCTCACCATTCCCCCATTTTTTTTTTTTTTTTTTTTTTTTTTTTTTTTTTTTTTTACAACTCAAACCCTTGCTCGCCCTTAAAGTATTAAACCAGAAACGAATAATGGAGATATATCGACGGAGTCTATCGTTGAAGAAGTTCGAGTTGAAAGAGATGCTTGGATGGAGCAAAGATAATCTCTTAGATAATCTTCATACCTATGCAGCCGATCAAATAAATAACTTGTCTAAAGAGAATTTTGATTTATCGCAAAAGCAAGTCTCATTAAGTAATGACTTATCTCGCCTCTCGTATGCTTTGACTAAAACTAATTTGGAGTTGGAAACTTTATCAGATGAGAATCGAACTCTTTCTCAAGAGAAACGTTCTCTGTTGAATAAGATGGCGAGCTACTCGCATAAAGATAATGCTTGTCAAAAGTTATGTGAAGAACACGAACAAGCTAAACATACTTTGAAAAACCAACTTGAAGAAATTATCGAGAGAGATAAACTTATTCAAGGTAGAATAACGTTGAGTGTAAAAGCGAAGCAATTCCAAGAACAATGTGTCAAATTAGAAAAATCCAACTCTACTCCGCGACCGAAAACTCCATACTTGTTTCCAATGAAAAGAATTTGCGATCTCGATTGACAAGGCTTAGTAGGAGATTCATTTGATGATGTCATGGATCGCTTGGGGAATAATTTCATGACTTTAATTCAACATCTTACTTCTCAAAAGGAAGGTAGTCAAATTATTTGACTATCTTAATTTATGTATTTATTCCATGAATGCTTTATTACCCGAAAATGCCAATAATGTTCGATAAGAATTTTCCGATCTTGTGTATTTGTTATGCAGACTCGAGAGAAAGCTTCGCTCCACTATCTCCACCCTCGTGTCCGATTATTCTAAAATTCGCAAGGAAAACGGACTACTCTCGCGTCTCTTGCTCGTTCTCGCGACCGTGCCGAGCGAAGATTTGATTATATGTCTTATTGTAAGGACATTGATAGTAAGAATCGTCAAAAGGCATTGCTTCGCCAATTCCCTCTTAAAGCGGAAGGTCTTGTGAATAATATTTTGCTGTCCAAGTCTCTTGATCCTATACATGTTGATCCTCTGGAAGTAAGTGATGATGAAGTCCCTAATCCTCCTGATAGTGATTATGATTATGAAAGCGGCGAAGATCTCTCTGATAAGGAAGTCGTCGATGAAGATCCGAATAGAAAAATTTCTGATGAAAGTCCAGCAATTGGCGAGAACAAAGGTGATGAAAACATTTCGAAGAAAATCCATCAGGCGGCGGATGTGAAGGTGATAAAGGCGCGAGAAAAGCCTCAACCATCCTCTCGTATTTGATAATGCAGATGTAGAGGGTTAAATTCCCTTTGTAATTTGTTAGAATTCTTTGTTGTTTGAGTGACTTAACTCTTTTGATTGAGTAATTTCCATATTTCTTTCTTCCTTTCTTAGTTAAGACCACCTTACGAGCATGTTCGCTCATTGAATCTTTTATTAAGTAAATCCATCCCAATCGGGATTTGATTTTAATTCTTCTCATCTGCGACAAAGTCGCAGCCGCCTTTACATTTTCATGCAGAGGCCCATTGACCTTGCCTTATCATTTTGTGTGGTCTTCCAAGTTAGACCTCCCTAGTTAGAGGTCTTCCCCGCCACCTTTCATCGCGACAAAATCGCAGGACGTCTTTACACTTGCATGTAAAGACCCATTGATCTTGCCTTATCATTTTCCAAGTATTTTTGCCTCTCGGCAGATGTTTTAGTTGCGACAATATGATAGGCCTATATATCCTTGCGAACACATAGCCCCATGACATTGCCGTCGTGCGACGAAATCGCGGGACGTCCGTACACTTTCGTGTAAAGACCCATTGATCTCGCCTTACCCTCGCGTTAGTATTATTGCCTCTGCAGATCATTGCACAAATATGACGAGCCTAAATTTTCTTGCGAAAACATAGCCTTATGACATTTGCGTCTGTTTTGACACCCCCTAATGGAGAGCGTCGCCCTTATCATCTCCCCGGTTGCCCCTTCAAGGAGGCGAAACATCGGCCATACAAGACTAGCTCCTCCCATCCGGTCTTAACAACAACTGCTTGTTTTCGCAGACCTCTTATCCCTTATACCTATATGGTTTATGGTTACGAGACTGCACCCTAAGTGGAGTTTTCTTCGGGCGAGTGCAACATATGCCAAGACTTGCCAAGAATGGCCAGGGTAGGTTCATCCATCCCGGCACTCGCTCAACCGTGTACCTCGGCGCCTTGAGCATACATCGACTCCTCGAAAGAGACCCCCGGTCGCCCAACCAGGGTATAACCTACATATATAGTTGGGAATCCAAGGTACCTCTTCCGGATAGGCTTTCATGGGCCCCAAATTTCCATGACTCAGGCTTCAGGAGCGGTGTAACCTTCCCCTGAGCCATGTCGAGAGATACCCCTTATATGACGCACTTTAGGTCTTACATTTGCCTCTTACGAAATGTTATTCGCGAACTAGGGTGTACGCCATAAAGGTTCGTCCTATTCATTCATTCTTTTATTCAATCATTCTTCATCATTTGCTCTTTTGCTTGCGAGATATTCGCCAATTCATTCATTTAATCATTCGTTATCTCTTGTTGTTTTGTTAAGCCATTCATGACTTTTTTGTTATTCTTGTCGCGAGATCTTCGCGTATTTTCTCTGCATTTTACTGAATGTCGCAAATATCTTACGAAGAAGTACTTCATCTTGATTCCTTTTTCCTCTCTCATTTTTACGGGTAATATTTCTTTAGATATAACCTATTCCATGGTCTATCCAACTTTTGTCCCACATCTCTTCCTTCGGGATCCATCAATCTATATGCCCCTGTACCAACTACTTCTTTGATGATATACGGTCCATCCCATTTTCTCGCCAATTTGCCTCCACTTTCACGTTGATATATTGGGGTTTCTCGCAACACCAAGTCTCCTGGTTGGAACTCACGTATTTTGACACGCTTGTTATATTCTCTAGCCAGTCTTCGCTGATAATTCTCCATGTGTCGCAAGGCCTTTTCTCGTTTTTCTTCCAATTCATCCAACTTGATTAGAATGTTGCCTGCGCTAAGATTTTTCTCCCAGACCTCTTTTTTGGTTGTCGGAATCACGACCTCTGTTGGGAGTACTGCTTCCACTCCGTAAGTTAAGCAAAAAAGGGACATTACTGTGGCTTCTCTTCTAGTTGTATTATAAGCCCATACAAACATTGGGTACTTGTTCGCACCATCCCCTATTGTGTCCTTCCAACTTTTTCTTCAATATATCAAAGAATTGTTTTGTTTGTTGCCTCCGCTTGACCATTAGCTTGTGGATATAATGGAGTTGATTTTCCACATCTTATTCGAAATGCATTGAGTAGCAACTCTATATTTTGCCCTTCAAATCGCTTCCGTTATCGATACCAATTGTGCGGGGATCCCAAATCTGCATATAATATTTTCAAATATGAAAGTAAAAATATCCTTATCGCGAATGTCTTTGGACCGCTTTCACCTCTCGCCCATTTTGTGAAGTAGTCTGTTGCGACAATTAAGTATCTTCTTTGTCCTGTTCCCGGTAAGAATGGTCCCACAATGTCTAAACCCCATTTTCCAAAAGGCCACACACTTCTCGAAGAATTTAACGGTGCTCCAGGTGCATGTATCTTCTTCCCGTGTCTTTGACAATCTTCGCAGCGTCCGGATATTGCTTTCGCGTCCTCATGCATATATGGCCAATAATATCCTTGCGTCTTTGCCTTATATGCCAAAGATCTCCCGCATTTGTGATTTCCGGCATCCCCACTATGCAACATCTTCAATATGGTTTCTCCTTCTTTCCTTGATAGACATCGAAGCGAGGGTCCCTCAAAAGAACGTCGATAAAGCACGCCATCTCGTAATTCATAATTTGTTGCCCGACTTTTTAACTTGTGTGCTTCCAATCTATTTCTTGGTACCTCGCCTTTCATTAAGTACGCGTGAAGTTCCACTCTCCAGTCTTCCTCGCGACCTTGCATTTCATCTACCACCATCATTATATCTGCTTCTTGTCCCTCCTCTTTATTAATTGATGGCGCCCGTAGCGTACGTATTTTGATATTCCTCGCGAGTTGGGTCTGTCATCATACTTGATATAAAGGCAAAAGCGTCTGCGAGTCTATTATCTCTCCTTGATATGTGCCTCCATTTTATTTTCGATTGGTCGTGTCGACAACACTTCTACAAGCTTCCGTATTTACGTAGAGATGGATCATTTGTAGCATACTTCTCGTTATCCGACAAATTGCTAATTACGAGTCACTTTGGTAATCCTCACATTCTCCGATTTCATTTCTATTGCGAATCGTAGAGCATGTATTATAGCTTCATACTCCAGTTTCATTATTGGTAGACTCAAATTCCAATCTAAAAGCAAAAGCTAGCTTATTGCCCTCTGGCGAAATCACAACAATTCCCACTCCTTTACCTTCTCCATTTGATGATCCATCCACTAATATTTCCCACCAGTCCAGCTCGAGTTAACAAGTCTTTTGGATCTCCATGCTCTTCTTCTACATCCATCATTTCATCTACTGCTTCATCTTCCTCCAAAGGAAATTCTGCCAGAAAGTCTGCGACAACCTGTGACTTTGTTGAAGATAATATTTCATATTTCAGTTTGTAATGGCTTATTTGAGCATTCCACCTTTCGACTCTTCCGATCTCTTTGAATTTTTCATTACTGACTCGATTGGTACTTTTGTTACCACTCTAACAGTATGTGCCTGAAAATATATGCGAAGTTTAAACGACGCATAGACTAACGCCAGGATTAGTTTTTCAATCTTCGAATAATTTCTTTTGCAAGCATTAAAAGTTTTTTGATATAATAGATTGGTTTTTCTACTCCTGCGTCCATTCGCAGATAAAACCGCACTTAAGGCGTGCGATGTTGTCGCGAGATATATTAATAATTCCTCTCCCCGGTTCTCGCCTTCGCATAATGGATATATCCATTAAATGCTCTTTGATCCCTTGTAAAGCCTTTTCACATTCGTCCGTCCACTTAAATTTCGATCCTTTTTTCAGAACATTGAAAAAGTGTTTACACTTATCAGATGACCGCGAGATGAACCTTCCTAGTGATGCTAGTAACCCATTCAGCTTTTGAACATCCTTCTGTCGCAGGTGTCGGCATATCGCGAATCGCTTTTACTTTCTCCGGTCAACATGTATTCCTTCCTTTGATATAATGTAACCCAAGAACTTCCCCGACGCTACTCCAAAGGTACATTTTTCTCGGGATTGACTTTGATGTTGAAACGCCTCATTTGTTCAAAAATTTCTTTCAAGTCTCGCACATGATCTTCTGCCTTTTTACTTTTTACTAACATGTCATCTACGTATACCTCTAGTGTTTTATGTATCCATTCTGCGAATACCTTTTCTACCATCCTCTGATAAGTTGCTCCAGCATTTCGCAAACCAAACGGCATTTTAGTATAGCAAAGTATAATCCTCTTGGAGCGAAGAAAGCAAAGATGCTCTTGATCTTCCTCGGCGAGGGAATCTGGTTGTAACCCTTATACCCGTCCGAGAGATGATACTCTTTCATTCCCTGCCGATTCGACTAGTTTTGGAATATCCGGCAAGTGAAAACTGTCTTTAGGGCAAGCTTTATTTAAGTCGTTGAAATCAATGCAAATCCGTATTCCCTTGTTCTTCTTTGGAACTATAACCATATTCGCTATCCATTCGGGATATTTTGCTTGTCTAATAATTCCCGCATCCAAGCATCTTCTCAGTTCTTCTTCTATCTCGAGGGTGATATCTTTGTTGCTATCTTTCTAATTCTTTGTTTAAATGGCTTCACATTTTTATCAATTTCTAACTTGTGACAGCGATCGACGGATCTATACCAGGCATTTCATCCATATCCCACGCGAAGATGTCTTTATAATCTCGCAACAGATGATCGACAGTTCTTTTTCTTCATCCGCTTCCATGCTAGTTCCAATCTTTAGCATCTTGGGTTTTTCCTTAGTTCCAATATTCACTTCTTTGGTTTGCTTGCCGCGACGTAATCGGCCTTCGGTTCTCCCATAGGGTCGGTCCTTTTGGTTCTTTCGCAAGATCATTTTCTTCTCCCGAGATCTCGCTAGGTATGCCTTTTCCTTCCTTCGCTCTTATCATGTAAACTCTGAATTCTTCTTCTTTCTTAGCCGCCTTTGCTAGCTTTTTGCGATGCTTTGATATACTCCTTCGCTTGTTTACTTGTTCTTCGCAACACTTTACTTCATTTTGATAGTATATTCTTCCTTTAGCAGCCTCCCCTTTGATTTCGCTGATTCCGGTTGGTGTAGGAAACTTGATACATTGATGAAGCGTCGACGCCACAGCTTTTATTGCATGTACCCATGGTCTTCCCAGTAATATGTTATACGGTGATTCCATATCCACTACACTCAGCGTCACCTGTGTTTCAATTTCCCCTAACGGAATATGTATTTTTATCTCCCCTTTAACTTTTGTTATAGATTTACCAAAACCTTGAATATTGTACGCCGCGAAAATCATATCTTCATCTTTATATCCCATCTTTTTGTAAGCGTGATAAAACATGATGTTCACCAGACTCCCTGTATCAATCAAAACTCCATTCACTACCCATGTTTTCACTGTGTTCTCTAGTTCCTCTCTTTCCTTGTACGCGTTTATTGCGATTACCAGTGGAGATGCGTGATCCAAGTTTTCTTTGGATATTTCCTCGTCGTAAAAAGTTATCTCTTGCTTTTCCCAATCCTTCAAAGGTGATGTTATTTCTCTATCTGTAATCTTCTTTCCTTCAAAATCTCGTTTGTGTATTCTTCCTCTCGATATTTTCATGAAATTCACTAATCATTACTCTTGTGTCTCGTCTTTGCATGCCATATCTTTTTCACTCAATTTAAGATTTTCCTTGCTCATTTTCCAGATTCAAACAACTTCAATTGCAATTTTCTCTCCTTTACAAATGATCGTCCCTGTTTCTAGCGCATATGTAGTAGCAGGATTTCCCACACTACACCCCTTACTCGATTTTGCTTAATTAATACATTGAAAGATGTAAGATCAAGAATATTTATTGATTGAATTCATGAAGTGTTTTACACAGGAAAATAGAATTACACTTGGAAATTAAAACACTCTCAAACTTTCTCTCTCCTAATGACTTGCCCAACAATTCCAAAGAGATCTCTCCTCTTACAGACTCATTTAGCCCTTTATATAGGGTAATACATAGTGGATGACAACTAAGCTCCCCTTTATTTTCGGGAATGTCTCGCGAAGTGTCGCAGATGCACAAACATTCACTCTCGCGACACTTCTTAACCCTCGCCAGGTCTCACGTCTTCTTTATGTTTTGCCTGTCGTTATTCATTGCGTCATTTATTTTAGCTCCCTGCGACTCCCTCGCGACGTCGTCGTTCATTAATCCCGCGAGCCTTGTACGTTGCGATATTATGATCCTACAATAATAGCCGTGCCGTTACGTCACTAGTTATATTATAGTTTTGTAGAATAAAGTTAAAATATTTTATATTATATTTACGTGAGACAGAATAGGATAAAGTGAGATAAAATAGGATAAAATGAATAAAAAAGTAGTCAGTTAGTTTTTGGGAAACCGAAATTGTACTGGGCGGTTATGGAAAAGCCACATGCAACAAGAGAAGATCCTCCCGCTAATTTTGTTGGCTCGCGTAGTTCTAAATGAGACGCGCGTCTCATATTAGTCCACAGTGAACAAACCGTCAAATTTGTTAGTTTGGCCATCTGTTTTTCATGTTTGTTGAGTCATGGTTGGAGCAAAATAAACAAACTTGAAGTTCAGTCTTGCTAGACCCATCGAAGAATTTGCACCGTGAATGCACCGAGGGAGATCGCACGGACCCATGACAATGTTCGGTGCATTGGGATAGGGGTGGGGCAGAAGTGAGCCCCACCCATCCTCTCACATCTCTCCCTCGGTACATTCACGGTACAAATTCTTGGGTGATTAAATCATTTTCGCTTGAAGTTTGCTCATCCCACAAGAACTGCTTTAAGGGTGGGCGATTGCCGATTGGCGTCCATTTGTTTTATTAGTCGCCCCAATTATTATTTTGTTGGGTCGCCCCTGAAAGTAACTGGATGTTTATGCCGAAATGAAGTAGAAAATCTCAAGACCCATAATATCCACATGAGGTGGTGCAAACTGATCCACGTGTGAAACCACGTAACATCCAGAGAGAGAGGAAGGAAAAAAAACTGATAAAAATAGAGGAGCTGATAAGAGAGAGACCCTTGCACACATTTTGGTTGAGATTAATCTGTAACTATCATGGCAACCATTTCAGCTGCTTTGGCGCGAACAATTTCATCGTCTCTTCATTCTCCTTTGTCTTCAACGAAACATCATCCCAAATCACAGAATCCATCACAAATTCAATTCAATTCCTCTTCTTCTTCTGGTATGTAAATTTCTCCATGTGTGCAACTCTTCTATTCCTCAAGATTATTGTTGTTTGTACTGCGTTTTGTTTTTCTGAAAACTGCCACAAATGACACAACCGAATTCTTGATACCTCTCTTATGTTTATTTTTTGAAATTTTAGGCAAAAATTAATAAATAAATTTTGAACATCAGTGAAGAATGACTTTTCAATGTCAATTGTAGTTCAGTTAAAGGAATTCTAGCTTGAGAAGATTAGACTTATATAGTAGGTCTGATTTGGCTTTTTCATTGTTGTCGGGGTGCAGTTATTGAGAGCAAACCAGGTAACTTACAAATTAAGGAACTTAAGAATGCTGCGTTGGGGTTGCTTGCTGTTTGGGCTGTGTCATCTGCTTCACCTGTGATTGCGGCTAATCAGGTGAATAACATGTGGTCTTTTCATTCTTGCCTTAATATCATGAAATCAATATTCAAATGAAATACCTTTTTTCTTATATCAACTATGTACTCATTGATCAACTTGCATACTTTGTTGGAAATCATAATGTCAACATCCCGTTAAACATTTCCTCAACATATTGAGACTTGGAATTAGCTACAGGCATATGTTGGATTAATCCTTTGTTAGAGACGCAGCCAGCCATAAGCTTGAGTGCTGCTACCTTTCTTGTGGATATCCCGTGGTTACTGGAAAATGAAATGAAAAAAGCAATTGGGAAATAACCACGAGAATCAAAAAAATGAATTTTCTCATTTTTTGTCATGTCCCAGATCTCTTTGTGCCTTAACTTGGGACGATAACATGTACCCTTTAACATGTACACATGGATCCAAATAGATGGGACAGATAACTCGGGAGGATCTGAATATTCATTTTGCTCCTGATTTTCGCGAGTGGTTTTCATGGACCGTAGTCGATGGTTCCTCGGGATTAAATCCATGTGTGGATGATCAAAATTTTTTAAACTCATTGGTAAGTATCATACTTTAGTAATCAGGCCTCTAATTGCCTATTTGGTTTAGACCCACATTGAGATGTTCTAGTCTTCCAAGGGTCATTCTTGGTGAGAATGTCACCTTTCACTTTGTAGATCATCGTCACTAAGACTTGCATGATTATCCTCGCCGGGAATCATCCCTTGCATCATCTTTATGTGGGACCATCAAACATATAGAGCAAACTAACTCTTCTAACCTTAAGTTAGTACTTTTGTTACCATTCTAACTACATTAATCGTAGTTTTGAAGTACTATGTGGGTTTCAATAACACTATTGTGGACCCTGGCTTGCAGAGGTTGCCTCCCTTATCAACGGATCCGGACCGGTGCGAACGTGCATTTGTCGGGAATACAATTGGTCAAGCAAATGGTGTTTATGATACACCAATTGATCTAAGGTTCTGTGATTTCACAAATGAGAAATTAAACCTGAAAGGGAAGTCACTTACGGCGGCTCTAATGTCAGGCGCAAAATTTGATGGTGCAGATATGACTGAAGTGGTTATGTCCAAGGCTTATGCTGTGGGAGCAAGCTTCATAGGTAACTCCATTATTTCCCCTGTGGAATGAGATAATTCATTCAATAGTATATATGGTTTGAATATATACAGTACCCGTTGATCATGAAGTCTTACAAACTTATATCAAAATAGAGAAATAGGCACACATGCGCATTATCTGAATATATTCGAAAATTCACGTGAAGCTGATATTGGCTCATGAGAACACTGGAGCTCGTTATCTGTGAATCTGATTTGGCAAAATTATATCAAAATAGAGACAAAATAACGAACAAAATAAGTATTATGAGACAAAATTATATCTTACTAACGAAAAGTTAAGTAGTGTAACCTATTTTTATCAAAATAGAGAAATAGGCACACATGCGCATGACTGTAGGACTTACGTGGCTTCAGTTGAGACTGAATCAACAAGTCAAAGCGACCAGTTAAACATTTTGAAGAACGTAGGGCTACAATCTCAGATATATTCCTTGGACACGAATGTACCTTATACCCAGTACAAGTTGGACAAAATTAAAGGAAGAAAAGAAACCATGATGAATTTGGAAATCCGCAAAAACTGAAAATCATGAAATCAAATACCAAAGGAACTTACTATTACCAGTTCTGTAGTATGAGAGAGTAACAATAATTATAAACTGTTTTGCAGGCACAGATTTCACCAATGCCGTTATAGATCGGGTTAATTTTGGAAAAGCTAATCTTAAAGGTGCTATATTTAAGAACACTGTATTGTCAGGTTCTACTTTCGAAGGAGCTGAGCTTCAAGATGTCGTATTTGAGGACACCATAATTGGTTACATCGACCTTCAGAAGTTATGTGTTAACTCGACCATCAATCCAGATTCAAGAGTCGAGTTAGGATGCCGGTAAAATCTATTTTGTTTCGCTTCATTTTTCTAACGAGCAATTGAAGTGATCTTGTATCTTATGTTGTAATTATATTTTGTTGAAATAAATACTCTTAAGAGGTTGTAAAGAGAAATACTGTACAATTTTTCGAAATGTAAGTGAGATTTTTTTCGTTGGTTTATCTTTCCATTTCTCAACTAACACATTGTGTGAGGGTATCAGCCTTGCGGTATGATATTGACGGTTAAAAGGGCCGTGTAATACCCTAGCCGGTAGTGAATAGGTTTAATTTAATAATTCGAACAATCACTAAAAGCGCATCTGGTGTAGTGGTATAAAATAATTTAATAATTTAATAATTATTACACACGATAAATCAAGTAACAAAAGTAATTTACCACAGTTGTACGTTTTGGAATAGTCAAATTTGGATGTTATATGCGACTAATGTAGACTTGACACTTGAATGTTAGTTTAAAAGAAAAAACAAACCCAAAATTAGATGGGGATAAATAAATAACATTTCGAAAACAATAAGTAGGTGTAGTAGGAATTCTGGTAGGCGGTAGTGAGAGGGTGTGTGATGTAATATGGAAGAGGAGAGCCGTTGGTTAGGCTGTTGGGTTTGACATGAAAAGAACTACCCGTGCAGTTTGATTTTTGTCAGCTGCCATTCCATCATTGTACACTTGTACCTAATTCTTTTACTAGTTCAACTCCCTTTTATCTATCTATCTATATCTATATATATATATATATATATATATAGGAACGCAGATGGAGTTAGAGGGAAGATAGGGAAATTTTTGTGTGTTTAAAGATGATATCTCCTCCTTCCATTGGTTAATGTTTCTTGCTCAAATGAGTATTCCAACTGCAAGATATATATGTACTACTTGGTGCTGTTGAGATGCTCATTTGAGTAAGTAATGTTAATTTGGAGGTCATTTTTCCACTTTTCTTCCAGGTTACCCCGTTAAGGGCGATTTCTCATCCATGATTCGTAGAGTCCCCTTGGAGTCGAACGGATTTATTTTGATGAATCATGCAGATTAATTATTCTAACTTTCATAAATCGTCTAATATTCTATTATGTACACCCTTTTCTTAAACCAGTAATATCTACGTCCATATATATAATGTTTTCTTAGCATGGATCGTATGTTTTCAGTGCTGTTCTAATTTTTAAGCTTATATGTTCTTTTATAACGAAGATGATTCACATGAAAAGTGCATAGCGTTATCTCGATTATTAAGCTTTAATTAATTGTGTTTGGAATAGGCTCCAAATATGACAACCCAGGATGAGAATGCATAATTCGCATCTCAATTCTGAAAATACAACCAAAAGTATTCTAGGTTTTCAATTTTCTACTAGAATCGTATTGCATTGGCACTGTGTATGCATAAAACAGTTAACTGTCACCCTTCGGTTATTGGTTCTAGTACTTTATTAGAGTATATGATTAAAAGAACCGGAATGGTTGTGGTCTGGTTCTTCTCACTGATCGGAACTAAAATGCTTCTTGTTTTCTTTCTTCTTCTCACTAACCGGAATGGTTATGCATCCATTTTTAGCTTTGTCTCGTTTTCCATTTTTAGCTTTGTCTCGTTTTCTCAATTTTCATATATATATATATTTTTTTTTTAACAAAGAAAGGAGATTACATAAAGTTAACCAGCTGGTTGCTGTCTAGTCTAGCTAAATTACAAATATCCTTAAAGTTTTTGGACTCGAAGTCCTTACAAAATAAACTATTAAAACTAGTTTTTAAGTGCAGGATTTCGTCAATCGTGATGTTTGCCTGCCAGCAAGTTGATCTTTCTTTCCCTTGCATTGTCCTGGTGAGCCTTCTGTTACTTCCTGCAATATTTATTTTCCTGCACTTCAAATATTCTGCCCACTTCAGTGTTTCCAGAGCTGCGATGTTGTCCCCTTCATCTTTGGTGTGAGCTCTGATGGAGAAACTTCTTCTTCCAATAGTGGAGTTTTTAAGCATAATCCAATTCCTGTGAGTTCAGTGATGGTATCATAAGAAGCAAGGTAGTAAAAAGTCAAGTAATCATTTTCAACTTCTTGTAGTTGTCTCTGCAAAGGTCTTTGAATAATTGTTCCATGTTTGTGAGCAGCATAATAGTTTAGATGTTCCATTATCTGGTTTCCAATGTACACTGGATTAGGATGTTTGCCTTGGAAATTTGTTTCACATTGCGTCTCCAGATAAACCAACTTATTGTAGCACAAACTTCAGCCCAGCTACCCCAGTGTGAAGGACAGCTGTTGTTCATAAACCGGTTCTTGCGTGTTACTGTTGATGATTGCTCTATCCAGAATTAATGTTGCATCTAGACCAAACTGCCTTAGTGTAGTCACATTCCATAAACAAATGTTTGCTAGTTTCAGGGTGGGTCTTACAAAACTTGCAGAGAGGATCAATGTCGTTCATAAAGGAAGAAATATAAGCATTTAGAGGGAGAAGATTTGAGTTTAACTTCCAGGCAAAGAATTGAATCCTAGGAATGGTATTCATTTTCCATAACTTAACAGCTGTTTTGTCTATAGGTTGGCTTTTTTTATTGACAAGGATGTTATACATATCCTTGACAGTGAAGACCCCTTGAGGATTATGCATCCATCTGAGGGTATCAGGTTTCATAGGAGAAATGTTAATAGTCAGCACAGCAAGCATGACAAAATCAGGAAGATAATCTAAGAGAATGGGGATATTGAAAATTCGAGGGTACCCAAATATACCTCAAGCTAAAACTTTTCCTACCTATAAGTCCTTTCTCCGAAAGTGATTGTCTATGGACTGAGTCGAGACAATGCAACTAATCGGTTCACACTTCGTGTCATCGTCTATGGATACGAGATCGAGACAATACAACAACGAAGTATGTTTACTTGATACAAAGATTCGGACTTAACCAAACACAATAGGATTGCTTATCAAGTAAATAGGAATTAACGTTTGTGTGATTTACTTTAATTATAATAAAACAATTATAATGCGGAAAATAAAAGTAAATGACATAGCAAGATTTTGTTAACGAGGAAACCGCAAATGCAGAAAAATCTCGGGACCTTGTCCAGAATTGAATACTCTCAGGATTAAGCCGCTACACAAAATTACACCTAACTTCTATAGTTGAGACCAAGTAACTAACCTTATAGTTCACTTACTTCCATCCGTATGCCCACGGCTCCGACTTGTGAATAAGTCACGTACTTGGAACAATTCCTTTGGTTCGTATTCTGAACTAGTTTGAGTGAATCTTATATCAGAAGATAAGATTCTCAAGAATAAACAAACTAGGTGCAATCAGATTTCAACCACCTTTAGTCAATCAAATCAATCGAAAACAAAGATAAACCGCAATTATCTAGTTTCCCACCAACGGGTCGCGCTAGAGCTTCTCAATCCCAAAGACGACTTTAAACTAAACGGTCGTAAGAGATTTCGCCTAATTAGGTTACTCTCCTCTCCGAATAGGCGGCTACACCAGTAACAACAACAAAAGAGTAAATCTGTTGTTACGAAGGATTAGTTTGTTAGAAAGGCAAACTTCGTGTATTTATAGACAAGGAAGTTTGGACACCAAGGAATTTCCAAAAACCGAAAATATTCTCAAGATATTCATAAAAGCACAGATTCGGTTTTCATAATTCCTGGAAATGCTCTGTCCAAAAATAACGATCGAAATCTCTCGGAAAATCTAATTAGTAAATGCACATTACTAATTCTGTAATTTCCCTACAAAATAAAATTAATAACCTTAATTAAAAGATTCTTAACTTACTTATGTTTCGATCCTGGGATTCTCTTCCCTTAGACGTTAATGAATATCTTTGAACAATTATAGAAATAACATTCACAGCACGTGTTCAAAGTTTGTCGACATCTTAACTTTGTAAGTTCTCTTTCACACTTACAACCTTGAAACCGATTTGCCACACTTCCAAACAAGTTTAGAATTGGTTCATCTGACTTTCAAGAACTATGTGATTGATCAAACCAACATTCAATCACAATCATGGGTTTAAGGTTCTACCAAAACAAGTTTCGGTTCTACCTCCATGTGAGTATTGTGCATAGTCACACTAGCTTCCCAAAAGTTCGGTTGACTAGGTACTAGGATCGGTTCCCCACATATATATGGTATCTAACTTATATGTGTTGCACATGTCCATAGGATCGGTTCCCCTTTCTGCTATAAACCTTGTTGCACCCCATACAAGGATCGGTTCCCTTTGATGTACTGCACCCATTACTAGGATCGGTTCCCTTTCCATTACAAAGATCGGTTCCCTTTCCCTTACAAGGTCAGACATACAAAATCCGATCATACCACAGGTGATTACTTAAGATCAGTTTTACTAATAAAAGTTATACCAATACATAAGTCAGGCCTTTGTGAACAGTTCTACCAAGAACACAACAATTTGTGAGCGGTTATACTCTATCACACATATTGGTTGTTCATAAGATATGCAATGAATAACAAAACCAATAACACCTGGCAATTTCCTTTTCTGTTCACAAACAAGTTTATGAACTTACTTCCTTAGAACACATGTAAACATTGTTCCCTAGGATGAAATCCTCACCTCATACCCATACATAATCACATGGCATTCAAATGATTATGGCGATGTCTTATCTACAAAGTTTAATGGTTAAGCAATAAACCTCGAATTGTATTCCTTAATACTATGTCTATCTAGAGTTCAAATATGCTTCGCAGTTAAGTTTTCAATATGCACGACTTGAAATATACGTTAGGGAATGAAACAGTTCAAGTCAAATATCACTAACCTCAAGTGGAAGGATGATTGTTGTCGTTGTATCTCCTTGCTTCTTCACATCTTCAAGTCTTCGCAATACTTTTAAGGTCTCATATCCTAATACTTCCAAGCTAACTTATACGAAGTTTAACTCTAGTACATAATCAAGCGACTCTTAACATGAGTTTTGATTCACTAAAATATGACAACCAAACTTGACATACCAACGCTTGGTGGGTTCAACCGAGCCATGCTCTAACAATCTCCCCCTTTTTCAATTTTAGTGACAAAACTCTTACATCATATGGATAAACAAATTACAATAATTCATTACAATCCGCTTGATTCCCGATTCAACAGCACAGTGAAACTGCTTACATTCAATCCTTGAAAATGTCGATGTTGACATTATAATAACAAAGCTATTACTCCCCCTAAGGAAGATAGGTAGATATTCAATCCACACATCTTTGTTATACCAAACATATGACATGTTACTCCCCCTTAGTTTGTGCTTTCACTCTTTCGTTAGATAAAAACATTCAAGTACCAATGTTCTTTTCCCTAGCGATGCCAATCAATATAAATATCAATGCCAGCATCACCTGTTTACTCCATATATTTCTCCCTCTTTTTGTCACAAAAATGACAAAAAAACGAAAAAATAAAGGACAACACGAAAAGAATCTTACAAATCTCAGAATAGACTTGCAAACTTGTAGAGTTAGGCACGAGGGTTCCACACATCATGTTCTGATAACCAATATCAAAACCGAAACTACAAGTAGTTTTATTTTGATATGTTACCAAGGAAACAATTGTCCTAAACAATTTTTCCAATTTAGTTTAGCAAACCAAAAACAACTAAGCATATTAGTCTCTTTGCTAAACCGATTGTTCAAAAACAACCGCTTAATTCGATAAGACCAAAATAAAGATAAACTCCATTTTTCTCATCAGGTTCTAATTATCCATAAACTTAGACCTTTCAATTTTAAACAAGACAAGTACTAGGTTAGTTAACTAGCATTTCTTGTTTAGGCATTTGATTAGACTTGAATAACCGAAACCTCACTTCGGTAAGTCTAACTAAGATCAGAATTAACTTAGTTTATCTTATCCGGAATCGAATTGGATTAAACAACTCATCCCGTACACATATTATTTCGTTAGGCCATAAATAATTCATACAAACCAAAATAAATCAACTTGCATAATTATTCACCTCAACCGGAAGCAATTGAAACAACATAGACATTATAAGCACCGCAATTGCACCGTAATTTTGTAAGCCTAAACGATTGATACCAAACAAAAGCAAGATAACAATAGTTTTTCTTAACCGGAACCAATTGAATCACACACACACATCAATTGTACCGAAATTTTGTAAGCCTAAACAATTGATACCACACAATAAAGCAAGATAACATGAGTTTTTCTTAACCGGAACCAAATGAAACACACATCCACACACACATCATGGAATAAATATCAATTAAACCGAAATTTTGTTAAGCAAAAGCAACAAATATATATAATATAAACTTAGGTTTTTCTTAAACAGGAAAACAATTAACTAACAAGATTGTTACCTCAAATTTCGCACCCACTTCTCCAATATGATTGCATCTTCGTAGAGGGAGAATTGATATCGAAATATCACCACAGTGTCATCCATATACGTGAACAAAAGAATAACAACACACCTCAACCTTTACCAGAGAAAGGTTGAAAACCGGTTTTAACAATTGCAAGCAAAAGTTGAAAACCGTCGAAACACATATGCTTTTATGCTAAACCAAAACCGATTCAACATATTGTGACTTTTTCACATATTGTTTCTATTAGAACCCCTCATAATCCTAAAGCCTACCTACAAGGGATAGAACTTAATCCCGCTAAATCAAAAATTCACCCAAACCATGAGGGTTCACAATATATGAGATCGAATATTAAGGCAGTAAAACCGAAATCAAACATCCCATAAACATACATAGCAATAAGGTAAAAGCAATTATGCACAGGCTATGTAAACTAAAAACTATCACAAGAAAAATTACCAATCAAATAGTTTTATTCATAATAGACTAATACAATTAATGAAAGAAATCAAAAATTGATGTCTATTATTCCTTGCAACCTAATCCTTCATGTCAGAACTGAATGAAGGTGCATTACTACTTTTCAGCTTTTGAATTTCTTCAAGTAGAAAGCCTTGTTGCTTGACCAGAATCTCTTGCAGATGAGAAATTTTCGTGAAGGATTCTGCAAGAGCATGTAATTTTGTCTTCGATTGAACACAAAAGTATGTCAATGCCTCAATACACTGATCTTTCTTCAGAGTATTCTCTCTTTCCTTCTTGCTAAGCCAATCTCCCTTTCTGATTTTACCCTTAATGTCAAGAGATAATCCAGACTTAGATTTAAGATGATCTTTCTGATCTTGCATCTTCTCCAGAGAAACCATTTGATCCAGACCCATAGTTCGGACAAGGAATGATCAAAAAGGAGAAGAATCTTTTTATATTTTTCATACTTCCGAAAATATAATATTCCTAAAAATATGAATATATCAAATGTCTTCAAATACTAGACATTATTTCCATAATCTACACAGAAATGCCTTGATTTTTTCTTCTTCCTCACTCAAAATTTGGCACACAAGATGAGGAAAGAATTCTAATACCGATCAAGTGGCATTAGTATGAGATTTTCTCTCATTATGGAATTTTGAACAACCAGAGTGTTCTTGATCTAGTATAGTATGAAAAGATCTCTTTATATTACCTCGAACCAACGAAGTACCTTGAGATAGACTGAAATTGCAAACGCAACTTTTAGCAATTTTGTTTTTAAGACAGTTTTTGCATCTTGTCTTATTTATCCCTTCACCATTAGATGATTTAATAACATCGGAAGACATGTCCATTCTTAAAATGGGTAAATCACTAGTGGTGGGGGAAGGAATAAGATTGACAACTAATGCAACAACATCTGTTTCCTCTTCTTCAGAATTATATGAATCGGAGGACTCATCTAGAGTTACAGCCAATGCCTTGCTCCCAGTGTATTTCTTAAGATTGGTACAGTCCTTAGCAATATGAACAAACCCTTTACACTTGAAGCATTACGGCTGATATTCATCATCTTCTTCCTGATCCTTTTTGACAGGAACTCGATCATGCGGTCGAGAAGATCGATAAGTATCCTTAACGAATCTCTTGTTTCTTTTCTTTAAGAGATCTCGAAACTGTCTAGTAATTAATGACAAGGATTTTTCAATCTCATCATCAGAATTTCCTGCAATCTGTTCATTTGAATCATCCAACTGTCTATTCCTTTCCATTGAAGTTTTTGGAACTTTTGCTTTAAAAGCGATTCTTTTACTTTGAATAGACTGTGATTCATGATCAAAGATCTTTAACTTACCAACGATTCGTGTGAGAGTTAAAAGATCATTTTCTTCTATGATTGCATGCTTCTTAGAATCGTATCTAGATGGCAACAATATGAGAATCTTGCATACTATATCCTTTTCAGAAATAGTCTTTCCTAACGAGAAAGAGGCATTAATTATCTCAGAGAGTTTAATGTGAAACTCCTCAAAAGTGTCGTTGTCATCCATTCGAAGGTTTTCCCACTCGGAAGCGAGGGTTTGAAGTCTAGCTTCTTTCTCTGAAGAATTTCCTTCGAATACGATCTGAAGATTATCCCAAGCTTCTTTCGAAGTTTGACATGTTGACACATGATGTTGCAGGTCGCGACTTACAGCTTGAATAATAGCATTCAAACCATCTGAATTCTGCTTTGCAAGTGCCTTTTCTTCGTTCGAAAACTCTGCTAAGCGTTTAAGCTCAGTTTCTGAATTTTATCTCTTTGGTAGAGTATAACCATCGACGACTAATAGCCAAGTATTAAAGTCTCGTGATTGTAGAAAAGATCTCATAGCATATTTCCACCATAGATAGTTTGTTCCGTCAAATATTGGCGGCACGTTAATTGAAGTCGATTCATGAGAACTCGAGTTCATTCTTATAGGTTGGATCGCACCAAACACAGATTGTTAGATCTTTTCGTGTTTGCATGCTCTGATACCAATTGAAAAGGCGAGGGTACCCAAATATACCTCAAGCTAAAACTTTTCCTACCTATAAGTCCTTTCTCCGAAAGTGATTGTCTATGGACTGAGTTGAGATAATGCAACTAATCGGTTCACACTTCGTGTGATCGTTTATGGATACGAGATCGAGACAATACAACAACGAAGTATGTTTACTTGATACAAAGGTTCGGACTTAACTAAACACAATAGGATTTCTTATCAAGTAAATAGGAATTAACGTTTGTGTGATTTACTTTAATTATAATAAAACAATTATAATGCGGAAAATAAAAGTAAATGACACAGTAACATTTTGGTAACGAGGAAACCGCAAATGCAGAAAAACCCCGGGACCTTGTCCAGAATTGAATATTCTCAGGATTAAGCCGCTACACAAAATTACACCTAACTTCGTATAGTTGAGACCAAGTAACTAACCATATAGTTCACTTAGTTCTGTCAGTATTCCCGCGCCTCCGACTTGTGAATAAGTCACGTACTTGGAACAATTCCTTTGGTTCGTATTCCAAACAGTAAAGGAACAACAAATATGTTTGGTATTGTAGATGGGGCAAAACGAGTTGCTGGTTTTTACGGAATTGAGGAGACGACCGTGCGAAGGAAACTCCTTGAACCGAGCGAACTGTTAAACCTCACACAGATGCACTGCAAGAAGGGAGTGCTTTGAATTCGAGAGATCAATCTGTAGTACTCCGGCCTAAACCAAGACAATGGCCGTTCCAGAGTAAATTCGGTCACAAGAGAGGATGGGTCGATCTCGTAGGAGGGAAGCTGAGAAATGTGTGAGATCAATGGTGATCGAAGATTGTAGGTGTGTTGTATATTCTGAAAATAAGATAAGTTCTGAATGATTGAATTTGCTCTGTTGAGAGTAATTGCTCAAATGTTGAGTTGTTAATCTCGTGTTTTCTTTTTGACGTGAGATTGTCATGTTTTCAATCATGATTCAGAAACTTATTTATATTGCTAGAATTGTAAACACCATGATCCCATGAAGTGTGACAGTTGATGGAATTAAAGAGTGGAGAAGTGGAAATCGTGTTAAAACCATTTGCTCAACGTGCGGAGACTTGGTCGATTTTCCATCCACTACTTTGTTAACTCCTTCAACTGATTGCTCACATTCTCATCGTGTGTATGAACACACGTGTCATAGATCGCCATACCAAAACCCTAGTTAATATCCCCCATGTGACACGATTGATGTCTCGTGATTAGTTAGTCAGTTGTTGACTTCATGACTTCATGGGACGATAAGTCCTTGTATTGTTGAGTCGAACATGATTTGAAAATTTTCTGAGACTCGTGAATTTGAACATGTCTGTTGAGACAGAGGTATAATGTATGAATAAACATAGTTAACGTGAGCAAATATTGCTCATTCGATGAACTGTTGAATATTGATGGTTGAACCAATGTTCCTTGGTTTGAGCAAATATTGCTCATCTGAGCAAATATTGCTCGCTTGATGAATTATTGGTAGCATGACCAAATAAAATATTAATTTAAATACTGGCAACTGAACCAAGTATAATTAATAAAGTGTTGACCATGAGATCATCGTAAAGTTACTAGCGTTTGAATCTGGAATTATGAACCTTGGACTCAAAACCCTAATCCGATCAATTGATGGTTTATTGAAAATTAACCAAGGAGTGAAGGAGGGACCGGCTACATGGGATCATGGGTCAACCATGTAGCGCCAAGATGCTCAAGTGAGCAAATACCAAGGTCTCTTGAAGACTTGTTGATTTGTTGATGAAAGAATGATTAAATGCTGGTTTAATCATTATTAAAATAATGCTCGTCTGAGCCTTAAGTGATGAAACCTAATTAATTATGAAGAGATGAGGGACCGACCAAGGAGTCATGAAACCGGCCCTGGGTGGTCACGGGATCGAATGACGATCGTTTCATGAAATTCCAAAATCGTTCGGAAGAGTTTGAACCTAATATGAACAAATTAGGTCAAATGATGAAAATGAGGGACCGGCCTCTTGCAAGCCAAAGAGCCAACCTTGGTCGGTCTAGGTAATATGCTCATGTCACCAAAGTGTTCGCGTCTCAGTCCTGAGAATTTTGATATTTTCTGATGTGCGTTTGAGCAATCATTTGGGAAAATGTGAAGAAATCAGGGATTTTTGCTGAAACTGAGGAAACTTCATGAGATGAAGGAATCATAAAGTGTAGGACCGGCTATGGCCAAGGCATGGCCGGCCGGCAAATGAGCCCGGTCCCATAGCATTTCCTTAATTTTGTTATATTTTTTCATTATTTTATGGAAATATCATAAAATCAAGGAGTTTGTTGAAACTAAGGAGTTTTGTTGAAATCAAGGAGTTTCCTTGAAGTGAAGGAGTTTCCATGAGATGAAGGAAATAAATAACATTAATAAAATAAGGGCGTGTGGGACCGGCTTGGGCATGGTCGGCCGGTTAGGGCCCGGTCCCGTGAGTTTTCCCTAATTTTATGTATTATTTCCATGATTTGAAGGAATTTTCATAATTTGAAGGAAATATCATGAAATCAAGGAATTCCATGGGATCAAGGAAACATAAAAATAATAATAATAAAATAAGGGCGTGTGGGGCCGGCTAGGGCTCGGTCCCACGAGTTTCCCTAATTTTATATTATTTTTCATGATTTAAAGGAAATATCATGAAATCAAGGAGTTTTCATGAGATTAGGTAAATAATAATAAAATAATGAGGAATCATGAGGTGTGGGACCGGCCACAACTAGGGCATAGCCAGACGGCTAGTAGACACGGTCCCACGACACCTTTTCCAATTTTATATTATTTCCTTGATGCGAAGGAAACACCATGAAACTGAGGAGTTTCCTTAAAACGAAGGATATTTGTTCAAATGAAGAGATTTTCATGAGATCAAGGAAAATAATAAAAATATGAAAAAATATAGAATTTGGACGTGGGACTGGTAACGGCGTGATTGGCCGGCCGGTGAGCCCAGTCCCTTAGCGCCTTGACTAATATTTTATTATTTATTATTTTCTTCCTATTTTGCATAGGTTCATCGTTCTTTCATGTTTTGGAATGCTCGTTTGTGCATTCAGGGGCTCGTTAGTGCATTATTGCTGAGTACACTTGCACCGTTTTGGTCGGGGCTTATACGATAGTGCTCAGATGCCCGTACATTGAATATTTATTACTAACCCATGGAATTCTGCTGGGAAGAATCATGAATTGAAGTAACGAAATATTATGAAGAACGTAGAATATTTCTGAATATTCAGTTAATGAATTTAAGGATTAGAAATAATTAATTGATGGCTCTATACTAGCAGCATGCTTTGTCTAGGAGCATTAATTATTAGAGGATTGGGTGATATGAGCTAGTTGAAGCGTCATATTTATTATGTATAGTATAGTCAGGGAAAACACATTGTTGCATCCTGAAGACGTTATCGCTCTATACTAGCAGGCAAGCTGTCTAGGAGCCGTCCAATCATAATGATTCTATACACATGTCTTTTATATAGTCAGGGAAAATATTGTTACATCCTGAAGACGTTATTGCTCTATACTAGCAGGCAAGTTGTCTAGGAGCCGTCCAATCGTTCGATTCTATATAAAAGTAATTACTGAAATTGCTCAGTATTCATGAGATATGTTGTTGTCTCAGTTGAGAGACTACACATCTACATATACTCTGAGAGACAGTATTCTCAGTCAGAGGTTCTTGCGGCATGAATTTTCATGCTTCAATGAGAGACATGAGCCTCAATATTCATCTGATTGCTGGATCAGGAGTATGTACAATTATGGTTTTACGATTTTAGCCATTGTCGAAAATCCACCATCTACATTAAGTCTCCTGCTTAGTGAGGGACAGTCATGTTCCTTAGTCAGCACTGGATGGTGATTTTCCAGTTACAAACAAAAATAGTAATTGAACTTAGTCGTAAGATAAGATGTTACCGGATTTCCAATTGCGCGAGCGAACCGTGGCTTGAACGAAGATCCCAATGGCATGATAGAGTGTCATCTAACGAGCATAAAGTGGTGTAGCACCGCCTTTTTTTTTATTTCTTTTTCAGAAGTTGATAACTTGTTCACGAGTTGTTCATGTTAAAAAAATATATACATATGCATGTATAGACGTGAGTTTTGTAAAAACCCTTGTTTTAGGAACGGACATTCGTTCGATCGTTAGTTTAAGAAACTAGCAATAATCCCTAATGTAGGAGAGATTTTTTTTAAATATGTGAGATTTTAATAAACTCTCGTTTTAAAGGTGGATGCTTGTACGAGAGAAAAAGTTTTTTTTTTTTTTTTGAATAGTCGTGCGTCTGTTAGTAAAAAATTTGTCTATGAGCTTTCATGAAAAAATTTATTTTCGATATGTAAGCTTTCACAAATTTTTGAATATATACTCTCGAGGGAGAAAAAATAATATATATATATATATATATGTTTTTCAAATTCACGTGAGTTTCACGTTAAAACATATTTTTTGTAAAATCAATGTTTTGATTTTGAACAACTGTTGAAAGTAGACAATTATACATGGTATAATAATGTATGTATGTGAGTTTTCATAATTGTAGAATGGACGTCTGTCCAATTTTTGAAAAACCAGTGGATGTTAAAATTCACATGGGTTGTTCACGGTTTTATGAAAATAAAGTCATGATTTTGAATAATGAATTTTGCTCGTCTTTGCAGGTTTGAAGGAACGAGCAAGTTTTCAAAATTCTGACATTATAATCACTACAGCTAGTGAAATTGTAAATAGGTAAGAGTTGGATTGTTACCATTTTTGTTACGCGTTTGTTATTGGTATATCCATGACTCCATGTCTTTCGCCTTAGATAGTGGTGACTTCTGGTTACAACCACTCTTCTGGCTCTTCCGGGGAACGCTCTATGAAGTCAAAGATGAAGACTTCTGTAGACGCTCATGCCGAGGTGAATCAACCTTTCAGAGACGCTGGAAAGCCGACACATTGTATGTCTCTCGATAATCTGGGAGTCGTCCGTGCTAAGGTATATGCTTTATTGGTATTAGCAGATGCAGAGGGAAAGCAGTGACGTGATGAAATATCACAGAAGAAACGAGCTGAAGATGAAAAGCTCATATCTCATCAGCAGAAGCACCGCCGACTTTAGCAGGTGAGATTATCGGCTGAATATGAAGTTCGGCTTTGTGTTGATGGTGTATCTACTGATTCATATGTGGACGAATGAATAATTTCGTCATAATTCGTTATCAGAAAATTCAGAAGTTAGGTCTTCTAGCAAAAATGTTGTAGAATCTTCGTCCGATGTTATATTTTCGCGATCTACCCATTTATCCTCATGCCCAGGAAATTTCCAAGATTCATTAAAGAAGCTTTTCGTCTTTTGAGCACGTTTAAGGGCCGAAGTCGGCAAAACGGTAAACTTCCAGGAGACCTTCAGAAAATTTTCTGCTGGCATGTGGTCCAATGTTTTGGCCACAACTCTTTGCTCGTTTCTCCAATTGCTGTGAATTTTGAATATGTTGTAGAGTACATCCATTCGGAGATAATGGTATATGACCCATGCCTAGATTCTTCACCAATTTCTCCTAGCTCGCTTCTTTGTGCTGGAAAGTATAAAATCATCTCAGACGAGCTTGTTGTAAAACACTCTTGTTGTGTCTTTAGACCATTCGCTTATGTCTTGAACGGTTGGTGAAGGATTTCAATGTCATTGATTCATTTGAGATCAGGACCCCTCGATTGATACATGAGCATGGTGCTTGCAGCCATCTTGTTTCTGTCAGTCGTGGAAACATCACTTCTGAAACCCTGGTCACGGGACCATAACTGAGGCTGCTCTCAAGAGGGGGTGGTGTAATGACCATGGTTTCATGTCCCGGTGATAGAATTCCTTTTATGATGAATGATTATTACATGAGAGTCTTGTGCCATGGGTCTTGGACTGTGAAACTGATTGTCATGATCAGTGGACCGTTAGTCCCCAGTATTTTGTTAAATCTCTCCTTTTCGTTTTCTCTTCTTCTGGCAAGACTTGGATAGAGGACCCAGGTAGAAAATTGATGTAAAGACCTAGGTGGTAGAAGTTGGAGGTACCTTGATGAAGTACTTAGTGGAAAGACCTGGTGGATATTGATCGACTGTAGAAGTTATGAATTCCGTCTAAGAATTGTTGCTTGTATGTTGTATGCTCCGGAAGCCGTAATAACCTCATACAATGTCGTAATTCGATGCTTGACACCAAATTTTGAAGCTAAGAGACTGAGTTATCACATGAGAAAAGAATCACTCAATTTGAAGTTGTGGGGGTCAGCCAACGAAGCGTGCACATTTGTAATTTGTAATTCCGTACAAATTGTTCAGATCTCGTAGACCTGACGGTAAAGGCCATATCTTTCAGCTCTTATGTCCGATTGATGCGACCTTTTGGTATGTTGTAGAAGAGACATATAGACAAACATCTTTCATTGAGGAAGTATTGTCCCATTCCTCACTCATTGGTACGTTTTTGTAAACCCATGGGTTGAAGTATGTTGTATCTCATTTGTAGAGACGATGAGAACATCTTGTAGAAGACTTTGGATTGTGCCCGCCAGTCGTGCAAGCTTTGGGAATACTTTCACGTGAACATGTTATCATGTCTACACACCTTGATATGAATCATTAGTTCTTAGAGAAGTCCGCTTCATGTGTAACACTTCAGAGAACGGTTAGTTGATGAAGCCCTATGATGTTTCTCCTGAGAATGCTAAGACCATGGACGGAGTTCCTCCAGATATCCTTGTTGATGCTGATACTATAGTTGGAGTTTCTCCAGAGACCGAAAAGGCTAGAACCATGATTATTGACATAGCCTTTGCTCCTTCATCAAATGAGCCTTTATATTTACGAACTAGTTGGTGGGTTGAGCATCACCAAGATGAAGGTGTACTGATCAGCCCGAATTCTCTTGAACAATATGACTTTACTGTGAACTGGCTCAGTCAGTGAATCGATGTTGTGGCAGATAGCAGCGGCATTCTCCATTTTGTATGTGAAGAGAAAAGTTCCTTGGTCGTGCAAGGTTTGTGATGCAGAGAGGTCCCGTCGATGAAGTTTCATGGAATCACATCAGGTTGTAATAGATTTGAATCGATCTTTCCCATAAGATGAAGTCCCCAGTGTATGTTGAATGAGTTTGTGCCATCCATGGATGATTTTGCATCTGCTTCTTCAGAAGTCTTATCATGGGATAATGAAGACTTATCGATTGTAGTTCAGTTACACTTTGATCGTGTTGTTGTTGAATCAGTGTGTCATCGTCGAGATATTGGTGCTGAAGCCAGATGCGCCATTATCGAAGGTGTACTCTTTGATTGGGAGTACAATTTGAAGACTTCTTAGATGCTTGAGCGTTGAAGCGTATATTACTTAAGCATCGAATATCTTAGGTTTGATCGTCTCGGCCCTGAGTATCTTCTGTTGATTCAACATTTCTTTCGTTGCGGTTGTGGGATTCGACATCAGAGATTTTTGATTTTGTGGCACACATGGACACTCCTGTAAGGATATGGAGAATCGCCCAAAATGTTCTTTGCCGTGCTTGGACATCAATGACGTCTCAGTGAAATGCTCGATTCATAGAGGTATCAGATTTAACCACTTGGTAAAATATTAATGTGGTGAAGCTACCCACTCATAACGTCTTGCAGAGTTGCTATCAGAATTGAGTCCCCATGCTAGGATAACACGTGAAGAAATAAACGACATAGTCATTAAAGGAATGAGACTTGCCTGAGTGCGGAACCTCTTGATGAATGTCTATGCATCTTTTGCAGGTTCTTGCTTCAACCTTGTCAAAGTTCGAAATTCTTCCAAGTGCTCACGATGATGGAATGTCACCAAATCTTCTGGATCAGAACTTTTCTTCGTTGGAGAGATGTGCAACCAAAGGCGCTTTGTCAGTAGTCATCTTTTCAGCGTGGATCCATGCTCGTCTGAAGAACATTTCATATCCTGTATCTTCCTAATTATGTGAAACTTGGTTTCTATCCAGGTTGAACTTATGTTCACTCTGAGGGCGATGTAGCCGTAAGTATTTCCGAGCGTTCCTTCAAGGTCTTTGATTGAGATGGGATCACGAGTAGATTTTTGTCCCTACGGCTCTGAGGGTTTTCAGTGGAATGATGTTGATGGCGGCATCAGCATCGATCAACATTATTCCGAATTCATTTACTCTGAGATGGACTGTGGTGAGAAGTCCCCAGTCGTGCATCTCTTTGTCTGTGGATGAAGATTCAAGGGGTATTTCCAGGATGGACAGATTCTGACATAATGTAATTCGGTGCTGCGAACATGTCTTTCCTTTGTGCCTTAGACAGATAGAGAAATTTCATAGATATGCTCAACCAACGATTGAACTGCTTCTTTGACTGGTTGTTCAGAGGGCGTAAAGGTTCTGATTGGGAGAGGATTCTTGTGTATTCCTTCAGTCCCCAGTTGAAGTTATTGTGGATCAACCTTCTCTTTGAAGATATGCTTCAAAATATTGTGGTTACTTGTTGATGATATATCTATGAAGGTGACAGTATCTAGGATTCTCCATTTCTTCTTCAGTTGTCTCTCTTCTGATGAAAGACAATTTGATTGCACCATCTTGAACCCAGACTTCCAGTAACTCGATCACTCCTTCATGATAAGTGAGAAGTTTGAGTATGTATGATCATTTCTCGTTCATTGATGCCGGGTCGAGGTTTCTGCATTTCAGGATTGGTTATCTTTTCCTTGCGCCTTCATATGAGCCTGGGATGTTGGAGAAGCGCTCCAATGCTGTGACCCATCTTTCCTTTCAGCAACAACGTTGGCTGGAGATTGTAATGACTGTTGAATAGGCGTTGCTTCGAGGTTCCTCGACCTTGTAGACTTTGTTCTTTCCAGTAAAGTAGGTGCAGTGGTCGCTGATCGTTTTGATGCTTCATGAAGCTCTGAGGGAGTATGGAAGTGGAAATTTTCCACTAAGGCTCTGTAGACCGGGATCATTCCGTTGATGCACAAGTCCACCAGTTGTTGTTCAGTGACATTCGGGTCATGACAATCCAAAGCTTGGACTCTGAACCTCTTTACATAATCGTTCGGATGTGTATTGTTCTTCTGAGACATTTTTCCTAAATCAGAGAGAGTGATCTGCTCTGAGATGAAGAAGTATTTTCTGTAGAAAGCATTAATAATTTCTCCCCAACTGATGATACTTCCTGGTACAATGTTGTTGTACCATGTGTATGCTCTGTCAGAGACTTTGAGAATTCCTCCAAAAGGATGACATGGTTGTGCTCATGTTCACCCAGTGATTCCAGAAACCGAGAAACATGTTCTCGAGCATTGCCCGTTCCATCATAAAGAGTGAACGTTGGAGAGGTATAACTTTTTGGCAAAGGAATCCTTTGTGTAGCAACATGGTATGGAGGTTGATGACGGTGAATAGATGATATTTTGTCTTTTCCTCGATCCTCCATGAAGCGTTCCAGGTCTTCAAGGTGATGAAGCCTGCAGGTTCCTTCGTTGGTGAATTATTTGTAGCCTTGTGTGCCTCATCATCCTCTACTACATGGATTGGAGTGACTTCAGGATCAGCAGTGAAGATGTTTCTTTGGCTTTTCCTTTCTCCCGAGTTTTCTCTGACATCTTGTCTGTAAGAGTCTTGAGATAATTGCATAATTCTTTCTGAGTGGCAGCCATGTCGACCTGATTCTTTCTGAGTAGGCGGATTTTTTCTGACATCTTCAGGAGACCGACCGAAGAGAGGATTGTTGATGGCGCCAGTACCGTTGCTTGCAGGGGTGATCACTAGAGCACCAGTATTCAGAGGAGTAGTATTGACAGGTTGCGCCGGAGGAGTGGTATTAGCGGTACCACTAGAGCTTGCAATGTTAGTGTTGGGTGTTGAACCTGAGTTGGTAACTAAAACAAACCTAATATCGACCATCTTTGTGAGAATTGAGATTACAACCGAGAGAATGATCTCCCACTGTGGTCGCCAATCTGTAGATGGGGCATAACGAGTTGCTGGTTTTTACGAAATTGAGGAGACGACCGTGCGGAGGAAACTCCTTGAACCGAGCGAACTGTTAAACCTCACACAGATGCACTGCAAGAAGGGAGTGCTTTGAATTCGAGAGATCAATCTGTAGTACTCCGGCATAAACCAAGACAATGGCCGTTCCAGAGTTAATTCGGTCACAAGAGAGGATGGGTCGATCTGTAGGAGGGAAGCTGAGAAATATGTGAGATCAATGGTGATCGAAGATTGTAGGTGTGTTGTGTATTATGAAAATAAGATAAGTTCTGAATGATTGAATTTGCTCTGTTGAGAGTAATTGCTCAGATGTTGAGTTGTTAATCTCGTGTTGTCTATTTGACGTGAGATTGTCTTGTTTTCAATCATGATTTAGAAACTTATTTATATTGCTAAAATTTTAAACATCATGATCCCATGAAGTGTGACAGTTGATGGAATTAAAGAGTGGAGAAGTGGAAATCGTGTTAAAACCATTTGCTCAACGTGCGGAGTCTTGGTCGACTTTCCATCCACTACTTTGTTAACTCCTTCAACTAATTGCACGACTTGCTCACATTCTCATCGTGTGTATGAACACACGTGTCGTATACCGCCAGACCAAAAACCTAGTTAATATCCCCCATATGACACGATTGATGTCTCGTGATTAGTTAGTCAGTTGCCGACTTCATGGGACGATGAGTCCTTGTATTGTTGAGTCGAACATAGTTTGAAAATGTTATGAGACTCATGAATTTGAACATGTATGTTGAGACAGAGGTATAATGTATGAATAAACATAGTTAACGTGAACAAATATTGCTCATTCGATGAACTGTTGAATATTGATGGTTGAACCAATGTTCCTTGGTTTGAGCAAATATTGCTCATCTGAGCAAATGTTGCTCGCTTGATGAATTATTGGTAGCATGACCAAATAAAATATTAATTTAAATATTGGCAACTGAACCAAGTATAATTAATAAAGTGTTGACCATGAGATCATCGTAAAGTTATTAGCGTTTGAATCTGGAATTATGAACCTTGGACTCAAAACCCTAATCCGATCAATCGATGATCAATTGATGGTTTATTGAAAATTAACCACGGAGTGAAGGAGGGACCGGCTACATGGGATCATGGGTCAACCATGTAGCGCCAAGATGCTCAAGTGAGCAAATACCAAGGTCTCATGAAGACTTGTTGATTTGTTGATGAAAGAATGATTAAATGTTGGTTTAATCATTTATTAAAATAATGCTCGTCTGAGCCTTAGGTGATAAAAACTAATTAATTATGAAGAGATGAGGGACCGACCAAGGAGTCATGAAACCGGCCCTGGGTGGTCACGGGAACGAATGACGATCGTTTCATGAAATTCCAAAATCGTTCGGAAGAGTTTGAACCTAATATGAACAAATTAGGTCAAATGATGAAAATGAGGGACCGGCCTCTTGCAAGCCAAAGAGCCAACCCTGGTCGGTCAAGGTAATATGCTCATGTCACCAAAGTGTTCGCGTCTCAGTCCTGAGAATTTTGATATTTTCCGATGTGCGTTTGACCAATCATTTGGGAAAATATGAAGAAATCAGGGATTTTTGCTGAAACTGAGGAAACTTCATGAGATGAACGAATCATGAAGTGTGGGACCGTATATGTCCAAGGCATGGCCGGCCAGCCAATGATCCCGGTCCCATAGCATTTCCTTAATTTTGTTATATTTTTTCATGATTTTATGGAAATATCATAAAATCAAGGAGTTTGTTGAAACTAAGGAGTTTTGTTGAAGTCAAGGAGTTTCCTTTAAGTGAAGGAGTTTCCATGAGATGAAGGAAACAAATAACATTAATAAAATAAGGGCGTGTGGGACCGGCTTGGGCATGGTCGGCTGGCTAGGGCCCGGTCCCGTGAGTTTTCCCTAATTTTATGTATTATTTCCATGATTTGAAGGAAATATCATGAAATCAAGGAATTCCATGGGATCAAGGAAACATAAAAATAATAATAAAAAAATAAGGGCGTGTGGGGCCGGCTCGGGCATGAACGGCCGGCTTGGGCTCGGTCCCACGAGTTTCCCTAATTTTATATTATTTTTCATGATTTAAGGAAATATCATGAAATCAAGGAGTTTTCATGAGATTAGGTAAATAATAATAAAATAATGAGGAATCATGAGGTGTGGGACCGGCCACAACTAGGGCACAGCCGGCCGGCTAGTAGACACGGTCCCACGACACCTTTTCCAATTTTATATTATTTCCTTGATGCGAAGGAAACACCATGAAACTGAGGAGTTTCCTTAAAACGAAGGATATTTGTTCAAATGAAGAGATTTTCATGAGATCAAGGAAAATAATAAAGATATGAAAGAATATAGAATTTGGACGTGGGACTGGTCATGGCGTGACTGGCCGGCCGGTGAGCCCAGTCCCTTAGCGCCTTGACTAATATTTTATTATTTATTATTTTCTTCCTATTTTGCGTAGGTTCATCGTTCTTTCATGTTTTGGAATGCTCGTTTGTGCATTCAGGGGCTCGTTAGTGCATTATTGCTGAGTACACTTGCACCGTTTTTGTCGGGGCTTATACGATAGTGCTCAGATGCCCGTATGTTGAATATTTATTACTAACCCATGGAATTTTGCTGGGAAGAATCATGAATTGAAGTAACGAAATATTATGAAGAACGTAGAATATTTCCGAATATTCAGTTAATGAATTTAAGGATTAGAAATAATTAATTGATGGCTCTATACTAGCAGGCATGCTGTCTAGGAGCATTAATTATTAGAGGATTGGGTGATATGAGCTAGTTGAAGCGTCATATTTATTATGTATAGTATAGTCAGGGAAAACACATTGTTGCATCCTGAAGACGTTATCGCTCTATACTAGCAGGCAAGCTGTCTAGGAGCCTTCCAATCATAATGATTCTATACACATGTCTTTTATATAGTCATGGAAAACATTGTTACATCCTGAAGACGTTATTGCTCTATACTAGCAGGCAACCTGTCTAGGAGCCGTCCAATCGTTTGATTCTATATAAAAGTAATTACTGAAATTGCTCAGTATTCATGAGATATGATGTTGTCTCAGTTGAGAGACTACACATCTACATATACTCCGAGAGACAGTATTCTCAGTCAGAGGTTCTTGCGGCATGAACTTTCATTCTTCAATGAGAGACATGAGCCTCAATATTCATCTGATTGCTGGATCAGGAGTATTTACAATTATGGTTTTACGATTTTAGCCCTTGTCGAAATCCACCATCTTCAGGTATCAACTCTATTCAACCAAGTGATATGAGTCGGACAAAGGCTCTTCTGTTTATCTTAACATAAACTCCTTCGTTGGGTCCTTAGATCTATCTTATGTTCAATCACCCAAAGGTAATCGTTTAAGATTAAGCCAATCAATACCTTTAATCACAAGGAAACGTATTGATGTCGATCTACTCAATTAATCAATCCAATCTACCACAAGGATAAATCGATTATTAATTGGATCCTCTTTTACCGAAACAAGTATTGTGCACACCAAAGATTATAAAACCAAAGTCAGATCTTCAATATCTTCTTTGTCTTCAAATGTTCAATAAAAACCTGCACACAATCACTTGAATCTCTTGTGATCAATCACGCACAGAACGGAGTCTGTTAACAATGGATTATCACAAGATCGTCTTTAGAACTAACAACAGTCTAAAGATCCCTGTCGAAACTCTGAACTAGTTTGAGTGAATCTTATATCAGAAGAGAAGATTCTCAAGAATAAACAAACTAGGTGCAATCAGATTTCAACCACCGTTAGTCAATCAAATCAATCGAAAATAAAGATAAACCGCAATTATCTAGTTTCCCACCAACGGGTCGCGCTAGAGCTTCTCAATCCCAAAGAAGACTTTAAACTGAGCGACCGTAAGAGATTTCGCCTAATTAGGTTACTCTCCTCTCCGAATAGGCGGCTACACCAGTAACAACAACAAAAGAGTAAATCTGTTGTTACGAAGGATTAGTTTGCTAGAAAGGCAAACTTCGTGTATTTATAGACAAGGAAGTTTGGACACCAAGGAATTTCCAAAAACTAACATATTCTCAAGATATTCATAAAAGCACAGATTCGGTTTTCATAATTCCTGGAAATGCTCTGTCCAAAAATAACGATCGAAATCTCTCGGAAAATCTAATTAGTAAATGCACATTACTAATTCTGTAATTTCCTTACAAAATGAAATTAATAACCTTAATTAAAAGATTCTTAACTTACTTATGTTTTGATCCTGGGATTCTCTTCCCTTATCCGTTAAGGAATATCTTTGAACAATTATAGAAATAAACATTCACAGCACGTGTTCAAAGTTTGTCGACATCTTAACTTTGTAAGTTCTCTTTCACACTTATAACCTTGAAACCGATTTTCCACACTTCCAAACAAGTTTAGAATTGGTTCATCTGACTTTCAAGAACTATGTGATTGATCAAACCAACATTCAATCACAATCATGGGTTTACGGTTCTACCAAAACAATTTTCGGTTCTACCTCAATGTGAGTACTGTGCATAGTCACACTAGCTTCCCAAAAGTTCGGTTGACTAGGTACTAGGATCTGTTCCCCACATATATATGGTATCTAACTTATATGTGTTGCACATGTCCATAGGATCGGTTCCCCTTTCTGCTATAAACCTTGTTGCACCCCATACAAGGATCGGTTCCCTTTGATGTACTGCACCCCTTACTAGGATCGGTTCCCTTTCCCTTACTAGGATCGGTTCCCTTTCCCTTACAAGGTCAGACATACAAAATCCGATCATACCACAGGTGATTACTTAAGATCGGTTTTACTAATAAAATTTATACCAATACATAAGTTAGGCCTTTGTGAACAGTTCTACCAAGAACACAACAAGTTGTGAGCGGTTATACTCTATCACACATACTGGTTGTTCATAAGATATGCAATGAATAAAAAAACCAATAACACCTGGCAATTTCCTTTTCGGTTCACAAACAAGTTTATGAACTTACTTCCTTATAACACATGTAAACATTGTTCCCTAGGATGAAATCCTCACCTCATACCCATACATAATCACAATAGCATTCAAATGATTATGGCGATGTATTATCTACAAAGTTTAATGGTTAAGCAATAAACCTCGTATTGTATTCCTTAATACTATGTCTATCTAGAGTTCAAATATGCTTCACAGTTAAGTTTTCAATATACACAACTTGAAAGATAGTTAGGGAATGAAACAGTTCAAGTCAAATATCACTAACCTCAAGTGGAAGGATGATTGTTGTCGTTGTAGCTCTTTGCTTCTTCACATCTTCAAGTCTTCGCAATACTTGTAATGTCTCATATCCTAATAATTTCAAGCTAACCTATATGAAGTTTAACTCTAGTACATAATCAAGCGACTCTTAACATGAGTTTTGATTCACTAAAATATGACAACCAAACTTGACATACCAACGCTTGGTGGGTTCAACCGAGCCATGCTCTAACAATCTCCCCTTTGTCAATTTTAGTGACAAAACTCTTACATCATATGGATAAACAAATTACAATAATTCATTACAATCCGCTTGATTCCCGATTCAACAGCACAGTGAAACTGCTTACATTCAATCCTTGAAAATGTCGTTGTTGACATTATAATAGATATTCAATCCGCACATCTTTGTTATACCAAACATATGACATGTTACTCCCCCTTAGTTTGTTAAGATTTGAACTTCTTTGTTAAGTGGTAAAACTGGCATTGTTCAGCAAGAAAGTACTCTTTCTCCTGAGCGAGTTTTGTTGTTAGGATGTCTGTTCTCCTTTGGTTGCAGCTTTGCTTAGAGTGGTCCAGCATTCTGCAAAACTGGCATAGCTTGAATGGTTGGAGAGAGTAAGAGAATTTGATCCATGTTTTGACACCATCCACTATGCAATTAGATCCATAAGGGAGTCTTGTTGTGACTTCTACTTCCACCATCGTTTCTACATTCTTTTCATATGGATCTCTGCCATAAGGGTCTTTGAAGAGAATCAATTTACCAGCTGGTTTTGCTATTCCTTCTAGAGATTTGTAGGTTATGTAGTCCGCAGGAACTCTCTGCATAGTTATGTTTAGTACAACTCTTTCAAATTTATCTTCCTTGATTTTGTGTGGACCTTCAAAGGGTATTTGTATGATTGATAGTATAGAATCATTAATGAGCCATGGCTTTGGATAGTTGACAGCCAGGATGTCTTGAGCATTGTTGAATTTGAAGTGGTAAAAGTTTTTCCTTTTCTGGTAAGGAGATATTTGAACTTCTTTGTTAATATTCCAGTACTTTCTTGCGTAGTTTGAGGCTTCTGAGATTGTAACATTTGCATTGTTGTGCAGTTTACCAGTCGCACTCCATTTGTCATCCTGAATCGGTTTTGGTTTGAGATCAGATTTGTTTAGAATAACCAGAGGCCTAAGGTAGTCTGGAATGGTTAAGTTGTTTTGGATGTCTTCCGCTAGTTCCTGTACTGCTGCATTTGCTGAGGAAGAAGCCATTAGAGATAGCTCTAGGATGGTTTTCTGGGAGTTTGTTTCCTTGCTAATGACTAGAAAATACTTATGGTATTTTGTGGTTTTTGTTGTTGTGTTACATACAGCTGGGTTTTTAGTTGTTGGGTTTGAATTTGTGTGAGTGGTGAAGGTATAAAGTAGTTTTGTCAAGTATATGCAGACCTGGTGCTTTTTTTTTTTTGGATAGTGCAAACGAAGAGAATTGACACTCTAGTTTTGTTTTGGGTGATACGGTTTCTCTGATCAGTATGAGCTGTGGATGAGGTTAAGAGAATTGTGGTGTTTATCCTTTTTGTTTTTTTGTAGTCAGGATGTTTCATCACAGGGATGCAGTTTGATGTCTTCTGAGTACGAGTTTGTTTTGGGTATTTAATGAAGCCAGATGTGATAGTGGCTTGGCATAGGAAATAAGTATAGACCGTGACTCTATGGGGTGTTGGGTTTGGACTGATAATTTGGTTTTTGGCTATAGGATGTTTTCTAGAGAATTTGTAGTTTTGTGTATCGTGCTTATCGACCCTCAGGGGAAAGCGACAGCACCTTTTGGATATTTGTGGAGAGAGAAGAACTTGTCGGAAGACTGTTGATCTTTCAGGTCGGAGAAATATGTCGTTCTCTGGAAGTCGATTGCCTGAAAAATCAAAAGACATAGCAGTTAGGGAAATCGAGAATAGAATGTTAACGCGTGAATTAATTATCTTGGAGAGATTAATTATGCATCAAGGTAGAGGAATTTAAAACGATTTGGGCTATTAAGAGTTTGTGTATAAATCTCTGCAAGTTTATCAAACCCCCATATTGTTTGAGACCAGAAATTATGAAGGTTTGCCGCTGTAATCATGAATAATTCCAAATCACCATACTCCATTCCAATATTCAGAACTTGGGTTCATGTAGAAGGTATCGATGTAATAGCTAGACCCGATGGTGTTTTGATTCCGGTGCCTTGGCCTACTTTCTTGAGCACTGTGGTTGGAAAACATGGAGTTATCGATCTAGATGGAGAAGATGATTCCGTAGCACTGCGCAGTAAGAGTAACGGGCGAGCACCGAAGGAGGAGGCCAAGAAGAGGATATCGTCAAAGCGGGTTGAGAATTCTGAGTTACTCCAGAGAAAGAAAAAGAAATAGCAAGGATGATTAATAGAGCCAGCGGAGATGATAGAATGTGTGATGGTAGTAAGATGGGTATTGGGATCTTTTAGTTTGTCTTTGAATTTCACTTTCTAGATTTTATTTTCCATAGGAGAATATTGCAGTCGTAACTCTTGGAGGTAGTTTTTTCTGAGCAGGGTTTTTTTATACAGTTGTGAAAGTTTATTCACTTTGGATGTTCTAACTTTGTGATGAAAGAAATTGTTATGTTGAATTTGTTGATATGTTTCCTCTGGTTGTTGTTGATGTGATTGTATTGTTGGATTGTTGAATTGTCGATGGCTTGAATCTGTTTGTGAAGGTTTTGGGATTGAAAATCCGGTTACTGGGTTTGTTGTTCTTGGTGTTCCGTACATAGTTACTTTGTTGTTTCAATTACTTTTCTATTTTCATATAATTCTCTCCTTTTTTCCCCTTTCCTTCTTCTTCCTTGTGCATCCATTTGTAGTTCTGTCTCGTTTTTTCTATTTCCATATAATTCTTTCTTCCCCCCCCCCCTAAAGGTTATTTCGGTTTATAGGATTGGTACCTTTCCTAGCAATATTTACATGCCTTTAGTAATTGTGTTTCTTTCCCCCGTTAAATGTTTTTGGTAGCAAATCTTTGTCAATAATCTTTTAAAAAGCTAATATACAAATTTCTAATTTATCATACTCCAATGTTATAGGTCAAAATCATTAAATTTAGAGATCTAAATAAATAAAAAATGTGTGGGCAGTTTCTTTGGAGGAGGGATCCCATCACACTTTTATTCTCACACTATCTCACGCGTTGGACATAATTTTTACGATTAAAAACCAAACCGTAACAGATTTGAAGCTAATATTTTGGGGATATTTTCCTCTTACCAAGTTATACATGCTTACCAAAAATGAGCACATTCTGAAACGTATAACACCACCATCTACTGCTTTGATAATGAGACGTTGAGTATCAACGGATTTTCAGCCGTTGGAATTAAGACCGGTAGATAGTGAGGTTTTATATTTCGGTATGTGCTCATTTTTGGTAGGCATGTATAACTTGGTAAAAGGAACATATCCCCAAAATATTAGCTTCAAATACGTCACGGTTTGGTTTTTAATCGCAAAAGTCACGTCTAACGTGTGGGATAGTGTAAAAATAAAAGTGTGAAGGGATCCTTAAATACTTTTTTGAGGGAAACAATCAAAAAAAAAGAAGAGAAGATTTTCTACCTTAAATACATCAGGTCAATGTCATCTTACTTGGTGATATAAAACTAGATTTCTTTTTAAATATTAAACTTTAGAAGGGAAAAAAACATATTCATATAGACTTAAATCAGAGTGATGGAAAATGTTTTAAGTTAACTTTGTCTTTGATTCTCTCTCATGATATGGCATTCATGTCATCTTTATTAACAATTGGGACACTACAATGTCTTTTATGGCCTTGACGCGGAGACGCTATAATAAAATTATGATACCGTTTTTCAAAAAATCATCATATTAGTTTGATCAAATAAAAAGTTGATTGAAGATTTCCAAAACAACGTATTATTAAAAATTAACATTGCACGAACCTAACATAATCCCTCCTTAATTTAACTTTTGTCCAAATATCAAGTTATTGATTCAACTAAACTTTTTACGGATCACGATCCATGATAAAGATATAAGCAGTGGATATCAAATGTATGTATATAGGCTCCAAGACAAAGCAAACCAGAATCAAGGGTGGTATAAATCAAATCCAGGAGAATTTCTTTTGGGAGATTGAAAAAAGCGACAAATTTAGTGTCTGGTTTGAATACTGGATACCAGAAAAAGTACCACCATGCTGAGACTTATAAAAGGAGAAAAACATATCAACCATGTAATAGACCCGTGTTAGTATCTAAAAATTACTTTTAGGCAAAACAAATGCACCGCTGTGGTACTTTATTTTTAGGTTCGAAAATCAAAATCGAACAGGACAAGCCTAAACTACGATAGTATCCGTTTCTTCTTGCTTTGGTCACGAGGAGAGGAAGATGGATTGATCTTAGGGGAGTGAAGCAGAAAAATTAAAGAAAATGACAGTGGTATTGAATTGTGTATTGAGTGTTGAACTATGAAGAATAACAGAGATTTTGGGTATGAAAGCTTATTCTATTTTCTGAATAGGCTAAGTGACCTATTCATAGTTGTTTGGAATACACGCTGCTTTTCTCGTAAGTACTGGAGGTCGTGAGATCGTGGAGAGATGAAGAATATGGAGATAGTGTGTAAGGTGTGATATATTAGGGAAGTTTCTAAATAACCCTTTTATACCATTATCCTACTATCTCTCCAACTACTTGTAACCGTCACCACTACCTGTAACTTTTCACATGGGGTGTTGCCATATCAATGTTGCTGTAAACCACCAGACCAATACCCCATGAAGAATCCCTCAATTTGAAATATTTTGATGTTTCGTAATAAGTGCATAATTCACATGATTTTAGTGATTATTCCATGCTTGTTTTAGTTAGATTTCTTGCATATTATCCTTGTATTACTCTTGTTTTCCATTTTATTTGTTTTTTTAGGTGAATCATTCAAAGTCAATGGAAAAGGCTGCAAAAGAGCTATAAAGTGAAGTTCTCCAAAGATCCAAGTGTCTAAAGCCGAAAGAAGTGGAAGAAGACCAAGTTCAACTCATCCAAATTAAGGATTTCTTATCACCATATTGAATAGAATTCAATTATGAAGTGAACGGCGAAAGAATGAGGTCATTCCGAGTACGGACGAAGAAGTTACGGCAAAAACAGTCGAGACGAAAAACGACGATCTACAACACGAATTTCGGCATTGCTAAATCAATACCGAAAGTTACCATATTTCAGGCAGAGAAAGTGTATTTTAGACCCCAACTTTCGGCATTGCTTTGGGGGATTCGACAATGCCAACTGATACAAACCTATGGGTCCCTTTGGATGTATTTTAACTTCCAAATCAAGGAAACTTGGTCCCGGATGGATTGTAATACCTAGATCTCATGAAAACTATATAAGAGGACTTCCACAACAATTAGAGGGATCAGATCACATCTCATATTATACTTTTTTTCTGCATAAAATATTCTAGGGTTTACCCCTTTAGGGGGAAACCGGGTAATTGTGTAATCATGAGAAGCTAAACCTTTGTTGATTAAGGATGAATTCAATGTTCTAGCATGAAGCTTTATTATTATACAAATATATTCAGAGTTTTATCATCTTATCGTTTGTTTTCACTATAAGTAGGGTTTATGATTGATTTCTAGATTGTTCAAGTGTACAATTGGATTAATCTTTTGATCATTCTAGATTGTTCAAGGGTTAGGATATCCATGTAATTGTTGAATAATCCTTACACAAGTAGAGAACGCGAGACCTTGCAGAGGGATTCTTTGGAGCAATCGTGTGTGAAGACAACACTAGTAAGTGGACCTTGCGCTAAGAGTCTAACTGCAAGGATCAACCTAAGTTCACATAACTTAAAGATTCCGATTGGGTTACACCTTGAGTGCGCTACTACTTGGTGGTTCAGTTGGATAAAACTTGATATGCGAGCACTTCGGTATCCGGTTACACAAGGAAATTTGGGGATAGCACTGCTCTAGCTGCTTTCCTACGGTTGGTGATGAATGGTTCTAACGAAGATAGATAAGTATACTAATCCAGCTATCGCTTGGTAACGACGAAGGATTCCTTGATCATCTCTTTTCTTTATTATTTTATTTTTATTTTTCTTTATGTTACAACCAACCCCCCTTTGTTTTGTCTTATTTTGATATCTAAATAACCTATCAATTACACAGCTCTCTGTGGGAACGATCCTTACTACCGCTATATTACTTGTTAATTAGTGGGAAATATCTCGATTAATTTATTGTGGTTACGGCATGCATCATTTCATAAGTATTTTAGATGAGTTATGGACTTCATCTTGTTTAGGCTAAGTCATAGCCATTGATATGCCATATGTCTTATAGGCATGTTGGATCGTATTTTGTGAAGTTGTTGTGAGAAACAACTTGGCCATTACCAGCTAAGGTATCGTGATCATAGCTTGCTGAGGCACTAGAAGATATCTTCAAACGTTAATAGTTGGTTATGATGCTATAAATTAGCATGGCATGCTAGTGGCGTAAAAGTAGCATAGCATGTTCACAGTTCACACTTTCTACTACAGCTAAGATGGAGAGAAATATATCAGGCCATAATCTTTACGTGAGATATGGGAATGCTAAATAATCGCAGAGCCTTTGACATGGCTTGTTTATGGCGATAAAATAACAAGTGGCATAGTGGCCTATAATGGCACTGTCATAGCCCGTAGTGGCGTTACGATTAGCCTAGTAGGCTGATATCTAAAAGATAATTCAATAAGCTTGGCCTTAGCCGCCACAACTAAATTTGGATCTAGTTAGAACTATTGGCGTAGGATGGAATGACATACTAATGCCATATTAGGGTTTGACACGCCATGGATTTTAATGGCGCTAGCGCTAGTCCTGGCCTTGGCAAGCTACGACTTTATAGCAGCTTTTCCTTAGCTATGATAGATAAGAGAGGAATGGTGGGGCCATTCTTGGACACGGGCTAAATAAGTTAAGCTACCATCCATATGAGTTTTAGTGTCATGTCTTGGACCTAAGGTGGTGTGTGGCATGTCTTGGACCTAAAGAGGCGCTAGCTTAGCAAGCTGCGGCCTTAAAAGTAGCTTAACACGCCCAAGGTGAATGAGACCGAAATAATCGAATCTTATCGTATTCATAGACCTTCACAACACATGTACAACGTTGTAGCATGTTATTAGTCATTGATAGTGGTTGGGTCAATGTACTGTTTGGCCATGGCTCGGTATTGGCTGATTATGGCATAAGAATGATGTGGTTAGGCCACAATCGAGAATTAGGGTTTGGCCTCAATTCGTCTAAGGCTATTGAGATGGGATTCCTATTTCAACTAGGGTAGCCTAAGTCGAATTTGGATAGATTTAAGCTAAAGTTGGTGTAGCTAAGCTAAGGTTAGATCCTTTTTAGGTCGCTGATTGGCCAACCCCTAATAGCGTATTAAGGTTTCATAAACTTGGCCATAACCTGTTTATGACCTGTAGGAGTAAGATAGTCCATGTTATGGTTTTGTCCATAGCTGGCCAAGGTCCCATAAAGTCGTAGCTCATGTGTTATGAACTTGTCCGCGGCTGGCTAAGGTCCCACGAGTTATAATGGCGATGCCATGGACTTTGGCCGCAGTTGTCCAAGGTCCCATGGAGCGAAAACTTAGTTGGCCAAGATCCAAGAAGCCGTAGGAAGTCTCCCATGAAGGAGCTGTCATCAGCTGGACAAGAGGATTTGAGCATGGTAAGCTATGCCATGGACTTGGCCGTGGCTGGCCAAGGTCTCGTGAGCCGTGATAGCTATTTCATGGACTTTGCAGAGGATGGCCAAGGTCCCATGAGTTATGATAGCTATGTCATGGACTTCTTCGTGGCTGTCCAAGGTCCCATGAGCCATTTTTAGCTATGCCATGGACTTGGCCATGGATGGCCAAGGTCACATAAGCTATGACAGCTTGCCATGGACTTGGCCGTGGCTGGCCAAGGTCCCATGAGATATGATAGCTATGCCATGGATTTGGCCGAGGATGGCCAAGGTCCCATGAGCCGTGATATCTAGGAACAATTCTATAATTCATTTCTTTGTCAAAAACTCACCATCAATAATCTGATTACCCCATGAAAAACTTGGGATATACGAAAACTTCAAATGTGTTTGGATGTCATAAAATCAAGCAGATTAATATTCATATGGATAATAAAGAAATCAGAGCCAATTGAATCCCAACAAAAAATGAGTATATTAATAGACTAAAAGTATAAATGAATTTTAGCCCAAATCCCATGTAATGGAATAATTAAGAGTGGTTGTAACTTAGTTGTTATAGTCTTGAGTAGCACCAGATTATTAATCGTTGTTTAAAAATTCAAGATTTTAAATAATTATTGCGGCGATGACTAAATACAACCTATGCTTGGGTTAAACACACTCCACATTATGTACAAGGGTGCAAAGTATGTTTTGGCTAAATACAACCCGTCACTTTGATGATATTTAGATAGCAACTTTGACCAAGATCATGTCAAATCCGACAAAACATAAAGAAAATATGAAGAGGAATAATTAATGGTTTTACGATTAGCAATTGATGAAACATTGTGAGAATTATTGGAATAAATGACAACAATCATCGTTAATTCACAATTATATCATAGAGAAAGTTCATTAACAATTATTTTCTTGTTCTAATTTTTTGGGGTATTTCAATGCCTGAGATAGTTTCACTACGGATTGGTTTTAAATCAAACTGATTTGATTTAAATTAGATTTGCTAAATTGATGATCTTGAAGTAATATCATTGCGGACTGAGAAATTCGTAGTATCATAACCTAATATTGATATGGATGCCTCGGGAATCATCTTCCGGTAATAAAGCTTTTTGTTATAGAGAAAGTTTAATTGTTGGGGTAAAGAATTGTAGGGGAAGAATTGATATCTTTGAGATGTGTACAAGGGGAAATCTTTATTATTGGGTATTGTCAAATATTATTGTGTATGAAAAAACTACCTTTTGATCAAACTCAAACCTTGAGACCACTTTGTTATCAAACTCGACAAAAGGTTACCCATTGTTTGTTGATCAACGCATTTGGACCTGCAGCCTTTTAAAGAAATTATATTCATTTGATGAACCATAGAAATACCATGAAAGTAATTTCTTAAATCCAAAACCATATAAATTAACTAGTTTTATCCGTCAGAATAGACATGAGATGTTGGAACAAGCCAAAGTCTACTGCGGTAGCTAGTTTTTATTCCTTAATGTAAGGACCGAAATCGGGTCAAAAGCTATGAACTGGCTAATAACTTAACTAAATTGAGCACCAAGTTTAGCCATCATTAAAAATTAATAATTTGGATATAATTTTAGTATCGTTAGATAGATTTCGAGAAAATGCTCGAAATTAACTATTAGAACATATCATTCTGATATTGGACAAAATAGTTGTGACATTTGACATAACAATTAGTTTAAGTTTAACCACATTCAAATTTTGGTTGACAATGAATTTTAATGCTTGTCTGACCAGTTTTTTTTCATTTTTTCATTAATCCATAGCTTAAAATATAAACGAATAAAATAAATAAAAGTAACTTGCATGCACCACCTTGGTTGGACATTTGTCAAACCATGAATTATTTAAGACTTATATATTGAGTTATAGGTAGTGTATATACAATTTAGATTATGATTGTTTTACTTTTCTTATTTCCAACCGACTCCTTTCATTTTTATTTCCTTATTGTATATTAAACCCTAAATCTAAAAAATCTTCTTCAGAAAACGAATTTTGAGTATTTATTTAGGAGTCTCGCAAAGATGGTGATGCAAGGATAAGAGGAAGGATTCCACGTGGTTTCCAAACAGTTTTGCAGCTCCATATGACTGATTTTGTTTTTCATTTGTTCTCCTTTTTAGGTAACCAAATTTGATATTGTTCTTCAATTTTTGCTTGTGTTATGTTTGGATAATGAATATTATTGTGTAATCCCCTCCTTTAAGCGTACGCTCTCCTCTCCCCATGTTTCTTTAGAATTTTCCTTGTTTATTTATGTTAGTCTTTGCCTCAATTATCTGGCGCTTAAAATCCCTGGTTCTGGTCTTCTCTTAAATTCAAGAAACAAAACCAAATTCAAATCTCTATTTTCCCTTTTGTTCGGTGGGTTTTCTCAAAATTGGTTTTTCATTGCTTTTCAGCCCTTCTATTTCAAAAATCTCTTATTGTCGTTTTTACAAAATTCAGTTTTCAAAATTGTTTTTAAAAATAGTTTGTATCCTGGTTTTTCAAAAAGAAAAAATAAATAAATAAATTGGTTTACATAGATCTAGGTTTTGCATCATCTTTCTTTCTATTTTGTTTTTTCAAATGTTGGCTTTCATATCCATTACAGTTAATTGGCTTGAACTTGTGATTTCTTACTTTGATTGGTTCATATTTTTGTTACGATAAAACAACCATTCTCTCACCACGTAACCAGTATGGGTATTTTTTACATCATGAAATATAAAATATCTTTGAGCTTATTTCTTTTAGGTAATAGTGGATATTTTTTTTTCAAATTTGGTTGCCCTATTTTTGTTTGTATCCTTCCCCTGAATAATGTATACTTCTCGTTGTGCAGCCCAGGTAAAGTCTATTTCCTTTCAAATATTGTCTTGGTAGTAGCATATAGTTAATTTAGCTTAATATATATATATGTAGTGCACTAGACCTTTTAAACACCTCACTATCAACTAGAGGTATGAAGACTCCTCAATATTTTCATAAAACAAATCTTTTACCTGTTTTTACCCTTTCTTTGTCCTGGTATTTGGACCTTGATCTAAAAACGGTTCGCGTCTGTGACTTTTCCAGGTCACAGATTGACCGATTTTTAGCTGAGAGAATTGACATGATCTCTCTCCGCTTAATTTCTTTGTTCTTGAGTTCCTAGAATCGTCGAAAGATAAAAAAAAAACGGAACTTCAGGACATGAAAATATAATTTTGCTTTTTCTTATGTACTTCGGATATGGACCATCAAGGAAGTTATTCTTATTGCTGCTCTATAAGAAGGATGTAGGGGAGCATCTATCTTTCTTAAGTATGATTCCCAAAGACGATTTTAGAATTAGGACTGAGATACAGAATTTCAGTCGAACCTTTGATGCAGGGAACAAAGCCAATAGCATGACGGGCCAAGAAGCAAAGAGGATTAGGTTTGGAAGTTGAACATCAAGGGTCAAATTAGATTGCTCCCCCATCAATATGTGAGTCTGCTCTTAGGATGACATGAGATCAATCAGGGGGGCACCATTTTTTCGCTAAAATATGTTGTTATCAATATCTTGATAGATTTATCACTTGGATTAGAGCTTGCGGTAGATGAAGTAACTGGAAGTAAAGTAAGAGGTGAAACAACTTCATGATAAAGAGAAGGAACCAAGTACACCACCAACTTTTTCGTTTGATATGAGTATGAACCCGTGTTGTACTTTTAACAATCAAAAGAATAACTTTTAATGCAGAAAAGTAAAAAGCACACATACAAGAATTTTGTTAACGAGAAAAATTGCACTTGTAGAAAAATCCCGGGTGCTCATCAATCTTTCAACACCATACTGTATTAAAGCTTTGCATACACTGGCCTACTATCAGATTTCAGAATACAATATAGTTGAAACTAAATTAACCTTCCAAGAAATTCAGATATTGTCGTGTTCCTTACGTCTCTTGAACCTCGCAAGATTCCACGCACTTGATTCCCTTAGCTAACGTCCTTTATAGCCTAAGAGTTGCTTCAACCTCAATAAATACTTTTGATACAAATCTACCTCTAACAGATACGCCTATTTGATTTCCTTTTTAATATGTTTTAATCTAGGTTTGGAAATATGTTTGGAATAAACAAAGTTCAGTAAACCTCACGAATCTGGAATACTTACACTCAGTTAGCTGATAATTCTGGATTACTAACCACATCTCAAGTACAATCTAAACAAATCAAAGAAGAGTTTAAATATCTATCTTGAGGAATCAAAAAATTTGAGATGAAGAGAATTTTGTGATTTCTATCTATCTCGTTCTTGATCCAAGATTACGAAAACCTTAAAAGATCAATAAGAACAAGATCCAGACAGTGTTTAACCAGACCGGCTGATTAAACCGTTAAACCGGTGAACCAGTAAGAAAAATGATCTTGTTCAACACAGACCCATTAACATGCTAAAAAAACCAGAGATCCGGATGACTTGACCGGTCCAACGAGTGACCCTTACGACCTAGTCACCCTTACGAGTGACCCATTAACACAGACCCATTGAACTGGTTTTTCCAAGTGATCCAGTAATTGTTGGGAAAAAATCAAATAAATAAAAATCAGACGAAGAACAACATGGTTTAAACCGGTACATAAATTTATCTTTTAAGAAAAACAAATCAGATCTATAAAAAAAAAATCATTTACTAATGGAAACTTCAATTTGTCTTAAATCAGATCTCATCACATCACAAAATCAAAAAAAAAAAAGATCTTTGATGGAGAAACAAAAGCCCCAAACGATGAAGTATTTCTCAAGATTGGATTAGGAAAGAAGAAATGAAGTTTTGGTTTTGAATATAGAACATGATTTGTTGAAATTGTTTTCGCTAAGATATTGATCCAGCTACTCTTTGTGCTACTTGTAGTCTTGTACTCGTGTTTCTCTTCCTTTTTGTACCTTCTTTGTTTTTGCTAAAATATGGATATAGAGGCATAAAGCGAGTGGACGATATCTAGGTTAGAGAAAAAGTATGATGGGTGTTACTGGAGAGGACAAGAGCCTTGAAGTTTAAACTTAGGGCTTGAATGGCATAAAATGTAAAAAGGTTAATATAATAAGATAAGGGCAGTTAAAAATTTAACTAGCCCTCTCAACATGTCATCATGTCATCATGTCATGTGTCCTTTTAGTGTATTCAATGACATCTTTTTCCTTTTTATCAGAACACTTAACTCATGTACGTACGACCCAGTGAACCACTGATTAAACCAGTTGACCCTGACCCAGTAATTTTACTGGTTTAATGTTCGGTCTGGTTTTTAAAACATTGGATTGTGATACCTCAACTATCTTGTAAAAGATAGTTTGACGGACTTCACGAATCCTAAGGGTCGATTTTCTTAATTTGATGTATTTGACCACCTAGGGTCAAAATCAGCTTTCGGTTCATTCTGCAAGGTTGTAGAGAGAGTTTCCCAGTGAGACCTTGTTCATCTGATTTCTAAAAATAGATAACTATTTATCAAATAAATAATGAATATTGGGTTATATATCCATTGATATAATTATCAGTATAAATTATTTTACTTAGTCAATAACTAGGAATTATGATATTGTGCTACAAATATTGTGTGAGCCTATCGGTTAGATTTTTAGAGTGCTTTCATGATTAATTAGTTCGTATTAACAATGATTGATTACTAGAAGGTCTGAGGACCAGTGGATTAAAGACTATGAGGTAGACATGGCTTGTCATCAATGAGGTGGGAACTCTTGTAACCTTCTTGTAATCATAAGTTCCTTTTTAACTGTGAGCATGTTTGCCGGTAATTGGATGCGTATGTTGTGTGGTATGCATTGTTTAGATTCTCCAGATGTTATGTCTATTTTATGCTGAATAAGGGTTGGACTTCAATACTATTATAGGAGGTTGGATTCCCAATATATTTTTTACATTTTTTGTGGGAATCCATTCGTGTGCATATTATGCTTGATTGTAAAATCTTTTATACTTTAATGATAGTTTGCAGAACTATGAGGTGTATGGGAATTTTTTGCGGATGACACTGTTATTTGATATTGGAGTTATTTCGGTGTCGTCTTCTCTGATGAGTAGGGTGAAGTCAAGGTAACATAATTTAGGTGTCCTATAGTGTCACTTCTGTGGGTCATTGGAAGTGATCTTTCATGGATAGTGTTATTATGGTACGTAATATCTGAAGGTGGGGTTATGATATCATTTTTTTTCATGAGTGTCATATTTTTTATGCTTGATGATTGTTGGTTGAATAATTTAATGTATTTTTGTGTGTTTTCTTTGAGAGGGGAGTCCGTGGTATCCCCAAAGCTCCTTGCTAAGTTAAGTATAACGGGAAGTGCAATATTATTATTCAGCACTGGAAGTGTAGATATTATTAAATAGCACAAGGAGTGCAATATAATTACTTTTTATTTTATATCCTATTTATGTCTTAAAAGCACATACGAGGCAATATTATAAACCGAGGTATCTGGGAAAATTACTCATATACATGTTATGTGTTTTTGACTCTTGAATTACTGTTATGTTAGAACTGCAAAGCATAATGATTACTTGAAAGTTATATATTTCTAGTGATCACCCTTCGGAATGATGTGTTCACTTGTTTACATTTCAGTTTCAGTTATTCGAAAAGGTGGTGCATGTGAAGACATCCGTTTTCGTAACTTAAAGCTTTAATAAATCAAAAGTGTTTGAGTATCTTTTTCAATAGGAAGGATCCCCTCACACTTTTATTCTCACACTATCTCACACTTTGGACGTCCTTTTTTGCAAACAAAATCTAAATGATAATGTATTTTAAGCTAATATTTTGGGTACATGTTCGTCTTACAAAGCTCTACATACCCACAAAAAACAAGAACATTCTAAAATGCCAAACCTCATCATCTACCAATCTTAATTTAAACGGTTGAAAACTCGTTGATTTTCGACAGCTGATTTTCAAAGCAGTAGATGGTGGAGTTATACGATTTGGGATGTGCTCATTTTTTGTGGGTATATCGATCTTAGTAAAATGAGCATATCCCAAAAATATTATCTTCAAATAAGTCACCACTTGGTTTTTATTCACAAAATAGATGTTCACGATATGAGATAGTGTGAAAGTAGAAGTGTGAGGGGATCCTCCCTCATTTTTAAATATGTAATCTTTATATATCAGTACAACACACTAATATATTCATAGCAATTGAGATACTATCATTCATAAAGTATCAGAGAGCATGGGTTTCTTTTGGGTTACTTTATGTAATTAGGAATTTTAAATAGATGATGTAGTATTTTTGGTATTTCTTAGTATAGACTATAAGCATGTGGTTTAGTTGGGGCGATACACTTAAGCTAATTGTTGTTATTACTATTTTTGTTTTTCTTTGGCATACATTTTGTTTAATGGTGGATATAAAACCTTAGATATACTGGTTCATGTTCTTGTTCGTTTTGACACCGAAAAATATATACACTTGAATTATTATAAATTCTGCTAATTGAGTGTTTGTTAGAGCATATCTCGGTCGAACCCACCAATCGTTGGTATGTCAAGTTTGGTTGTCATATTTTAGTGAGTCAAAACTCATCTAAGAGTCGCTTAATTATGTACTTGAGACAACTTCGTTTAGGTTAGACTAGAAAGTCTAGGAATGTTGAGACATACAAGTATTACTTGAAGACCCGAAGAACTTGAAGAAGTAACGAACTACAACGACGACATCATCATTCCTCTTGAGGTTAGTAATATTGACTTGAACTGTTTCATTCCTAACGTATCTTTCAAGTCGTGCTATATTGAAAACATAACTGCGAAGCTGTGTATGAATATATTACTCTAGTAGTGAGACATGATCACATGATCATAGTATTAGGGAATTAGACTACGAAGTATAACGCTTATCTTTTGAACTTCGTAGATATGACATCGACATAATCTTATGAATGCTGTTATGATTATGTGTATGGGCAAAGGTGAATATTTCATCCTAGAAACAATGTATTACATTGTTTAAAGGAAGTACATTTATGAACTTGTTTTATGAATCGAAAGGAAATCGCTAGGCTTATTGGTACGGCTATTCATTGCAAATTTTTGGATTACCAATATGTGTGAGATGGTAGAACCGATCGTAATTTTGTTATGTATCTTGGTACAACTAATCACAATGCCTGACTTATGATTTGGTATGACTAGTTTTGATTAATTAGTGTAACCGATCCTAAGTAATCACCTGAGATGGTATGATCGATATTTGTAATTGGTGTGACCGATCCTAGTAATTGGTATGACCGATCCAGAGAGTTATATAATCGATCCTTGTAATTGGTGTAACCGGTCCTAGTAATTGGTGTAACCGATCCTGGTAATTGGTGTAACCGATCGTAGTGACTGGTGTGACCGATCACAAGCAATACCATGTGTATATGGTAACCGGTCATGGTAATTGATGTAACCGATCAAGTAATCGATGTAATCGGTCTCGGTAACTTGTGTGACCGATCACAAGTGCATCCATATTAGGGTATAACCGATCCCGGTGATTGGTAGAACCGATTGAACCCATGGATGCGATTTGATATTTGATCAATCACATAGTTGCCTTGGAATACATATAAACCAATTCTAAACTTGTTTGGAAGTGTGGTATAATCGATTCCAAGATTGTAAATATGAAAGAGGATTTTCAAAAAAGAGATGTCAACATAATTTGAACACGAACAATAACTCTTATCTTTTATTGTTCAAAGATATTCCTTAGTACTCAAGGAGATCCTATTCCGAAATAAATTAAGAATCTTTTAATTAAGGTTATTATTAGTTTTATATGCTTTAATTACCAGCAATTAAATGCATATCTCTGGAGAATAAAAATTAGTAATGTGCATTTACTAATTGAAGATTTTCTATTGAGAGATTTCGGGAAATGTTGTACAAAGCATTTACTGGAATTATGAAAACCGAATGGGCATTTATTGCATATCTTGGGAATACTTTCGGTTTTGGAAATTTCTTGGTGTCCAAACATCCTTGGTCTATAAATACCTAAGTTTACATTTCTAGTAAACTATCCTAAGAGCCAGGAAAACTTCATCTTTTTGTTGTTTCTGGTGGAGCCGTCTAATCGGAGAGGAAAGTACCCTAATTAGGCGAAATCTCTTACGACCACTCGTTTAAAGACTTATGTGGGATCAAGAAGCTCTATGAGTATCGTTGGTGGGAAACTAGACAATTGCAGTGTTATTAGTTTTCGATTGATTTGATTGACTAACGGTTGTTGAAACTTTGATTGCACCTAGTTTGTTTATTCTTGAGATCTTCTCATCTGATATAAGATTCACTCAAACTAGATCGAAGTATCGACGGGATCTTTAGAACTGTTTGTAGATCTAAAGACATCTTGTGATAATCCATTGTTAACAAACTCCATTCTGTACATGATTGATCACAAGAGATTCAAGTGGTGTTGTGCAGGTTTTAATTGAAGATTAAAAAAGATTTGAAGACGAAGAAGATTTCTTATTAGTTTCTCATATCCTTGTGTTGTACAAACCTTGATCGGATGGGATCCAACTAGAATCAGATTTATTCGATTGATTAGTTGCGTGAGATCGGCATTCACAATATATCTCTTTGAGATTTATGTGGATTGAGTGCGAATCTAAACTTGACTGCTTCGGTAGTTATTGGATAAATTGACCTAACCAGGCAAAGGAGTTTATTAGCTTAAACGGAAGACCCTTTGCATATGACTTGAGATGTCTTTATCTTAAAGAATCAATAGAGTTGTTACCAAACAGATTTATTATTCCTTTACTGTTTGGAATACGATCCAAAGGAATTGTTCTAGTGCGTGCACGTATCGAAGTCGGAAGCGCAGGGATACTGAGGAAACTAAGTGAACTAGCGGTAGTTGCTTGGTTTCAACTATACGAAGTTGGTTTAGATTTTTTATAGCGGCTTAATTCTGAGAGTATTCAATTCTGGACTTGGTCCCGGGGTTTTTTTGCATTTGTGGTTTCCTCGTTAACAAAATCTTGTTGTGTCTTTTACTTTTTTTTAAGCATATATTTACTTTTCTATTTCCGCAATTATAATTGTTTATTACAATTAGAAGTAAAATACACAAACGTTAACTCCGCTTTACTTGATAGTGATCCTATAGAGTTTGGTTAAGTCCGAACCTATTATCAAGTAATCACACTTTGGTAGTCGTATTGTCTCGATCTCGTATCCATAGACAACACACAAAGTGTGAATACCGATTTATTGTATTGTCTCGACTTTGTCCATAAACAATCACTTTCGGTAAGAGGACTTATAGGTGGATAAATTAAAGATTATGGTGTATTTGGATACCCTCGTCTTTTCAGTTTGGATTCAATGCGCCAAAAATAGTTTTCTCCCTGTGTCATCGATGTATAATCACTTGAATTGTGAACTTCATTATTCATCTTGATGACGTGAAAACAAAAACACATTGTGAAACAAAGAAATTTACTTGTTTATTCTTATATAACAGAAATAGTTTGGGGTTATTGTTATAACTCAAAAGATTGTGTTAGGTTAGGTTGAGGGTAAGAGGGTATACGTTGGTCGTTGTCAGGGGGAAAGACAATTTTTTACTTTTCCCCTTTAGTGACACGAAGTCAAGGGAAATACATTATAGCAAAAAAAAATTAGCTTTTCCCTGATACAAATTCAACTTTCCCTATAACAAAAATCTTAATAAACCAAACACTCGTTCCTTCTGTATTTTATTGTCTTCATCAATCATCAACATATCAAAGGATAACCGATAAATTTATCATCACTCATGCCACTCGATACAACTATGCACGCTTACCTTGATTTTTTATTTTAATTTTATCCTTTACCTTCACCCTCTCTGCAACTTCTCAAATAACTTCTTCTTTTTGTCCTTTCCATTTTTATCAAGTTTAATCTTGATCTGATTGGTTTGATCTGATATATCAAACCAAACAGTTCGAGATTTTTAATTTAGTTTATGTAGATATATATTATAAATGAAACTCCGTCATTTCTTTAAGCGATTTTAGGTTTTAGTTCGAGTTTTATTTATTTTCTTTTCATTAACAATGTGATGGTATTTTCTTACCATTTAAATGTTTTCTTATCACTGATGGTTTATATCTGTCGTTCAGTTGTCACATAATATGTATTCCAATTTGTTTACTTGCGATTATATGGTAAATGATTTTTCATTCCGACATGATGTGGATTAATACATAAAGATCAAGGGATGTAACTACAATTTTATGGACTATATTTTTCTTCTTAATGGGGAATTAAAGTTTGAAGACTTACAAATCAAAATGGTTGAATCTGATTTCAGAAACCATTTGTCAAAATGACATCGGTATTCTATTTATTCTAGTTCTATAATAGGAATTTTCATTGTTACGTGTATGGTGTATTGTATTTCTTCTTCGATGAACTTGAATTTGATGTATCAATGTTTATAATAGACCAATAGAAAGTTCGCTTTCCTTCAAAAAAAAAAAAAGAATAATTATTTCTTTTTCCATAGTGTGTATACAAGCAGTTAATGAGAAAAGAAAAATGTACTACGAACAAACAGAATAAAGAGAGAGATAGGAAATTAATCCGTAAGACTAATTTTGACCTATTTTTGCATGGCTGATTTGGGGCCTAGGGTGATTATTTCCTATGACTAAAAAACAAAAAGGGTCATTAAGAAGTAATTTCTAGAAACCCTTTATCCTCCTATTTATGTTAATGCCCAATATGCCCTTATTCATTAGTGATGATTAATTAAGTTAGTATTAGTTATATTAATTAGTGTTTAAGTTTGATTATAGTGTTAGGATTAGAGTAGAAATTCATTTTCTCTTTTAAGGTTTGGAGGGAAAGAAGAAGTAGAGGGAAAAAAGAAAAAACTAGGGTTTGTGATTTTCTTAGCAAAAATGAAACTTTAAATGCATCTGATAATCTTGATTTCGATCCTACCGAATTGGATAATTTGTTGAATGAAGAAGAGCATGTCAACCAAAGAATGCTTGAGGATATTATTCAAGCACAAGAACAATATCGTCGGGAAGAAGAAGGTGATAATGCTTCAAATAAACAGGTATGAGTTGTAACGATCTACAAACATGTATTTGCACGTCTCGATCGCCCAAAAAGGAACGAATTTTCAAAAAAAATATCCAAGAATCGGTTTATTTGATATCACCACATAAACCGATTCTGGGTAAAATCCCCAAACTGGGTACAATAATCGGTTGTTGTTCATCACCATATAATCCAATTGTAGTAAATTTTTGGCGCGATGGGTACGTGACCAAAATCGGTTTTTGTTGGTGATGTACATATGTCGATTCCTTCACTTGGATATTCCAGTAAAATACACAAAGTTCACAATCAGTTCATTTACGTATATATGTAATTCGATTGTGAAGATGAAATGTCTTAGGAAAAAATGAGGAAAATCGGATTACATGTTATGCAACGTGAACCGATTGTGAAATTTGGGAATTTTTCTCTGAAATCATCAAGTCTTTAATCGGACTTTATAATTGCTCGTATAATACGATTCCTCTTAATCGGTTGTCTCGACTGTGACACATAAACCGATTTTAATCCTCAACTTGTCAATATATGTTGTAGATTATTGCGGCGTTCAAAGTAGATCAACCCAAACCCGTATCTCTGCTGGGTCCTGATACCTATGCCCACTATTTCACTGATTTGGAATGGAAAGAAAGAAACGATGCAAAACAATGGTTTATAGACATGGGCATAGAGATCAAATGCGCAATAGTTTTAGGTCGTCATTCAAGTTGTGATCGTATGGAAGTTGTTTGTGATATAGGTGGAATGCAAGAAAGTCACTGGGCAAAGAACAAACCGTACGTGAAGAAGAAGACAAGGGAATCATTAATAAATCAAAAAAGTTTGGTTGCCCGTTTAAGATTATAGTTAATATACCCAATGGACCCAGTGATAAGGTATACAAGCTCCATAAAGTGATGAATGGTTGTCATAATCATGATGATCCGGAATCTCTTATTGGACACGCGGCCGTTTGTGGGTTGAAACCACATCAATTGGAAACGTTAAGGTCGATGAAAGCGTGTAAACCAAGTGACATCCTTAGGAAGATTAAAGAGGATGATAAGAATAACATGTCCACTTTGAGGCAAATTTATGCGGCAAGAGCAGCCTTTAGGAAGAGGGAATGAGATGATAGAGAGGTTATGGAACAATCTCATTGGTGAGTCGATCAACACGGATACACAATGAGGAAGCAAGTATTGGAAGGCAAAATGACTCGTATTTTCTTGGCGCATCCGGAGATGATCAAGTTGGCCCAATGCTTATATCAAGTTTTGTTAATAGATTGTACGTACAAGACCAACAAGTACAACATGTCGTTGTTAAACATTGCTTGCCATACTTCCGACAAGCAAACTTTCACGGTAGCATGGGAGTTTATGGATCGGGAGAATGATGTGAGTTTTACTTGGATGTTAGAGACCTTGAAGGAGTTATACCGTGGAGATCAAACTCTGTGGATCATAGTAATGGATAAGGACCGAGCACTAATGAATGTCATATGAGTGGTTTTTCCGGACGCTAAGAATTTTCTTTGCACATGGCACATACAATGCAATATTAGAAGTAACTGTAGGGGTCATATCCAAAATCCAAAGCCACAAAAAGGTACCGATCGTGAAAAGGCCGAAGATGAGTGTATTCAAAAACTAACTCCGGAACAACGAGAGGAGGAGAAGAAGAAAAGCAAAACAGAGTATGAAGCAAATGGGTTACTATCGAAGGCTTTTCAACATCATTGGGATTTAATGGTACACTAAATGTCCGTGGCCGAGTTCGAATATTATTTGTGTTGGTTCATAATTATAGCGTGGTTTCTTGCTCGTATGTTTAACGAAAGGACCCCAACCAACTTGAAGCCAAAATCATCTTGATGTTCTTTGGGAAGATCCTTGAATATGTAATAATTTCTAACCCATTCGGTCTCTTCCTCAACATCCTTCATTCTTTCCCTTAGTTGGAATTGCTCTTGACCTCGTTTCTTTGACTTGAGTTTCTCTTCATATTTTGTCGCAGCCGATGACGATGATATGGTTTCTTTTGTAGTTATTTATTTTCTTAACACTTCATCCATTACATTAATGTATTTGTTAGGTGACGAAGACGAAGTCGTGTTTGTAGTTGTTTGTTCGCTTCTTTTGCGTATCTCTTCTTCCGTTGCCGCAATTGATTTGGTTGTTCGCTTGCATCTTCTAAGTATGTGTTCGATTGAATTGGTAATTGATGATGATGGACTTGACATCTTCAAATGAAAGAAATTAACAATGGAGAAAGATTTCTTTGGATTAGGTAGTGTATGATAGAGAATAGGCTATCCTCTTTATATACAGAAAGTACCAACGACTATAATTTCAAAAAAAAAAAAAAAAAAGTTGTTAACAGTCACAATCGGATTATATAGATGCACTAATAATCTGACTCTTGATTTCTCTACAAAACCGAACTTGAACCCAGAATCGGTTGATGTGTGCATTAGCGTAAACCGATTATGGTTGATGTTCATCACATCAACCCAAAATCGGGTTATGTAGGTGCACAACAAAAACCGATTGCTTGTAACATCAGCCACAATCGGACTAATATGGTGCACACATAAACCGATTCTAGGTGGATTTTCAGAAAATTTGATGAGTGAATTTCAAAGATTTAGAGGTAAATCATTGTAGAGTACCTCTTAGAAGGAATGGATCAAAGGGATTTAACTCAATCACTTGAATTGTTTGTTTTTGGGGTTTTTTTTTTTCAAAGCCCAAAAGGAAATTAGATTTCAATTGTTGTTTGTGATTGATTAGGTTTTAGTTTTGATTTTGATGGAAATTGAGTCTTGATTAATGATTTTTGTATTTGTTAATTAAATGATTATGATTTTGTATTTTATTTGTATTAGAATAATTAAGTTTTCTTTAAAGGTTAATTAAGTATTTTTACCATCATTTAGACATCCCATATCCTTCTCTTTGGGTTGATTGAAGAAATTCATAGGCCCCAAATAATCACCATAGTTCCCAAATTAACCATGTATTTTTGACATACAAGTTGTATTCAGCCATATTGTATTTAACCTATTTTTATAACCATACTAAAGTTTATTGAAAAGAGTTCTTTTAGTAGCGAAAGAACGTAACCCTGAGGACCTAAGCTTCTTTTGCTAACTTATACAGCAAAAACAGAAAATGTTTTGGAACAAAATTAATATTTACAACTACCAAGAAAAACAAAAATCCAAACAAAGTCTAAACTGGTTTTGGGCATTCCAGTTTGAAGTATCTTGAGATTGGTAACTAATGCAGGCATTCACAAAACTAGGACAGTCACTGAATAAACAAAAAGAAAATGTGATGTCCAACTCTTTGATCCACTTAAGTGCTGCATGGTGAGCTTTGAGTTGTGCATCTAAGGTACAAGTAGCCCAGCTACTTCCTCCACTGGCCAGTCTATCTCCATCTGCCAAATTTGACATCACAACCCATAGCCCGTTGAGTTATCACTTTCTTTAAAATCAGCATCAAACCAAATTTTAAGGGGATTTTGTGTTTCCCCCTAACTAAATAAATAGCTAATTTGCATTACCCCTTTATAAATTCATAATTGATAAAACTCTCTATCTGTTAACTTTCCGTTAAGTGGGCATATGCGAGATGCATGTGTATAACTTTCCCTGTTCAGATATTTATATCCTTGGAGGCTTGGACACGTGGTATAATAAAGAAGAAAATAACATTAAACGTCCATACCTATCTCTTCTTCGTCTCTATCTCTCCTCCTCCTCTATCTAATATTGCACCGCCGCCGACCACCACAATACATGTATTATTTTTGACATCAATGGAGGCAAACCTTAATGTTTCGATGTTTTTGTTCTCTAGATTAGAAAATGTTGGTTTGATTCTTAATTTTGATAAAATACAGATGATGAATGGCAAAGGGGTATTGATCAAAAATGGGTTTAAAGATGAGATTTTTTGACTTTTATAAGGGAACAGAGATATCTATATATTATCTGTGGAGTTAGGTTTGATGATAATGGTTTATATAATCCTCCATGATTAAAAAATTCCCGGTATCACATCTCTTTTTTGGATCTTTCTGGGTTTTTTTCTTTCTGGTTTGGGGTGAGATTCATGAATACATTATTTTTGTTTAATTCCATGGGATTGGATTTGATTACTTCCATTTGATATACCTGTATCGATTGGTTGCTAAAGGCGGATCTGCTAGACGGAATATGAAGTCTAGGACCTAATCATAGGCATTCATTCATATCCATTGTTCATGACCGTTGGATTAAAGTGCATTTTGGGGTTCTTATAAGAAAATATTTTATTATGATACACACGCGTGTCGCATGTGATGACTTAACTGGGAAGTGACGGTAAACCTAACTGATAAGGGGGTTTCACCAATTATCAATCTATAAAGGGGGTAATACAAATTAGCTATTTATTTTGAGGGGGAAACACAAAATCCCCAAAATTTTAAATTGAGTAAATTACTCTAAGAAATAAAGGAATAACTATTTTTGGGTTTAACATTCTTTAAATGGTTTGCTTGTTGGGCGACCGACCGGAGGGCCCGAAGGGAGGGAGTCCCTTTGATGGCCACTTTTTTGTAAATTGAAACCTCACAAAAAATTGCAATTTCATAAAAAGATTTTGGTAGTGTGCACTTGATAATACCAAAATATCCCTCCCTTTTAGTCTAATTACTATAACTCCTTAGAGCAATTCCTATGGCAATGTTCAAATGCATTTGTTTGTTGAGCCACGTGGATGGTCAAACACGATTCTCCACTATGGAAAACCAGTGAGCGACCGACCAGTAAACGCGCGACATATATAATGACGCGGGCGATCGCCAGCCAAGCGCTGGAGTTGTAGTTGATGGCGCCAGCGACAGCGCCCTGAACGCCAGCGTTTGGCATAAAATCGCCAACGGCAACGACAGGTTTCCCAACGGCTATCGGAACGGCTAGTTCCCACTTCTATAAATAGGCTCGAATTTGATCTCACAAATGCACAACAATCTTTCATCCGATAAATCTTTTCTTAGTTCGATTACTCTCAATTTCCAAACATGAATTCTGATTCTTCTGAGGAGGATATGGAGATGGATGACATGTTGTATGAAGAAGATGAAGAAATGTGTATAGAGTTTTTGAACCAAATGGATGAAGATGCAGATCAAGATAGAAAAAGACGAAATTTGATCCTGCAATTACAAACCGGGATCATACCAAAGCCTTTAGAGCCAAATGAACTTGCAACTAGAATTTGGACATGGCGGAATCGACATTTTTACCACGAAAAGCCGATGCATGATTATTTTAATCATGACTGTGTCTATTCCGATGAGGATTTTCAGCGTTCGATTCCGCATGGGCCACAAATTGACGCAAAGGATTATTGCCGAGCTTTGTCAGGTACAACCTTTGTTTAATTATCATTATGATGCACGACATGTACGTGGCTTTAGTCCAGAACAAAAGGTCACAGCGGCCCTCCGTATACTATGTTACGGGGTAACAACGGATTCCACGGACGATTACATTCGTATTGGGAAAACAACCGCCTTTAGGTATCTCAAACTGTTTTGTGAAACAATAGTCGAGCATTTTGGTCCAACCTTTTTAAGAAAGCCTACTCAGGAAGATGTTCAAAGAATAACTGCAGAAAACACCGAGAAGGGTTTTCCAGGAATGCTAGGTAGTCTTGACTGCATGCACTGGACGTGGCATGCGTGTCCGGTAGAATGGGAAGGCCAATATAAGGGTCATTATCCAAAATCAATTGTAATTTTAGAAGCTTCAGCTAGCTATGATTGTTGGTTTTGGCATGTTTTTTTTGGACTCCCAGGTTCAAATAACGATCTCAACGTTTTATATTAGTCACCATTATTTGAAGATCTTAAGAATGGGATCGCGCCGCACTGTAATTTCACCATCAACGGTAATCACTATAATCAGGGTTATTATCTAGCAGATGGAATCTATCCAGAATGGTCAACTATGGTTCAAGCTTATAAACAGGTTGGCTTTGGTCCGACTACTTCGAAGAATATGCAGTACTTTAACACACAACAAATGGCATGCAGAAAGGATGTTGAACGCGCTTTTGGCATATTGAAAAGGAAGTTTGCCATCATAGCCGGGCCGGCACGGTTTTTTGATATTCAAGAAATGAACAAAATTATGCTGACTTGTATTATTCAGCATAATATGGTCATTGAAGAAACTAGGCGTGACCCAACCTGGACTAGTTTTGAAGATGAAGATTTAACCGAGAATCTTGTGGTAGAGCGTGGGCGTCCGGCAAGAGAATATAGACTTGCCACCGATCGAGACTCCACAATCGGGGAATCTATGCACAACTAAGACAAGATTTAACAAAGCACCTTTGGGCTTTACAAGGAGCCGCAGACGATGCGGGAGGGCAAGGCAGGGGGGAGGAAGAGGAAGAGGGAGAGAGAGAGAGATAATTAATAAGTTTTTTTAATTTAATAATTATTATTTATGTTAATTAATATGTTTTTTAATTTAAAAGTTGTTTGTTAAAATTGATGCAATTATAAAAGTAAGACTGAATTCCTCTTCATGCATTATCAAGATTGAATTCCTCTTTGTTTTCTTCCGAGGTATCACCTTCGTCTGCCACATTCACAATTGGATCGGCCCGATCTTTATCGGCCTGGACTTGATCCATTTGCGTATTCCTTGTAGCATATTGTTGTTCATTCATTTTGCCGGTGTCCATGTTGAGTAACTTGTTTAGCTTATAATCCATGTAGTGTTGTTCTCGTGAAACACGAGCTTTCCGTTGATTTTCTAAAGCAATGGCACGGTCCCTCACTCTATCTGCCTCCATCTACATCTCCATTTGCTTGTGATCAGCATAGTTGAACTCGCTTGAACCTCCTTCTGCTCGTTGGGCTGCGCCTCTCGCTGCTTTTGCAGCTTTCACACCACCCCCTCTTCTTCTCTTGCAGTTGGTGTTAACATCTAGATTACTATTGTGTTGATCCTGACTACCTGGAGTTCCATCAGGCGAGGAAGCAGGCCCTCCATTCTGAAAATCCTGCGAGATTGGACCATGTGGTGATCTTTCAGGCACTTGATGACCTTCCAAAGAAGTATGGGTTAAACTTGTTAAGCACCCTCAAAATGGTGAAACAACTTTCATGTTGGAAGCTTGAACCTTTGTGGGATCTTTGCCACTCTTCCCGACATCTTCGTTCCACATCCGGGTTCGCTTTCACCACTTCTTTTGTTGTTCCACATTTGAGTGATAATAGCTACATATTCACTAACTACCGCCGTAATTGTGCAAAAACGATGACTTAACCCGTCGACATCACGACCATATTTGTTACCGGTTTCTAATCAAAAATTTTGTAAATCTTACCATAAAAAGTTTTTTTTTCTTGACTACAACCATTAATATTATCTATTGTATATAATACATAATTCTGCAAAGTGACTCGTCTTCATCCATTGTATACTTCGGACCATGAATTCTTGTGCTCCTTTGCTGTGATTGTTGTGGTGTTTGTTGTGGTGTTTGTTGTTGTGACGATGACATATTTGTTAAAGATGAAATTTTTGTGAAACTGAATTGATATGAGTAGTTTTGTTTGAAAAGAAAAAGAAAAGTTAGAGACGGTATGGAAATTGTGTAATGTTGAGGAAGGTGTGAGTATAAGTCTCCAGACGAACTGAATTTATAGGGGAAGGGAAGCAGGATGGGAATACATGGTGGCGCTCATACTATGAACTCGGCGACATAACCCAAATCTCTGGCGCCAAGTTCAAAAACGCGGGCGTCAGCAAGGCTGTCGCCAGAGTTATTTTATATGGCGCGCGCCTGTTGGAGTGTCTCGCTGTTCAAATGAACTAATCTGTTCATTTGAACATCCGTTTTGTTGGTTTGTTCATTCCATAGGAATTGCTCTTATGTATCATATTCTTTAGGGGTATAATTGGCAACCAAACTTTAATATAACATATCTAAAAATCCGTGCCTTAGAATTTTACAAATTTTATCTCGTTGAAAGGTTATAAAAAAATCTACGCAATGAGTACAAATAACAATATCAAATTTAGAGTTTTTACGAAAAATTCGGAGGTATTTATCATTTTAGGCACAATTTTAGAATTATATGTATATCCATTATGCAAACCATCACAAAGGATAAATAATACTTTATGTAGCCACATTTTGGTTTATGCATCTAATTAATTTTCCGTTGCAACTAATAAAACGATGTACTCCTTCCTTTTCTGGAAAAGTGATACTTTCACTTTAGGCTAGTTTTCGAAAATTTAATGCATAGCCATTATGCAAACCACCACAAAAGATGCATAACACATTATGCAGCCATATTTTGGTTTATGCATCGACTAATTTTCCGTTTCAGGAAAAGTAATATTTTCACTCCGTTTCAAAAAAAGAGTTACTTTCACCTATTCAATTTCCCTCTGTTTCAGGAAAAGTGATCACTTTATCAATTTGGCCTATTATTAGGAAAAATGAAACTATGAAAATATCGCTTTTCCTGAAACGAAGGTAGTATATGCCTACCGGCGAAAATTGTTATTTGTTTCGTTTTTCTTCGGTCGGCCCTCCCTACCGTGGCAGCGGTGTCCTAGTTTTAAAAATAATGCTCGGAAAAAATTATTTCAGATTGAATCTTTTTTACAAGATTGTTAGGATCAGGTTTAATGTTCTTGAAAACCACTTTATTTCTGTATTTACAAATGGACAAAATGATAATGCAGATATTAGGATTGCTAGAATGCAGGAAGAACACCAATCTAAAATATTAGAACAGCCATGAGAGTTACACAAACCGCAGTTCTACACTCACCGTGAATTTCCACCGAGTGAGACAAACTTTTGGGACCCACCAATAGGGATTTATAGGGGGCCCATCTTTTGTGTGTCACTCGGTGATATTTGCGGTGCATTTTCACGGTCAATGTAGAGTTTTCGTTACACAAATGAACTAAAGAGAAAGAAAATCATATGCCATGTGCAAATGGGAAATCCAAAAAGATGCAATTCAGTTTCAAGACCAGTATTGCACAATTTACAACACAAATATGCACATATTTAAACATCCTGCCACCAAATGGGATTCCAAATTTGACTCCAAATGGAGTTAGCATTAGCAATTTAGCATACAAGTGACAATAACACTTTTACAGAGGTAGCAGTCTTTATAGATACCAGAGTCTGTAAAAGGCCATGGAAAGACTTTTTTTTCTTCCCCTGAAGCTCGAATCTCAATATGCCAAACGGGATCAATGAATTCGGATACTAAGTTTAAGCTCCAAGAAACACCATTTTATAAAATTAATTTGAAAGTATGGGCTATCATTTAGTGGTTCTTATGCTTCAAAAACATAAAAAAAAATTAGTGGTTCGCAAGTACTATGGTTTACGACGATATAACCAAAAATTCAAACAAAAGCTCAATATCAAACACAAGGTAGATTATATCCTATATTTTTTTTTTTTTTTTTTTTTTTTTTAAAGCCAATGGCAACTACCATGGGTCTCTCTGGAGATTACGAGATTATATCCTAGTTGTACAAGAAAATCACGTTTGTAAAGATTCATGATTCGCTAAAGCAAATGAAAGAGAAAAAAAGGCATGGTTAAAATTAAAAGTAATGTTAATCAAAAGTCACAATTCGGGGTATATTGAAGTTTCTTCCACTACACTTAAAACTATAGCATCAAGAACTCCTACATCTAAAGAAAAGCATCAACCCTGATTTCAATTACTACTTCTTTACTCATGGTTACTGATCACAATTCATCATCAGCCTCCTCACCTCACTCATGGAGAAGCCTAACAGTGTCGTCACTGCCACACGCGCTACATTTCTCCTGGTACTACTTGTCGCAGTTACCTTTACCAGAGGTATTTCGTTTTTTCTTGTATTTTAGAACCATTACACCTTGATTATCAGTTTAGGTGAAACAGCCTTTTGTGAGAATGCTTTAGCATTGAGTTTCAAAAACTGTTTTCTTTTTCTCAATGTAGGTTCCTCGAGAAATATGTTTCTACCGCAGTACATCTAATCCTATACATTGACACATATGTCTCCATTTTTTTCTTTCTTTAGTACTTCAACGGTTCTACGTTTTAAAGTGTACTAATAAGATTATGGCATGTTTAATGCAGGGGCCCAAGGAACAATTGGTGTTAACTATGGTACAGTTGCAGACAATCTTCCTCCACCATCAGAAGTTGCACGTTTTCTCCTCGAGAACACCATTATTAATCGTGTCCGTCTCTTTGATGCTAACCCTTTAATCTTACAAGCATTCGCTCATACTGGAATTGCAATCACAATTACAGTTCCTAACAAACTAATACCAGATCTTGCAAATTTACTTTTTGCACAAAAATGGGTTAAAGCTAATATTCTCCCTTACTATCCTGACACCAACATAATCCGAATATTAGTCGGTAACGAGGTTTTATCGGCAGCAAACAAACAACTCATTGGGAATCTTGTCCCCTCGATGCAGAACCTTCATACCGCTCTTGCTGGTGCATCCCTCGATAGAAGGATAAAAGTCTCTACCCCGCATTCATTAGGAATTCTCTCCTCTTCAAGTCCGCCTTCAACAGGGAAGTTTCGAAATGGTTATGACGATGCTGTACTTAAGCCATTGCTTAATTTTTTAAGAGCTACAGAATCCCCTTTTATGATAAATCCGTATCCATTTTTTGGATGCTCAGCTGAAACACTTGATTACGCATTATTTAGACCCAATTCTGGTGTTTTAGATGAGAATACTCAGCTCATGTACAATAATATGCTAGATGCCCAGCTAGATGCAACTTTTTCCGCAATGAAACTTCTTGGTTTCACTGATGTTGATATTGTTATTGCTGAGACTGGCTGGCCATCTGCTGGAGATCCATCTCAGGTCGGTGTTGATGCTAGAAGTGCAGCTCAGTATAACGGAAATCTCTTACGACATGTAACCTCTGGTATTGGTACACCTCTTATGCCCAACCGGACATTTGAGGCCTATATGTTTGCACTTTTCAACGAAAACAGGAAACCCGGACCAGTGTCGGAGAGAAACTTTGGATTGTTTCAACCTGATCTGACTCCTGTCTATGAGATTGGGATACTACGACCTACGGTAAGTCTTTAACTATAAACAGTTCAATATAAAGATGTTAGCACAGCCCTTAAGATGTTCTTTGCATTCTGTTTGTTGCAGGCAAGAACATCAGTACCAGCTGCAAACCCAACTCCAGTTGCATCACCAATAAATCCAGCTCCTGTTAAGTCTAAAAATTGGTGTGTCCCTAAGTCAAGTGCTGAACAAGATGACTTACAAAATAACATTGATTATGTCTGTGGTTTGGGTGTTGATTGTCGGCCGATCCAAGAAAGCGGTCCATGTTTTTTCCCTGACACTGTTCGGGCACATGCAGCTTATGCCATGAACATGTATTACCAAGCTATGGGACAGAATACTTATGATTGCGACTTTAAACATACAGGGGCTGTAACTACCGTTGATCCAAGTATGTATTTCAAACTAACAAAACGTCTAATTGAAGTGAATTCTCCTATCCGCAATTGGGTTAAGTAACACAGCTTCTAATCTTGTTTTCTCGTTCTGATTCTTTCAGGTTATGGAAACTGCAAGTATTGATGTTGGCAAATATGATATTCAGAAGTAGATACTTCTGTGGGTTTTTGTATCTCAGTATTTAATCTTTATGTATTTTATGATACTCATGTGATCTTCTTGTATTCACAGCTATTATAGTGAAATAGGTTTTAGAGTGTTTTGACATATTCCATTTAGAACCAACCCATTTTGTATAAATGCTGAAATTTATTATCAATATTTATTTGTAATCTCATAAAACAAACATTATAAAGTTATGAACGTGTTGTCAAAATTAAGGAACTGTACCGTCTTTTAATTTCTGGAAGAGGCTTTCTCAAGACCAATTTTGGGCTGTGAAAAAAAACACTTAAAGCAGATCAGATATACCGTGCCTTGCAAACATATTGCACCTCCTTCAACTTCTCATCGAAATTCTCTCTTTTGGCAGATTGGTTCTCATCGAGCGGATTCGCTCTTCCTCTTGTAAAAGTCAGATGTGGGTGAGAAGTCATGCCGCTTACAGAAGATTCAAAACTACAGGTTGACGTAAAAGGCACATTGTAAACAGCGGGAACAATCTTCCATGAACACAAAAGATAAAACATCACATACTTGAACAAACACGTGCAAGATTAAGCAAAGAGACTTGTTTTATGGTCCGACATACATAATGTGAGATGCTCATTCTTTTATTTTTCATCATCCATGTTGTATGTACTGTAAAAACAAAGAGGAATGAGATCAGTATCGAATCACAAGAATTCTGTGTCCTCTTCGATCTAGCAACTACCAGAGTGCAACTGGGGAGAAGTATGGCATACATGATATCCAAAAATGACTTCATCCCCAAATAAAGAATAAACAGTATCCTTGGCATGCAAGAATGAGGCACCTGTAGTCTGGTCTGTGACTTGGGCTTTAGCCAGCCGTATAAGCACAAGTTACTCAGTCTAAGGCTGGGTTTGGTAATGCTTTTATTTTTCCAAAAGCACTTTCAAAACCTATATATGTCAATAATTTTTGAAATTGGTGTTTGGTAAAAAAAAATCAAAGTGCTTATTATCCAAAGACTTAAAGATTCCTCAATTTTTAAAAGTTGGGGAGGAGGAGCTTTTAAAAGCCTACAAAAGCATGTTGTGGTCCCACTAAAATTTAATGCTTGATTTATCTTTTTTGTCCCTATTTTATTTTGTAAATGACAAAAATTACCCTTAAATATATTCTTATATTTTATTCTTTAAATATTATTATATTTTATTTTCAAACTATTATATGATACCATTTCATTTAATTTGTCAAAAATAAAAATAAAAACAAATTTTAAATAATTACTTAATTTTAGTTTATTTTTTGTTTGAAAATTATATATATTTAAAATTGGTTAAGTAAAAATATTTTTTCTTAACAATCATAATAATAGTAATAATTAGTAAAATTTAATATTTAATCTATTTATATTTAATAGTAAAAAAAATTAATTATTTTTAACCCAATAAAATTGAATAAAACTATTTTTAAAGATATGTCTGTTTTTGTCATTTGCCACAACAATAATGGTTGAATCTAGTATTTTACCAAATACACTTTGATTGTTTAATTAATCAGCTTTAACTTTAATTAATATTTTATCAAACGTCTAACTGCTTTTTTCCTCACTAAGACAAGACAAGACAAAGAACGCACAATGAATAAAAATGCTTTTACAAAAGCTGCAGCAATACCAAACTAAGCCTAAGTAATGTGACTTGTGTTGAAAATGGCAAGATGGAAGGAAAAGAAGCTGCAACACAATTAATGAACCTTCTTCAAACAGCAGACTGGACAGAGAAAGTAAAAATACCTGACCATATGCTTGTGTATCCAATTATAAGCAAGCGATAGGCTGTCCATCCGTCATATATGGGAAATGTTTCACTTCTCTTTTGGATCGCATGTACTAACAGAACAAAACTCAAAAGGAGGTCTCCCCGCAGAAGCATAGGATAATAGGTTACTGAAAATTTATCAAACAGCTTTGCATATATCTGCACTGTCACACATTCAAAAAGTAGAGGGACTTATCACGAACTATTATTGAAAAAATACTGAAGAAGGTGCTCTTGGTGCACAGTACAACTCGAAACTGGCAACATCTGACTTCATTATTTTTATGCTCAAAAGAAAGAAATTTTAAAATTTTCATTTAAACTAAGCATTTTCCAGCGTCACCCACTCTTTTTTCTGTTGTCTGATCAGAAAATAATCAGACTTGTATCAATTTATCATAAAACCTTGAATATTTTGACTGAACCCTAAACACCAGTGACAACAACAAATACGCTGCGACATTCATGAATACAACGAACATGGAAAGATAACTAAAATTATTCAATATGAATACAAGATTAGTACTTGGCAAAAACAAGTTTTCCCTTTCATAAACAACAAAAACTGTAGATTATACTCTCTACATCTCCTAGAAGAAAAGGATAGGAGAGAGATTCACAATTCAAACCATAAGGGTTCAACATAGGCGGTTGAGAGAGTTTCTAACTAAATTCCCTGCATTAGTCAAAATATATTACTGAGAAGAGGAATCATTTCCCAGTTCTAACTATTCACTATCGTTCTCTTCTTATCTCAGAAAATCTTGTTGCAGTTCCGTAGAAGTTTAAAATATTTAACTCTTCAAAGCTCATCGTGTGAATCATCATCTTCTCCGTCTTCTGATGCAGCTCCACCAGAAGGTCCACCAGATCTTTGGTAAACAGCTGTGATGATAGGGTTACAGACAGCCTCGACCTCCTTGAGCTTCTCATCATAATCCTCCTTTTCAGCACTCTGGTTCTCGTCAAGCCATTCAAGTGCTTCCTTCACAGCAGCTTCGATCTTCTCTTTCTCTTCAGATTCCAACTTTTCTGCAAGTTTGTCCTTGTCACTGATTTGGTTCTTCATGTTGTAAATGTAGGTTTCTAAACCGTTGCGGGCATCAATCTTCTCTTTGACCTTCTTGTCTTCTTCGGCAAACTCCTCTGCTTCCTTAACCATGCGTTCAATTTCCTCCTGGCTCAAACGACCTTTGTCATTTGTGATGGTGATCTTCTCTGCACGTCCAGTCCCCTTGTCTTCAGCCTTAACGTTCAGGATACCATTAGCGTCAACCTCAAATGTTACTTCAATTTGAGGGGTTCCCCTGTATTTTAGAGTAGACTAATATAGTTAATACTTGTGCCAGGATACCTAAAAAATATAACAACAGGGAATAACACCATAACTACTAAAGAAAGAACAATGATAATACCTTGGAGCTGGAGGAATTCCAGTAAGGTCAAATTTTCCAAGCTCCCTACAGTCCTTTGTGAGACTCCTTTCACCTTCATAAACCTACAAGATATCACAATTTACATCAAACATCAAAATATGTTTCTGATGTTGTCTTTTCAGGAATTCTATTCTTACCCGCTAGGAGTTCAAAAATCAAGTATGCTCTAGAGTATTGTAATACCTTGATAGAGACAGTAGTTTGTTGATCCTGGTAAGTGGTGAAAACTTGAGATTTCTTGGTAGGGATAACTGTGTTCCTTGGAATCAACTTGGTCATAACTCCACCGACAGTTTCAATACCAAGGGTGAGGGGTGCAACATCCAACAGAAGAATGTCTGCATTAATAAAACATAGAAATATACTCAGTCACACGTGAAAAGTAAGGGGGAAAGAATCTGCTGATTTTTGTTTTCTGCAAATATTTAAATGTCAATTCAGTAGCACAGTATATAGTACCTTTGGTTTCTTCACCACCTTCTCCACTCAAGATACTTCCTTGTACAGCAGCACCATAAGCAACAGCTTCATCTGGGTTAACTCCCTTGTTGGGTTCTTTACCGTCAAAGAAATCCTTTAGGAGTTCTTGAACCTTGGGAATTCTCGTACTACCACCAACAAGAACAATCTCGTCAATCTGGTTTTTCTGTAAGCCAGCATCGTCCATTGCCTTCTTTACAGGTCCCATGGTCTTTCTGAAAAGATCATTGTTCAACTCCTCAAATCTAGCTCGGGTAAGTGGTTCAGAGAAATCTAAGCCATCGTATAAGGACTCGATCTCAACTCGGACCTGGTGCTGGTTACTCAAAGCTCTTTTGGCACGTTCACACTCCCTTCTCAATTTTCCAAGAGCCCTGTTGTCCTTGCTGATGTCCTTGTTGTGCTTCTTCTTAATCAATTTGATGAAGTAATCCATTATTCTGTGGTCAAAGTCCTCTCCTACATAATGGAACATTAAAGCACATAAATCACTGTATACAATTTGAACAAATTAAAGGGAATATGAAAGTAAAGACTTAAAAAAAAACTGATATTACATCAATGAAAAGGCTAGCATGTTAAAAAAATTACCTCCCAAATGAGTGTCTCCATTTGTGGCCAAAACCTCAAATACTCCGTTGTCAATTGTTAAGATACTGACATCAAAAGTTCCACCACCAAGATCAAAGACGAGGATGTTCTTCTCGCCACCCTTCTTGTCCAAACCATAGGCGATAGCGGCAGCGGTTGGTTCATTGATAATTCTAGCAACATTAAGTCCAGCGATAACACCAGCATCTTTAGTTGCTTGCCTCTGGGCATCATTAAAGTATGCTGCACATTCCAAAAAATAAATAAAAAATTCAGGATCCATATCAAAGCATATCACATATCGTTGAAACTAAGTTTGAGCTTTTCTTACCAGGGACAGTAACAACAGCATCCTTAATTTTCTTTCCAAGGAATGCTTCGGCGGTTTCCTTCATCTTAGTTAGAATCATAGCACTAATCTCCTCAGGACTGAAGACCTTTGTCTCTCCATCCTTAACCTTAACCTGGATGTAAGGCTTTCCATCCTTGTTTACAATCTTATATGGAACAAGTTTCATGTCCTTTTGCACCTCTTTGTCATCAAACCTACCAAGATAATTTAATTAGAAACTGCTTGTCAAATTTCCTACAAAAGTCACATTGATGAGAATAAGAGAGCAGTTAAAAATAATTTACTTTCTTCCGATAAGCCTTTTGACATCAAAGATGGTCCTCTCGGGATTAACAGCTGCAAGATTCTTTGCAGCCTCACCAATAAGTCTCTCGTCATCGTTGAATGAAACCCATGATGGGGTAATCCTGTTTCCTTGGTCATTTGCTATAATTTCAACATGGCCATTCTTGTAAACACCAACACAGGAATAAGTTGTACCAAGATCTATTCCAATAACAGTTCCCAACTTGGATGCTTCCTCTTTAGCAACGGTAAATGCAGACAAGCATCCTGTAAAAAAGATTGTACTCAACATTAGCACGATTTCATGATGCTCAGAAAAAAAAACAAGAAATTTCCCAGTGCTTAAACTAATACACTCTACAAACTAATGCCAAGGAAATTACTACAAACGGTGGTTATAGGATCCCAAAATTACAATGTTTTCTACAGACATTGTACTAAAACCCTACATCACTTCTTACAAGTTTTAAAGTTTTAAACCATGAGAATAGGATAAGAAAATCAACAATGTATGAGAATAGCTGCCGCCTGCGAGAATTAAGAGCTCTTCTAAGGAAAAAAATTAACGTACCAATATCCCAAAGGCAAACTTTCAGGTCTACATGTTGTCTTCAAATATCACAATTTCGAGCTTAAACATAATAAATTCTAATGAAAACCTGACAAGTAACAACGAGAGATCTATAGTTTTCGCAGTAATCAAATCATGCAAAACTAAAAACCTTGATTCGATCTATGTAGATAAACAAATTCACCTAATTCTAAAAAATCTAATCAGATCTACCACATTTAAACCAAATAACAGCAGAAGCACATAGCACTGATCAAATTTCAAAAACATTCGTAAAGTTATTAGATCTGGATCAGAAAAATAAACTTACCACATAATACGATTGCTAATACAATCAAAGAACTGCGACTCCTCCACGAGCCACCCATGACTGTTTTAGATTCAATGAAACACACACTGGAAAAAAAGTAATCCTTACTCCTTAGAGAAAATATTCAGATTTTGTTGTGTTCGGGTCTTTTTCAAATATGTTTCAGTGGAGAACATGAGTAAACAAAATCAATATATACTTTCTTGTTATGAAGACTAAATAAATTCTCACAAAACACGAAGGCTTCGTCATTAAACATGACGTGGACCAATAAGATTTCGTGGTGTTTGTATCTTGACCAATAAAAATTTGTGACAACCTATTAAACCTTGAGTTGGATATGTTTGGCACCGTTGATTTATGAGTATCAACGTGTTCGATGGCTGGTATGTTTGAAGTAGGAATCCCCTGGAAACACCTAGACTATCTTTACGGAAGTGATAGACATCCCGCGGGTTGTCCCGCATCTCACAAAACATTAGAGCTTCTCCAATGGTGAATGTGGATCTTTCATATGTGGCATCACTTTTAAGACATCCTCTAGGTATAAATTCTTAAATATTAGGAAAAAATAAATTTTATCTCCAACCCATAAAATGTTGTATCATTCTTTTACTTAATTGTAGGCATATAATTGGCTAAAATTATTGACTTGTTTGTTTTTAATGATTTTTATTAGCAAAAATGTGACTAGGATGGGAAGACATCTCTAAGTGAATGTCTAAAACTAGAGGTTGACTTTGAGGATGTCTAACTTTTTTTTTGCCACATCATCCTCACATCAATGGGTTGGAGACTATTTTTTATAAAAATTGTTGTGTATCCTATGTGGATGAAGACTTTTTTCTTCACACACATTCCATTGGAGAAGCTCTTAGAGACCTAGTGACCCGGCGGATTTATAGGAGTGGGGGTTTTGATGTGGGTCCCACCCCTTTGCGAGATGTCGGGACAACCCGCGGGATGTAAATCATTTTCGCTATCTTTAGTTCTTTCTTCTTTTTTTTTGTTCAGAAGCCATTGGCTATGAAGTTTATGCTCTTTGGCGAGGCGATGACAACACACTGCGGCCACGACAACACACCGTAGTTTAATAAACACAAAATTGGTCAATTAACCCAATAACAACAATTCCTGGGTGAAAAAGACATTTAAAATTGGTTCCACCTATCTTCCACCCACACTTTTCCTATTTGCCACCTCTCAAAATTTCTAATGGTGGGTTTGGATGTAGAATTTTAAAGGTGGAATTCATGGGTCCAGGGGATTTGGTAGAATTACGTTTCCCTCTGTATGTTTGGTTGCCTGAATCCTTGGAATCACGTTTCCTACGGGATTCAGTTTTCCAGCAAATCCCCCATATGGAGTCCGACCCCTCCCCCTAAGGTTTGCTGGGAAACTTATCAAGGGATTTATGGACCCACTTTTTTTTAACTCTAAATCCCATATATATGCAATTTTTATGATTTGAGTGTAATGCCAAACGGTACAAAGACTTTAATACAAGAAAACTTTATAAATCCTAGGAATTTATATTGAGTTACCAAACACACAAGGAATTTACATGATTCCCAGAATTTGTAATCCCATGGGATTATAAATTCCTGGAAACGGTGATTTCTGCAAACAAACCCACCATAAAGTAATTCTAACTTTTCAATTCTACTTATTCCTATTTACCACCTATAAAAGTCATACTAAATTTGACTACGGATATTACTATTATTCTTCTTCTTTAATCTCCTTTTCATCAAGAAAAACCATTAAAACCCTATTAATCCTATATTAGGATTCTCTTTAATATAACACACCAAAAACTTATTACTGATGAATCAATCCAAAAATTATACATAAACCATTGTTATTGAGATTCCACTATTGGAAAATCTAGGGCAAAACATCAAATCCTTAAATGATTGGCACATCCAACAAGATTATATGAATTTTATTAGAAGCAAATTTAGTGAACGAGATTTTGAGGTAAGTAAGTGATGATTGCATGTATAAATTCTAAAGTTTAAAGAACAATCTAGTGGTATGTCGTAGTCGTCCAGAATATGGCGACTGTTATGAGCCCTAATCATTAAGAATATGGCAGACTACAAGTTTGAACATCCTAAATAATGGATTTTGAGTCGTCAACATCTGAACGATCAAAAATAGTCTTTACTTTCCAACATACGACTGCTAAAAATTGTTGTATTATTCCAGAAAAGGACGATTACAAGTTCTGAACTTGGAAAAGATGAATAAAGGGGTCGTTAGGTGCAGAGAAGGGGTTAAGCTGTCTGTGGGTATATAGTTGTGGGGTTGATTTTATTTTTGGGTGCAAACAAAAAGTCAAAGAGGTGGTATTTAGGATATGTTAAAATGTATTTGGGTGTCAAATAGGATAATTAGGGGTGGTAATTAATGTGAGTGGCAAATAGGAAAAATGTAGGTGGCAAATAGGTGAAACCTTTAAAATTTGATACTGTTTAAATGGACATAAATGTAAGAATAGCCAGGATGTAAACAGTTTCATCCTACCTATTTTTAAATATTTTTTCTTATTTTAAATTTACATCAGGATACATCCAGTTTCATCCTTGCTATTTTTTTAAGTTCAAGCCATGATGAATCCAGTTTCATCCTTACTATTTTTTTGGTGTCCATTTCACCCATAATAATTTTTACTCGTCCATTAGAACCATGTTTTAAAAAGATTTGGACAAATGACCCATTTTCCGTTTAATAAATTTCATTTTCCGTTTCAAGGAATCCAAAGCCCCCAGCTTTATTCATTAGACTACCTCACTCAATTAAGCTGTGAAGAATTACCTCAAAGAGGTGGTAGATAGATACACCCTCCTGTTTTATTATTTTATATTGCATATTGGCACGACAAATATGCAATATGATTTACACATTTTTGAATTACATAAAACCAAATAACATGAAAGAGACTAAAATGGTTCCTAACCCTACAAGTGAGAAATATGATGCTCCAGCCTCCAAGGAATATCTTGATGATTCCCCTAACTGGCTTGTTGACCGTTGATTGCATCCCCCTCAATTATCACATTAATAAGATTGAGATTTTTCTTCAGTTACAAATCACATACCTTTGTCTCGTCCATGAGAGAAGAAGTGGTATCAAAATCAGTATGGAATTCAAAAAGTCTTACCGAATAATCCTCAAAAACCTTCCACACAGACAAGAGAATAAGATTTAGTCCAACATATATATTTTTTCTATTATTATTTCTACTAATCTGAATCTATGAGATTGTTGGGGCAATATTTGCAGAAAAAATATGTAGTAACAAATCCATATATTGATTATATAATCAAATTCCAGTAGAGATCTCCAATGAGTATGACAAATCGTTGTAAAAGCGTAGTGAAATAACATATGGCATGAACTAGCCATTGATAGTGTTTAATGAAAGAAAACGAATAAATAAATAAATCTACAACCTAATATTGCAAAAACACAATATTTTTATTGAAAACAAACCAACAAACTAATGTTTCTAGATTTGCTTGGGAAATCTGAAATCTCATATCCAAAACCGAGTAAATCTAATTAAAACGGAAGAAAACAGAGAAAAAATAGGATGGAGAAAATTTGGGAATTATTTTGGAAAAATGGTTATGCATGCAGAACTTCGATTTCTTTCATGATTCAAAAAAAAAAAAAAAAAAAAACTCATGGAAGTGTGGAGCATGGTGTATTCGGTCATAAGCTACATTGGTAAAAAGATACTTTGTGAAGCATGGTGTAACCGGTCATAAGCTACATTGGGAAGTTAGTTATAATCGGTCAAAAGCTACTTTGTGAAGCATGGTGTAACTGGCCATAAGCTACATTGGGAAATTAGTTGTAATCGGTCACAAGCTACCTTTTTGGAAGCAATGGGTAACCGATCACAAGCTAATTTGGGAAGTTAGTTATAATCGATCATAAGTTTTTGGGAACCAAGGTGTAACCGATCACAAGCTAACACGGAAAGTAAGGTGTAACCGATCACAAGCTACCTCTGGGAAGCAAGGTGTAACCGATCACAACCTAGTTTGGGAAGCATGGTATAACCGATCACAACTTACATTGTGAGTCATGGTAGAATCGGTCCCAAGGAGCAAAACCGAGTTTCCAATATTCACAATCTCTTTATGTTTTGTGTGAAGGTTGGAATTAGGGTTTGTTGAGAAAATTCTAGATGTCGACATTATTTGAACATGTACATAACTCTTATCATTAATTGTTCAAAGATATTCCTTGATACTCAATGTGATCATATGCCGAAAAATTGAAAAGCATTTAATTATAATTTTCATAATATATGTTTTAATTACCAGCAATTAAAGCATATCCTCTGGAAAATATTATTAGTTAATGTGTTAGACTGTTAAATATGAAATTTTTCTAAGGGAGTTTTCGGAAATATGGTTTGGTAATTAATTGTAAATAGGAAATCAAAATTAGGTACTTTAATGTGAATATTTTGAGAATATTTTCGGTTTTGGAATTTCCTTGTTGTCCAAACAACCTTGGTCTATAAATACTTGAGTTTTCATTTCTTGCAAACTATCCTAAGGCCGGGCAAACTTCATTCTTGTTGTTTTTGGTGGAGTCGTATATCCAGAGAGGAAAGTACCCTAATTGGGTGAAATCTCTTACGACCGCTTGTTTAAAGACTTTTGTGGGATTAAGAAGCTCTACGAGTATATCGTTGGTGGGAAACTAGATAATTGCATTGTTATTTTAGTTTTCGATTATTGATTTGATTGACTAACGGTTGTTGAAACTTTAATTGCACCTAGTTTTTTTATTCTTGATAATCTTTTCTTCTAATATAAGGCTCACTCAAACTAGATCAAAGTATTGACGTTATCTTTAGAACTATTTTCGGATCTAAAGACATCTTGTGATAATCCATTGTTAAAAGACTTCGTTTTGTGTGTGATTGATCACAAGAGGATTCAAGTTGTGTTGTGCGGGTTATTATTGAAGACAAAGAAATATCTGAAGACGACGAAGTTTTTCTTATTAGTTTTTGTATCTCGTGAATTGTGTACACAAACCTTGATTGGTTGGGATCCAACTAGAATCGTGTTTATCTTTGATTGACTTGATTGGCTAGTTGCGTGAGATCGGCATCACCTTATAGTTTCTCTTTGAGATCTATATTGATTGATTGCAAATCTAAAATTTAATTATTTCGGTAATCAAAGTTTAGGTTGATCTAACCAGTCAAAGAAGTTTATTAGTTTAAATGAAAGAGCCTTTGTCAACGACTCAAATATATTATTACCAAGATTGAATAGAGTGGTTAGCAAACAATTTTATCCTTTAATATTTGGAATACAATCAAAAGGATTGGTGATTCACGTGTGTGACTCTAGAAGTCGAAGGCGCAGGGATATTGAGTAAACTAAGTAACTAGGTGTAGTCTACTTGGTCTCAACCATACGAAGTTGGTATTAGATTTTGTATAGCGACTTAATTCTGAGAGTATTCAAAACTGGACTAGGTCCCGGGGTTTTTCTGCATTTGCGGTTTCCTTGTTAACAAAATCTTGTTGTGTCATTTATTTTATTTCCGCATTATAATTGTTATTATAATTAAGTAAATTACACATGTACATTAATCCAAGTCACTTGATATTGATCCTATAGTGTTTCGGTTTTATACCATACCTATTATCAAGTTAACACTTTCTTGTTGTATTGTCTCGATCTCGTATCCATTGACAATCACACAAAGTGTATACCATAATTGTTGTATTGTCTCGACTCTGTCCATAGACGATTACACTTGGTATCGAACTTACAGGTTGATATTTAAAAGATTGTGGTGTATTTGGGTACCCTCGTCTTTTCAGGGTTTAACCGAGCAATGCTCTAACACTACATTTGCTCATGCATGAATTCATAAAAACGCTTGTAATGTGTCATGTTCCATAGCCGAAAAAAACACTTGGATTAAGCCTTCTTTTGAAACTTCGCTCAAATGATTACTCTATTAGTTGGATTATACTTATAATATGAGGGTACCCAAGTACACCGCAATCTTTTCGTTTCAACCTATAAGTCTGACATCTTAAGCGATCGTCTATAGACAAAGTCGATACAATACAACTTCAAGATATTCACTTGACAATAGTTACGGTACAAGACCAATTGACTATAAGATCAATGTCAAGTGATTAGGATTTAACGTACAACTGTTATTTACTTTATTATAATAAGACAATTATAATGCGAAAGTAAAGTAAATGACATATCAAGATATTGTTAACGAGGAAACCGCAAATGCAGGAGAAACCCCGGGACCTAATCCAGTTTTGAACACTCTCAAAATTAATTAAGTCGTTATACAAAGTACAATGTGAACTTCGTATAGTTGAGACCAAGTAATCTACCCCTAGTTACTTAGTTCCCTCAGTATCCCTGCTTCTACCGCCATTTGGTCACGCACGTGAATCCCAAGATAGAAATCACTATCATGAGTTATTTTACCGATGTAAAGTCTTTAGCACTTAACTCCGTTTGATCGTCTTCCAGACAGTAAAGAAACAAAGCTGTTTGGTAACCAGTCTATTCAATATTTAAGATAAAGATATATTGAGTCGACAAAGGCTCTTCCATTTAACAAGTAAACTCCTTTGTCTGGTTTAGATAATCAAGATCCTCATTACCGAAGTAATTAGATCTAGATTCGCAATAGATCTCAAAAGACAAATATAAAGAGATGCCAATCTCACAAGTCTATCAAAGATAAACAAGATCTAGTTGGATCCTAGCCGATCAAGATGTGTGCACAAATCACAAGATACGAAAACCAATAAGAAAAATCTTCTTCTCTTCTATCGTACCTGCATGACATAAACTTGAATCCACTTAATCGATCACAGGCAGAACGGAGTCTGCTAACAATGGATGATCAGAAGTTATCTTTAGATCTAAAATTAGTTCTCAAGATCCCGTCAACACTTTGATCTAGTTTGAGTGACCCTTATGTGAGAAGAGAAGGCTCTCAAGAATAATCAAACTAGGTGCAATCAAAGTTTCAACAACCGTTAAAATAACAATGCAATTATCTAGCTTCCCACCAACGGTACTCGCAGAGCTTCTTGATCCCACATAAGTTTTTATATGAGCGCTCGTAAGAGATTTCACTTAATTAGGGTACTTTCCTCTCCTGATAGACGGCTGATAGGTGTCATAAACACCTTGATTTATTATCTATTATTTATGCTTTCTTTGCTATTTTTCTAGTAAATTATGTATCTTATGTTTCGTTTTGAGTTATTAGGTACTTTGGAGTCATTTAGAGAAAAAAAAAAAAAATCGTCTAAAAGAGCAAAAAGGTCAATTCACAGGCTAGGTTGCGCAAGAAGGGGGTGATAAACTGTCAGTTGCCCCGCAACTGACAGTTGAGTTAAACAGAGAATAGGCTGTCAGTCATTCGGAATTGACAAGCCATATATGTTTTGGGTGGCCCTTATCTAGCAACTGGGTGCCTGGTTCAATCTCTCATTCTACACAAACCTAAAAATCAGAGAAAGAAATCATTTACTCTCATCATTAGTTTTTATTTCTCTCTACCTGAATCTATGGCGGCACCTAAAAACTCAGAAAAGGGAGTGAGATATTCAGAGAGACCAGAAATTGAGGAATGGATGCGCTAGTAACTCGTTTCCTTGTGCTGGTGAAGAGATGACAACTGATGGGGTAAACAGACATCGTGAATCTGAGCTCGATATCAAGATTGCAATTAGGATTCTGGCGGTAGTATGATTCTAGAGATGAAGCTGATGTTGTTGAGTTCAGGGAAGAAATGTGTGAAGGCGGCTGATTGGAGAAGAATTGAAGGGCTTTATATGTGCTTCAAATGCTTAGATTATTGGAAGAAGAATTGCTAAGTGGGTGGTTTGATTAATGGAGATTCGCAGCAATAAATCAAGGTAGAAGATGTAGCTGGTGATTTAGAAGATGGGTTTAGCTTGAATTGAGTTTACTCTCAATCTTGAGTTGAATCAGTGAAGAATTGGGTATTTAGGAAATGGAGTTGATGTTGGCTGCAGAAGATGGTTTTGTTGGTGGAATCAGATGAGCCTGTGATTTGCAGGAAGATGATGTTGCTGCAGTTTCAAATTGAGAAGAAAATGGTGTTGGTGGTATTGAAGCCGAGAAGAACAAATTGATGTTGTTGTTGTTTATGTGGTGGTGCTACAGTTGCATTAAGGATGGAAAAGGTGGTGCAGTTGGCTAGGATGGACTAGTTGGTGTTACGTAGCTGTGGTTAGCTGTAATGGCCTGAGCTGGTAATGATGGTGCTGCAGTTTGGTGTTTGTATGGTGGTGCTACACTGCAGTGAGAAAAGCAGGTGATAATGGTGGTTATATGGCTCTGAAGATAGTTGGTGGGTTGAATGGCTGGCAGATTGGTGCTGGTTGCAGGTGCAGGCAGTTGGAGTTGCTGCTCTAGTAAAGATTACAGGGAAAGCTGATAGGAACAAGGCAGTAGTGATGTTGTTGATGCTTTGAGCTAAAATAGGAGAGAAGCCAATGGACATGTTGGTGGTGATAAAAGGAGATGGAGGCAGTACTGGTGTGGCAATTAAAGACTGGTAGAACTGATGTCATAGATCTAGTGGGTACTGTGGGAGCTGTGTAGTTATGGATGATTAAAGTTGGCGCAGTGGTTTGAGCTACAAGTAATGAGATGACCGCAAGTGGATTTATGGTTGTGACTGAATGAATGTGCGCATTAAGCATGTACTAGTACAGAGAGCATGTGATGTTGCAGGTGTAATAGGGAGGCTGCAGTGGTATCTGTTGTTGTTATTGGCTTTGCAGGAGTTGCAAGATAGTGCTGCAATGGAGGTCCTGGTGGTCGCAGTTCAACAAGGAAAGTTGGCTGAGCTGCAATGAGTTAGTTTTAATGCAATGTCTAGCTCTATGTTGTTGTTGAGTTGCAGAGAAACAATGGGTTGGCTGAGTTATATCAGATGGTGTTGTTGTTCTTGAGCTGAGATGGTTTGCTGGATTAGTTGAAGCATCAGCTGAGCAACTGATGATGGTGTTGTGTTAATGGTTGTGATTGTGATACTGAGATGAAAATATGTATGTGGTACTGATATGAGTTGTTGGTCGGTTGCAACTAAGATTACACATTTGCATTTTTGTTTGTTATGCTCAATTGGAATGATGGCATGAAGCTATAGTACTGGTGGTATGTGAATTAGATGGCCGGCGGTTGGAGGAAATAAGTTGAAGATATGTTGTCAGTTCTATGGAGCAAGAGTGGACTTGGACCTGTTTTTGATGGGCTTGACTCGTGGGCTACAAAGAGCTGGTTTTTGGCAGATGGCCGTGACCTAAACAAAGAATTGGTGGAGAAAGAAAGAGAGATATAAAAGGAACCTCCTGGGCTTCTACTTTTGTTCTAGGGTTTAGAAACATGAAACTTCTTTTTATTCTTGTGATGAACTCCTTTAACATGAGTGCTTAATCTCATCATTGGTTATGGATTAGTTGGATTTCACATGATATGCTTTTTGGTTTGATATATTAGTTTTGTCTCAATATTATCGATTATGATTCACCATTAATATTATTACATGATTTGAATGCTTGTTTAGTCGAGTCGCAAATCGATTGAGGTTGCTTTCATCTCTATTGCTAGATTATAATTTATTATACGTAAAAGTGATAAATTTCTGATTACAAGTAGCATAATTGTGAGTATTGCTTGTAGTGATACATCCTAGTAGTCACAAGTGAGTCATAACCTTTGTTAAATCGGATTAGTGCTTTTACACATTTGATTGCTTTGATTGGCCTGATTTCATAGAACTTAATGTATCTAGGGAATTAAACTTGATTAATGCTTTTACATGTTAGGTTGTTCTCTTAGATAGAATTCATATTCGCATCTTTTAATATGTTTGTCGATGACAAGAGGAAATTAGCGGGATATTCTTGCGATCAAGATGTCCTAGGGCTTTTGATAAAGAGAGATTAAATATCAATTCTAGTAATTTAGACAAGAACATGTTTGTGAATGAAGATGAAATCCGTGACCAATATTTTCTCATCCTTGATTTGATTTGTTTACCTTTCTTGTTTTGATTTTATATTAGTTTACTTTTTACAAATCAGAAAATCCCCCCATTGTTTTATATAGGAAATCGAAACATATTGGCAACCCAAGACCTCTCTGTGGAAACGATCCTTTCTTGCCCTTGCTATATTTTTATATTTTGAGTAGTGAGATATTTTTGACGCATACGACAACGAACAAATTTTGGTGCCGCTGCCGGGGAGGCAGCGGGTTGTTATTTGTTTTTGGTTTCTTATTTTTGTTTTTGTTTTGTTTTTGTTTTTCTTATTTTCTGGTTTTTGACATAGTTTTGAGACCTTTTGTTCAGGTACCAATTTCTATGGACGGAGCATATTGGAGCAATGGATTTGGTTTTCAACCTTCTCAACATTATGACAATTGCCCACCAACTTTGGGATACAATCAAAACCAATTTATTGGATATGATGCATATCCTAAAGAACGTTATGGTGATTTTCATACATACCAACAACAACCTTGTAGTGGGTATGTAAGTCAAGAACCTAGGTGGGACAATTCTACTTCCAATTGGCTTTATCTGAGATGTATGAATGTTATGAATGAACAAGACCAACTTGACCGTGATAGAGAGAACATTGCCCAAACCAATTTCTACAACACTTTTTCTTACCCGACTCCGGATCGTAATTATGATCATTCACCCATTCAAAAGGAAGAGTCATCGGTAAGAGAACCTATTGCAGTTAATGGTGGCAAGCGTGTGAACGTCAAGAAACTTGCACAGAAACTGTACAAGTTGGAAGATGATATAGCCTCGGAAGAGCTTGTTGATGAAATTAGTAGGACTATACATATGGAACTTAAAAGACATTCAGATAAAGGATGGGAAACCGATGAAGATTCTTATTAAGGTGAGTCTGAAAATGAAGATGATTGTGTTGAAAATGACCAACCTTTGGATGTATTTGATGACATTAGTGTAGTGGACTCAACTCTAGATCTTTATAATGATCAAGCACCTATTCAAAAGGTACATGAGTATGATGAAACTAGTATTTTACAGAATTTTCTTGCAACACGGTAATGAAGAGGAGTATGTTGAGAATGAGACCGATTTGATCAATATTGTGGAAGACCCAATTGAGCTTGCAAAAGATTGTAACTATGATGTTTATGTCGAAACTTTAGTTAAAGCAGAAACAGATGAAGAATACTTGCAAGGTTTGAAAGAAGACCACGATATACAAGAGGTAAGTTCACTTGAATATAATAAGGATGAAGAGGTTTCCATAATACAAAAGTTTCCGCATGGTTTGACTAACCCTTTGCCTATTGTTTCTTCTCCTTTACCTCTTATTGGTTTGAATGTATGTGCTTCGAGAATATTTTTGAATGACTTTGTTTCTCGATATCCTCCATTAGAGATGCTTGATTCTCATACTATGCAGGTTATATAACAAGAAACCGTTGAAATTCCCGAATTCTATGTTCTTTATCCACTTCCAAGTGTGGACAAGAATAAGTGTGGGGGAAACTTTTATCGGTCAATGGCTTCGTTTCTGTTTTATATTACTAATATTTGTGTGAAGCGAGTATTTGCAAAACAGGTTATATGGAAGGATCCCCAACTTTTCAGATTGTTGGTGTATGGGGAATTCGTCTTGCATATTCAGGCTGACGACTTTAAACCAAGCGCTACATGGGAGGCAACCCATGGAATGAGTATTTCTTGTCTTACTTTTATTTTTTGTTCTTGTCTTGTTTTTTAGCTTTTTCTTGTCGTGTATTTATTTTTTCTGATTTCTTGTCACATTTCATATAGGATTTCCCACCTTGACTTTACTTATACGACTCAATTTACATTGAGGACAATGTAAGGTTTAAGTGTGGGGGAGTGGTTAAGCTTGCATTGTAATTTTTTCAAATTTTTCATGATTTTTAAACTTTTTTGTAAATTGGTACATTAAAAACTCCAACTTATAGTTAGTTTAGAGTCACATAGTATTCGCTAAGATTACATCGAGATTCTCATAAGAGTGACTGAACTTAGAGATGTTAGGGAACGTGATCGGTTTCTTGCTTGTATGAGAGTTAAAGTTGGATTTAACCATGCCAGTGGAAAATGAGGTGCAGACTGAATTTGGTATTAGAGTTGTGATCCCTTATAGTGGAGACTACCCATGTTATATCATGAGAGGCACCGACCTTCACTTCTTTGTACGTGTCTAAATATCTGCTTTTAAAGTGTGTCACCGTACGTAAAATCTGGGTAGAATGGTGAGCTACCCAACCTCCCACCAATAGAAGCACTACTTTGATCTCTTGATTGCTATTAATCTTGTTCGCAGTTAGCACCATCCACTTTATCTCTCTCTACACTAACAGGTCCATAGAAACACCATCATCATCAACAAGCGGAGCATCACAAATTCGAAGGAAAGTTGAAGAGTTCAAGGTTACAAGCAACGGTACAGAAATGAGCGGATCTCAGATTCAAGTAAAGCAACAAGACAAGGAGCAGAATTTTTACAAGTTGAAGACTTGTGTACAAGAGTGAAGATAATCAAGATGAGAGTTCAAGAAGTTTATGATATCGAGACATACAAGTTGTGAAGAATCGAGCGGTAAAGTACTTACACCATGGCCTTTGTAATTGTTAATTTGTATTTTATTTTCTCTTGTAAAAAAAATGAAAAAAAAAAAAAAAAGACAAGACAAGACAAGACAAGACAAGAAATTTTTTTGTTAGGTTCATTATTAGTTTTATTGTTTTGTTTTGTTTTGTTTTCATTTTGTATTTATTTTATTTTTCTTATCTCATTTAAAAAAAAAAAGACAAGAAAAATGTGTTGTATCATATTTTGGTTTGTTTTTAGTTTCGTTCTTTCAATAAAGCCAATGGAAAGAAAGAATAATCATAAGGAAGTTTCAAGCAACAATAATTTGAAGAAAAGAGTTACATTGTCAAGATTCTACGAATTTCATGAGTTATCATCAAGAGTTGAAGACCGAAGACGAAGATTGAAGACCGAAGACGTTTCTATGGACGTTGTGAGAGTGGTGCTAACTGCACGTTGAACAGATAACATGGTAAGTAAGCATATTCCCACCTTCGTTAAGTGGTTGATTTCCTTTCTTAGAGATCCTCAGGAAAAAAAAAAAATTTCAAAATGAATAAAAGATATGGGTTTTCAAAAAAATTCTAAGGGTTTTGCCTTCCTGCTATTCAACGTGTCGCAGGACTCTCTCTTCATTCCTACCTGGACACATGTGTGACCCATAAAAAAGCAATTTATTATTGAGAGCAACTTCATAAAACCCTTTCTTGTGAGGCAGAGTCGAGACTTTCGATCACTCTCGAACCTGAATTTCTTTCGATAAGGGATGGTTATTTCTCCCTGAACTATTAAGGATGAGATTGTGTACATATATATGTCTAACTTCTTAGTACTAGTGTGCAGAATCTCTATGTCTTTTTAGCGCGTTGGATGCTATCATTTCAGAGAACTTGTAAGTTGGAAAAGTAGGTTTTGTGGGTATATCTCTAGTAAACCCTCACGAGACTATAACTCGTCCACTAGGGACACCTAGGGGTTTAAAGGCTTGTTATACATGCTAAGTGTGACCGTATCCTCAACGAAAGGGAGTTGTTGTATATTTTATGTTTAGTTTGATTTGCTCGAGGACTAGCAAAGTCTAAGTGTGGATGAATTTGATAGGTGTCATAAACACCTTGATTTATTATCTATTGTTTATGCTTTCTTTGTTATTTTTTTAGTAAATTATGTATCTTATGTTTCGTTATGAGTTATTAGGTACTTTGGAGTCATTTGGAGCAAAAGAAGATGAAACATCGTCTTAAAGGGCAAAAAGGACAATTTACAGACTAAGTTGCGCAAGAAGGAGGTGATAAAGTGTCAGTTCCACGCAACTGACAGTTGAGTTGAACAGAGAATAGGTTGTCGGTCATTAGGAACTGACAAGCCATATATGTTTTGGGTGGCCCTTATCTAGCAACTGGGTGCCTGGTTCAATCTCTCATCCTACACAAACCTAAAAATCAGAGAAAGAAATCATTTCTTCTCATCATTAGTTTTTATTTCTCTCTACCTGAATCTATGGCGGCACCTAAAAACTCAGAAAAGGGAGTGAGATATTCAGAGAGACCAGAAATTGAGGAATGGCTGCGACAGTAACTCGTTTCCTTTTGCTGGTGAAGAGATGACAACTGATGGGTTAAACAGAGATCGTAAATCTGAGCTCGATATCAAGATTGTAATTAGGATTCTGTTGGTGGTATGATTCTAGAGATGAAGTCGTTGTTGTTGAGTTCATAGAGGGAAGAAATGTGTGAAGGCGGCTGATTGGAGAAGAATTGAAGGGCTTTATATGTGATTTAAATACTTAGATTATTGGAAGAAGAATTGCTAAATGGGTGGTTCGATTAATGGAGATTCGCAGCAATAAATCAAGGTAGAATATGGAGCTGGTGATTGAGAAGATGGGTTTAGCTTGAATTGAGTTTACTCTCAATATTGCGTTGAATCAGTGAAGAATTGGGTATTTAGGAAATGGAGTTGATGTTGGCTGCAGAAGATGGTTTTGTTGGTGGAATCAGATGAGCCTGTGATTTGCAGGAAGATGGTGTTTGTAAAGACCCTCAAGCTCGTCAACGCTATTAGACCACTCAAGTGACGAATTATCCGATAATAAATCGATTAGTTTAACACGAACATTAATTAATGAGAATTAATCTAACAACGATCTAGATACGAAACTAGTACCACTAGATAGATCTCGAAAAGTTGTGCGAGATGGACTACTCGAGCGTGTCATTCAGATACTGGAGAAGGGCAAATTGGTCTTTTTGCAGTTTAGCCGACTTGGCTGCCCATATCCAAATGATGGGTGCCTTTACATATTTCTTTGACCTTATCTTCCACCCAGATCGAAGAAATATCATTCTCTTATTTTCTTTCTCTTGCTTCTTCTTCTGCTTCTCTTTCTCTGTTCGTTCTTTTGTTGAGAATCTGTGAGAGCTATTCGAGTGAATCAGTTGTTTACTCTGTGCGGTTGATGAAGGTTGATGTTGTTACTGTCAATTGGGATTTGGAGGAAGCATAAAGTTAAGGTTTGAGAAATAAATGAGTTAGGATTTCATTTGAGGTTCAAAGAAGAATTAGAAGATGAAGATGATGGTTTAGGGGATTCAATTAAGTTGGGTTTATCACGATTTAGAAAATAAGGTTGAAGAGTGGTTTGAATTTGATATTAGGGTTTCGGGGATTTGAATCTGAGAAGATTTAGAAAGTGAAATTGATGTTTAAGAGGAATGATTGAAGACTGGGTTTAGTTGATTAAGGGACGAGATGAAGTTAATAGGATGATATAGAGTTGTTCATAAATAATTGAAGAGTTAGGATTTTGTAAGATTGTCCTGTGGATCAGTTTCAGAAGAAGAAATTGTTGATGGTGTTGAGATTAATTGAACTCTGGAAGTCTGAGGAAAGATAGAGGAGATGAAATTGATGGTGGTGATCAATCTCAGGGTCAGGGATGGTAATTCTAGGGTTCAATAGAGGTGATTTGGGGAAATAACAAAGCAGAGGATACTAATGTTTTGGGTAAGCCTTTAAGTTGTTTTGAATTTGGTATTTTGAATGAAATTGCCTAAATTGATTGAGTTTAAAGAATGTGTTAATGTTATTGTTGTTTTAATTTGGATGAGTTGGTGATTTCAAGAGTTGGGACTGAGTTAACTGTGGTGGTGATGTAAGGTGCAGGGGTATGTGTAGATGAATATTGTTCTAGATTAGTGTCTTTGTGTGCTGTTGAGCTGAGATGCAGTTGTAAATTATGGAACTGGTGTAGAAGTTTGAATGTGCATACAGTGTAGGTACTGAGATGAACTCAGAATGATGAATGAGCTGAAGGAAATAAAGTTAAAGGATGGTGGTGTTGTTTGTGTAGTTGTTATTGCAAAATTGGAGTTGGAGGTGGAAGTAGTAATGAAGTTGTGATTGATTTGTTGTATGGATGTGTGTTATAATAGAATTTGCAGTCGTAATTGGAGATTGAACTGATGTTGCAGAAATGAGAATTAGGTATTGCAGGTGGTATGGGATTGATCAGGTGGTGGCTTGAGATGGTTGATGAGTGCTAAATATTGCATATTTATACACCTTTTTATTGGCATTTTACTCATCTTTTGTGCTCATGAATCAGATATTATCCCAGATTCTGTATTTTCCTTGTTTTCAAGAATAAATATTTGTATTAATTAATTTTGTGTTTTTAGGTAATAAATAAAGCTCGGAGAATCTGAGGAGCCAAAGGAGCAGAGAATTGGAGTCGAGCATCTATGGAGCAGATAGCCAAAGCCCGCGCGCGAATCAGTTGCAACCCAACAAGTAGCAACTCATCTACAAGACATGGGCTTGAGCTAGACCCATGACCCGCGACCGGATCCGAGCCCGTCCATCCTGAGCCGTTCAGATCTTCCCCAGTTGCATCTAACGGTCGCTGCCTCCACGCGCATCGGTTCGTTGCTCCGTGCAACACCGGATCATGCCAAAACCGCATACCACCCCGAGCCGTGCGATCTTCCGACCTATGCATCCTACGCTCGCCGCGCCTTCCTCATCGAGCTTTGATGTAACCGCTTCACAAAGATAGCCCTATATAAACCCCAAAGCCTAACCCTAAACTCATTTCTTCTCCCTCACCCCGACAGAGAGCAGAGCTCGCAAAACCCATCTCCCGACCAAACTCCACTGAGACACCACCTCCATCTCCCGCCACAGTGATTCCGCCACCTCCATCACCAACTCCATCGAGCAGCCACCTACTCCCACTCCTTAGGTCTAGATATCTCTTTTGTAGTTTCTACCAACCCTAGAAACTAAATCGAGATAACTAGAACTAGGTATTCAACCAACAACCCCACATGGAGCTCGGTCAAGTGTGAGGAAGAGGATAAGCAATTGAGTATGGGTTGCATTTAATTTCTGTTTTAAAAGTAATTTAGGGTTTGGTTTGTTGAATCTGTTGCATGTATAAATAGAGATGAATGATGTTGTTAGGAGGTATGCCTGGACTAGCCAGTGTATCATTTAGATTTAATTTGTATTTCTTTGTATTTGAATCATGTTCTAAGTTTCTTGACTAGGGTGTTGATTGAAACCCTAGACATTATCTTCGATTAATTCATATTGATGATGTTGTTCTTATTGTGCTTAATAGAAGTAGGAGTGTAGTAACTAATTAATCCAATTCTCTTGTGATTGGTCATCTTTGTAAGAAGATGACCAATACTAGGAGAGAATTGGAAAGAAAGGTTAATCAACTCTCCATTAACCGCCAAGGAAGGTGTTATGTGCTTAACAATGTATGAGTGATGCTTAGTAATTAACTAAGGAACCTATGATAGAGTGTACCGTGATAAGACATTCTATACTAGGGGGAATTAGTAAGATTAGTGACACAGTGCTCTTTAGAATCTTCCTTAGGAAGGTATAAGAACATAACATGAATTGAATTGCCTTAGCAAAGAGTCATGTGGTGGATTCACCACCCTGGTACTTCCCATTGTCACATTTTATTTCTTTTCCTTAGTTCAGAGTCACTTCAACCATTTTCAGTCGCTTCGACAACCTTATAATTGTGTTACACCTCTAGGAATTCAGTTAAGCATAGCCATTTGATCATCTTAAGCACCACAAGTCCTTGTGGGATCGACCCGTACTTGCCGCGTCTCCGATAGACGCCGTGCACTTGCGGTATCACAAGTAGGCTTAAATTTTATACACATTTCCAGGCCTACCAAGTTTTTGGCGCCGCTGCCGGGGACTTGGCGTGTGCCCTGTGATTAATTGCTGCCTTTACTGAGTTCATTTCATCCCTGTAAATACTCACACTGCATTGTTATTTTTAGTTCTTTGTTAGTGTAACATAGCTTCTTTGTGTTCTAACTTAGTGTAGCTTGTATTGCATATTGTCACTACCCTGTTCTCTTTTATTTTGCATCTTAGTGTTTCTTCCTTGTAAGCTAAGTTGTAGGATCAAGCTTATCAGTTGCATTTCAGTGCTACCACATCATCTGTGCATATTTGTAGTGTTTCTTGCTATTAGCTCAGCTGAGCTTTGTCACTAGTTTACAAGGAAACTAAAGCAACACTGCCTAGTGTTGTAGCTTAGTGTACTTGTAAAGCTTAGTCCCATTCAGTCCATGATACTCTCAGTGCATATTCTGTAGCACTGAGAACTGAGTTTGACATTGAGCTGTTGCTTAGTCCTGTAGCATAACCCTGAGTTCTGAGTGCTAAGCTCTGCAGTTGTAGCACTATAGCTCCTTTGCTTCACCAGTGCAAATCCGAGAACTGAACTCCTTTTTTGAGCTAACAGTGCAATTGGAGCAGCTAAACCAACCCTGTGGAAACCAAGGAAAAGCCCAGAACTTGAGCTTGTCTTCTTTGTGCAAACTATTAAGCCGAGCCAACCCTGTGGTGAGACAAGGAGCCGAGCACACCATCGTGGCTAAAGCAAGTTAGTATCATTCTCTAACTCGCTCCGTGATTGATAAATGTATGGGTGACACTCCATGAATGCATGCTAAACATATTTGCTAGCTGAAATAGCTATGTCTCCGAAATGAACTGTGTCAATTTGTGTATCCGTGCTTAGCCGCAAGCTCCAAGTCGCAAGTCGTAAGCCATAACTAGGATAGCCAACTTGTGATACCATGTTGTATGTTGTGTCGGTTAGCATCGCCCTATGCTCGGCTCCATCCCCGAAGTGTGAGCTTGAGCAAGAACCCGAGCATACCTCTAAGCCGTGCTCCAACCAGACCCTGTTGAATGGCACGGGTGCTAGCCCCGTGAGCCCTGTATTGCCTTGTGTTCACCACCTTGCTAGCCCCTGAAGCCGCAAGTGTTGGGTCACAACTTGGAAAGCCAAGTTAGCCGAGCATAACCCTTGCCTACCCCGAGCTCGCCCAGTGCCTTGTCGTGCTGTTAACCCCCTTGCATAGCCTCGTTTAAAGCCTCGCTAAGCTTGCCCCGCACAAGCCGTGTCTTTGTCGCCGAGAGCTGCCAATTTTTTGTGTCTTTGTTCTCGTGAGCCGCCAATTTGTGCCTTACTGTGTGCGTGCACACAAAGTGCCGAGTTGCCAAACTCGCACATAACTTGCCCCGTGCCTCACCATTTAAACCACATAAATCGGGCTAGAACCGGTTTCACCGAGTCACACCATCTCGGGTCGCTTAGGCTAAAACCACAACCGGCTCGCACATAAGCGTAAGCCCAACTACCGGATCGAACCCTTAAAATGCCCAAGCCCATATCAATCGAAATTTGTTGGGCTGTCTCGCAAGCAAACGAAGCCCACAACCACTAGGCCTTACCGTGCATCCGGGCTCTACTGGGCGTGTGCGGTTCACCGTGGCCGGGTCCGCTTCTACCTAACCGGGCTCTCTGTGGCCGGGCTTAAACTAAACTAAGCCCACATCCATTGGGCTCGCTCACATGACTCGAGCTCTACTCAAACCCGGGTGTTAAAACAGCCCAACCCACTGGGCTCTACTTACGCCAACCCAAGCTGAGCTGTTGGGATGGAATCCATTCCTTTGGGCTGCAAACAACCAAATCCCAATAAACCAAAGAAGCCCACAAAAACCAAAATGAATCCCATTGAAACCAAATCCCAATAAACCAAAGCCCACATAAACCAAACTTAGTCCACTTCAACTGGGCTTTGAGTTCAATTTGAGTACTAAATCATGTCAGGATTTTGGTCTGCAACTGGGGATACAAACAAATCCCTTAGAGAGCTTGCTTATGGGCATGCTTCACAAAATGAACTCCCCACATACCATAGTGATTTTAGGGAATTTTACGAGCCTTCTCAGGGCCCTGACCTCACATACCCTAATCATTATGATCACATACATCATCCATCACAGGTTGAAAATGAACACTTTTCTCATACCCAGTCATCACTTTTAGATCAATTAGAAGCTCGACTATCTTCTTTAGAAAGGCAATCTGTCAAATCTAATTCCTCTAGGCAATATGAAATTTATGCATGTACCTTATGTGGTGGCTTAGACCACCCTGCTGAGTACTGTTTTATTTTGCATGATTTTAGGCAGTCTAGGGAAAACCATGATAATCCAATGTACGAAGTGTCTAGAAGTGACTATTGGGACCATAATCAACCTGCACACATGCATCATTCACCACAGTGGGGAGATGAACAATTTTATACTCCCCAACTCCTAGTTTGCAATCAATAATGGAAACACTCATGGAGGAAAATGCTAGGCTTGAAATGAATGCAATGCATGACCATCCATATAGCAACATGTCTGAATTTCCCTTCTCTAGTGAACCTCATGCACAACCATACAATGAATATCCATATGAGGAATGCATACCCACTAGTGAAGACTCTCCTTCAATAGAACAACTCAAGATGATTCTTCAAAGGAAACTGATTGAGTTACAAAATGATAGGATTGAAAATAGTGTTTCTAGTCTTACTCATGCAACTAATATTGAATACGAACCTAATCCAGAGGTAGATGAGTATACTAAAAATACTACATTTTTGAATGGAGAGATGAATTCTTGCTATGATGATGATGATGAATATGAAGAGCATGTGTATTTTGAAAATGTAGTAGAATCTTTAGGTTCAGAGACATTAAGTGTCTCTTCTGTGAACCCCATGAATGATGCTTCTTCTAATATTCATATATGTGATGATGATGTGGAACCCGTGCAATTATCCTGTAAAAATGAACATGATTTACCCTCTTTTGACTTTAGGAAAGTGTGTGATGGTACAAATGATTTTAAAAATGAAAACAACCTAGATGTACCTAACCTCTCTCCTGAGTCACAAATTGATACTCCTCCACCAGACCTAGGTGTAGTTTGTCACAAAATTGCAAAACCAACTTTTCTGAAAATGCCTAATCTAGACCTAGAGCTTTGTGCCTCTCAAGTCCTCTTGGACTATTTTGCATCAAAGTATAACACTCTTAAGGAGCCACAGTTGGAATATGTATGTCCGCCTGTAATTAGCAAAACTCATTTTGAGTTAGACCTTTTGCATGATGTACCTTTAAAATTGCAAGATTTTGTGCTCCCAAACACACCCGTTCACAAGTTTAGGTTTGGGGGAAGCTCATTCACATACACAGTCTTACTTGCACTCTCATATTATATTTGTGTAAGGCTGTTAATGTGTGTACATATTTTCTATTGGGTTGATCCTCAACTCTTTAGACTGTTGGTTTATGGTGAATTTTCATTGTATATATCCGTAGGACTTGTTAAATTTTTCTTTTCTTGAATCGGTTGAGTCTTCTTGTACATATATTGTGCTAATCCGATATGATCTCCGCTGAGAATAGTGGATTCTAGCCTTGACTAATGAAGCTCAACCTTGCTTCCACCGACATCCGGTAATCTCTTCCCTTTTCTCTTTCAAAGATAGTTCTCATGGTATGTATTTGTTTAAATTTTTCCTATCTGTTGACACATTGAGGACAATGTTTGATTTAGGTTTGGGGGTGCATTTGCATATAGAGTTTTTAGTCTTTTTAATTTTAGTCTTTTTAATCTTTTATTTTCAAAAAAAAAAAAAAAAAAAAAAAAAAAAAAAAAAAAATCAAAACTCTTTTTGTAAAAACCTCCAACTTTTAGAGATTTTAGAGTCACTAGCATGCTTCTAGCTATGTTTACATAGAGAATTTTTTCTGACCGAAATAATGAAGTTAGAAGTACGGAGAACACAATCGGGTTTCTTAGTTGATTAGAGCGTTAAAGTTGGATTTAACCATACGGGATGGCGAATTAGGTCTTTGTTTAGATATTCGGTAGTAGAATTGTGATCACCCATAGTGGAGACTACCCATTTTACATCAAGTGAGGCACCAACCTTCAATTTTTTTGCAACTTTCTAGAAAAGCTTTTAGAGTGTGTGTCACCGTACATCAATTCCGGGTAGGAATGGTGAGCTACCCAACTTCGCACCAATTTCAGCACTACTTTTGATCTCTTGAGTGCTAGTTTTTGTCAATCATGAGGGTGACGTCTAAAGAAGAAAACTCCTTCTAAATATCGATTTGCAGTTAGCATCACTCTCTCTCTCAATCAACAGACCCATAGAAACACATCATCGTCAACAAACGGAGCAGCATCAGAATATTGAAAGAAAAGTTGAGATAGTCCAAGGTTTATATGCAACAAAACAAAGAAAAAGAAGATGAGAATTAATGAAATTTGTGAAATCAAGACAATACAAGTTTTATCGTTTATTGTTATTTTCATTTCAGTTAAAAAAAAAAAAAAAAAAAAATTGAGTTGTATTTTTATTTTTCATTTCATGTACTTAAAAAAAACAAAAAAAAAAGTCAAGTTTTTGTAAAGTTCAGAAGTTCGTCATCAACAGTTGAAGACCGAAGACCGAAGATTGAAGACGTTTCTATGGTTTCTTATGAGAGAGTGATATTAATTGCCGATCGGGTGAGAAGGTAAGTGAGTACTCCCACCCTTGCTAATGGTTGATTTCCTTTCTTAGAGATCATCGAAAAGATTCTTTTTCCACACTTCGTGGAGTCTCAGATTTTATTTCGGAAGGTTATCCTTCTTACCTACAACGTGTGCGGGATTTCTCTCTTTATTCCCGCTCGCACACATGAGAGACTAAAAAGCGATCTTTTGAGTGCAATTATCATAAAACCCTAATAGTGAGGCGGAAGTCGAGGCTTATGATCACAATCGAATCCGAATTCTTTCATATGGTATGGTTACTTCTCGCTCAAAGACTTAAGGATGAGAATGCGTTCTTTGGTAGTTCTAACTTTCATTACTAGCATGCGAAACTCTATGTCCTCATAGCTTCTTGGAGGCTTGAGACTCTTTTACACTACGAAGTTGGAGAAGGTTTTGTGGGTACACCTCTGTAAACCCTCGCGAGACTACAACTCGTCCACTAGGGACACCTAGGGGTTTAAAGGCTTAGTGCATACGCTAAATGCATTCGAGAGACTGCGACGGGGGTATAGTTAGGATTTCTTAATTTCTGTTTCACTTGAGGACAAGTAAAATTCAGGTTTGGGGGTATTTGATGAGTGCTAAATATTGCATATTTATACACCTTTTTATTGGCATTTTACTCATCTTTTGTGCTCATGAATCAGATATTATCCCAGATTCTGTATTTTCCTTGTTTTCAAGAATAAATATTTGTATTAATTAATTTTGTGTTTTTAGGTAATAAATAAAGCTCGGAGAATCGAGGAGCCAAAGGAGCAGAGAATTGGAGTCGAGCATCTATGGAGCAGATAGCCAAAGCCCGCGCGCGAATCAGTTGCAACCCAACAAGTAGCAACTCATCTACAAGACATGGGCTTGAGCTAGACCCATGACCCGCGACCCGGATCCGAGCCCGTCCATCCTGAGCCGTTCAGATCTTCCCCAGTTGCATCTAACGGTCGCTGCCTCCACGCGCATCGAAGTTCGCTGCTCCCGTGCAACACCAGATCATGCCAAAACCGCATACCACCCTGAGCCGTGCGATCTTCCATCCTATGCATCCTACGCTCGCTGCGCCTTCCTCATCGAGCTTTGATGTAACCGCTTCACAGCATAGCCCCTATATAAACCCCAAAGCCTAACCCTAAACTCATTTCTTCTCCCTCACCCCGACAGAGAGCAGAGCTCTGCAAAACCCATCTCCCGACCAAACTCCACAGACACCACCTCCATCTCCTGCCACAGCCGATTCCGCCACCTCCATCACCAACTCCATCAGAGCAGCCACCTACTCCCACTCCTTAGGTCTAGATATCTCTTTTGTAGTTTCTAACAACCCTAGAAACTAAATCAGAGATAACTAGAACTAGGGTATTCAACCAACAACCCCACATGGAGCTCTGAAGCCGAAGTGACAGAAGAGGAGAAGCAATTCAGAGTATGGGTTGCATTTAATTTCTGTTTTAAAAGTAATTTAGGGTTTGGTTTGTTGAATCTGTTGCATGTATAAATAGAGATGAATGATGTTGTTAGGAGGTATGCCTGGACTAGCCAGTGTATCATTTAGGTTTAATTTGTATTTCTTTGTATTTGAATCATGTTCTAAGTTTCTTGACTAGGGTGTTGATTGAAACCCTAGACATTATGCTGATTAATTCATATTGATGATGTTGTTCTTATTGTGCTTAATAGAAGTAGGAGTGTAGTAACTAATTAATCCAATTCTCTTGTGATTGGGTCAGATCTCTTGTAAGAAGACAAACCAATACTAGGAGAGAATTAGAAAGAAAGGTTAATCAACTCTCCAAAGAATCGCCAAGGAAGGTGTTATGTGCTTAACAATGTATGAGTGATGCTTAGTAATTAACTAAGGAACTGTGATAGAGTGTACCGTGATAAGACATTCTATACTAGGGGGAATTAGTAAGATTAGTGACACAAAGTGCTCTTTAGAATCTTCCTTAGGAAGGTATAAGAACATAACATGAATTGAATTGCCTTAGCAAAGAGTCATGTGGTGGATTCACCACCCCTGGTACTTCCCATTGTCACATTTTATTTCTTTTCCTTAGTTCGAGTCACTTCAACCATTTTCAGTCGCCTGACAACCTTATAATTGTGTTACACCTCTAGGAATTGATTAAGCATAGCCATTTGATCATCTTAAGCACCACAAGTCCTTGTGGGATCGACCCGTACTTGCCGCGTCTCCGATAGACGCCGTGCACTTGCGGTATCACAAGTAGGCTTAAATTTTATACACATTTCCAGGCCTACCAATGGTAATGAGTCTGTGTATATGAAATGGCAGGTGTTAGGAGTTGATCTCAGCAAATGAGAGTTGCAGGTGAAAGAGTAGTGGTAATTACAGATGGTGGTAATGTTTATGTAATGAATTAGAACTGCTAATGATCCAATATGATAAGTTATATGACTGAAGAAGTTGAATGAGATGTTGTGTGACTGAGTTATAGGAATGAAGGTTAGATGAATGTGTTGGGTTGAACCTCTCTAGTGAAGCTTAAAGCTGCAATGGCAGGTTGGCTTAATGTACAGTTGTATTGAATTATTGAATTCTATTTGAATGAATAAAATGTTTAGTAATTATAAACTTCTGTTCTTGAAACTTAGGCATGTTAGTCATCCCAGTTAGACATCTGATTAGTTTGCTTAGATGACTCGTTAATCTGACTGAGTCAATTGTGAACCTGACTTGCCTGAATCAGTGTTGTTGACTGAGTTAACCCAGACTGATTCCTGTTTAACTCGTTGACCGAGTTAACCCTTTGACTGGACTTTGACATGGATTTAGACGTTGACTGTTAGTTGACTTGTGACCGTTAATTTGACAGTTAGTTTGACTCAGAAGGACTGGACCTTAGTTTAACGGGCCGGTTTGTTGGGCTTATACTTAGAGCCATATTTTCTATTGAACATGAATTGGACCTTTGTGGTCTGAATTAGACTTTGGTTTCTTCTACAAAGTTGTAGATATTCATAAGACTTAGATAATGAACTATAGAAACAGTCTAATTGAATTAGTAAACCTTAGATATGCTAAAGACAGATAACAAAAAGGTGTAAAACCGTAAACGGGCTTAGAACCATTAGATAGACCTGTATGATTCTTGTGTGATCCATTTTGGCTAGATTCTTAGAGTTCTTGTGTGATTAACAATTAGTCTATATTAACAACGATCGATTCAAAGGACGAACCAGTGGATCATGGATCTCGAGGTAGGCGTGGCTTGTCATCAAAAGAGGTGGGAATTTATATTTAACTCTTCTGTGATTATAGTTGTTTTCCTTTACAAAAGTTTATGTTTAACAAATTCATGCATTGTCTGATTGTGTATTCCATGCATTGTTTTATTTTAAATTCCGAAAGTACAGTTGATTCTTTAAATCTTTCCATTGTTTGGAAAGGAATTGTAATGCTTTGTTAGTCTTTATGAATTGTTTGGCAAATAAGAATTTCCATTTGATTGTTTGGAAATGAGAATTTCCATCTGTGGTATATAGGGTACTGCTCCTTCATTTATACCTACTTACTTTCGAGCTTTTATGAAATAGCTAGGTGCGGGACGAGTCACTGATAGGTGTTATAAACACCTTAATTATTATCTATAGTTTATGCTTTCTTTGGTATGTTTTCGTGTGAATTATGTGTCTTATGCGTGTTTTTGAGTTATTAGGTACTCTGGAGTCCTTGGGAGCAAAAGAAGAAGAAATTAGTCATTTGGAGTGAAAAGGAGCACAAAGACCAATTCACATGCGAGCAATTGCTATTTGGAGCGGGCTATAATGCACGAGAAGGAAGTGAAGAAGAAGCAAATAGATCGTCGGTTTCCTGAAACCGACAAGACAATTCTAAACATGTGGCCCTTATTCTACCAGCTGGGGTGGATAAATCCAGGTTCCTACAGAATACCTAAATTTCAGAGAAGAAATTCATTAGTTCTTCTTCTTTATCGATCTTGTCTGTGAGGGCAGCATCACCTGAGTTTCAGAGGAGGAGGAAAGTGAAAAAATAGCTGCGCCATCAAGTGGTTAAGATGGGGGTATTACAGGGTTAAGTTTGAGAATAACAAGGGTTTGATGCAGTGATGAACTACAGATGCTGCTGGTGTATGAAGTATAGAAGGAACTGGCGCTCGAGTTGATTCAGAGTTAGGGTTTTTGCTGCTCATGGAGAGATCTGAGATGAGTAGAGAAGAAGATGTGATTCAGAAGGTGATGAAGCTCGGTGGTGTTTATAAGGGATTTGAACGGAAGAATTCTACTGCTACAGATCGAGAAGATCGATATGGTGATATTGGGTTTAATTTGAAAAAATTGAGATGAGGGTTGTTTCCAGGAGATGGGTTTCGAATTGGGAATCTGTTGATTGTAGTGTCGACTTTGGAAGATGGGTTTGAAGAATGAATGGTTAAAGGGGATCTGGATGATTTGAAGTTAGTGGTGATTGTGACATTGATGTTGTTATTCAACTGGGTTTGAGTATATGGATGTAGATGAATAAGACACGGATGAAGCTGCTGAATCGAGCTAAGGTCCTGAGGAGATGGTTTCAAGTCAATTCCTGCTGTGTAGGCTTGTGGATGAACTCAGGTGAGCTATTATGGGTTCTGAGTTGTTGGTTGTTGGAAGCTAACATTGCATACATGATATGTGTAGCTCAGTGACAAGGATGAAGCTATGTGGTGTAGATGTATGTTAGGGCTGGTTGTATGAAATGTTGCTATGCTGGTGGAATGGATTGTGATAAAGTTGCAGGTGGTTGAAGTTGGCAGTGATGTGCATTGCAACTATACAAGGGATGAGTTCAAGTTACATGGGTTCTTGGTATGAGGAGATGCAGTTGTTGTGTCTAGTTCAAGGAGGTGGATTCATAGAATGAATTGTAGCCGAAATTCTGGCAGTGAGGGAGTATTGCAGGTGGAAGGTTGTGTTGGACTGAGATGGTGAATGGAGCTGATTAGATATAGGCCTGGTGGATGCAGTGGAGGCATGGACCTATGGATGAAGCAGTGGAATGAATTAACTAATTGAGAAGGAAGGAGGTGAACTGAGAGGGGTTATAAGCTAGCGGAGATGGGAGATGTTGATGCAGTGCAAGAGTTGAAGTTGATGTTGTTGGTGGTGACTGAAATCTTGTAGTTGCAGGTAATGGCGCTGATGCTGTCGAGTTGTGACAGATGGCTCAAGTGGCTATGGCTCACATTGAGCTGGTTGTGTTGGTAGTATTGCCTTCTTCAGGTGCTAGTTCAATGGGTATTTCAGCTGAGCTGAAATGGAGGTTACATTGCATATCGTGTTGAGTGAGTGTGCAGCTATAAGTGGAAATTGCAGGCTGCTGGTGATGTTGATTTGAGTGCTGCAACACAATGGATTGATGCTATTGCAGGCTGTTGGTGATTTGTTAAAGATGGAATTTGTGATAAGACCGAAATGGGTTATCGGATGAGGAACAATAGATGTATGGCAATGCAAGGATGAATGCTTAGCAGATTGCAGGTGGTGTTGGTTCATGACTGAGATGAAGGGTCTGAGATGGTCTTAATGCTGGGATTGAATCAATTGCAGACTGGTTTGAGTTGTGGCTAAAAGTGAAGAAGCTTATGTTGAATTGGAGTGAATGGAAGAGCCAAGATGGCTGCAAAGTTATGCACAGCCAAGATGGCTGGTTAAGAACTTATCAAGCACAATCCTGGTGCAACACAGATTAGGCCTATGCAATGGCCTGAGCCAAGACGATTCAGCTCAGTCAGGCTAGTCAGTGACTGACTCACACTCTGACTCGGTGCTGACTGGGTTGACCCTGGTTCCATCTGACTCGGTTGAGCTTTGAATGAGCTGACTCGTTGACTCTCCTGACCGATTTGACCCGTTTGACCGGTGACCGGGTGGACTTTGCCGGTCACCCAAGCTATTCTTCCGGCCAATTTCCGGTCACAATACCAGATTTCCGGCGGCCTCTTTTGGGGTATATTTTCTATATGGGTATTTGCACACATGGGCTTTGGGCTATGAAGACCTAATTTTAGAAGTTGGAGAAAAGCTATAAAAGGGAAAGTTTTCTACAACTTTATCATATATATTTTTCTTGGAACTTTGGAGAGCCGGTTTTGTTTACGCTTCTAGGGTTTGATTTTGTTCATCTTCTTCTTTTCAATTAATATTATTATGATGAACTCCATAGCTATGAGTAGCTAAACAAATATTATTGGTTATGGGATAAAGTTGATTTCTCAATAAGTTATATGATTCAATGAATTAGTTTTGTCTCAATATTTTATTGTTTGTGATTCACAATTAATAGAGTTATATGATTTGATAGTTTGTTTGGTTGAGTCCGGAATCAATCCGATTTACATTCATCTCTAGAGCTATATTAGGGTTTGCAATACGAAAAAGTTGTTTATCCCTGATTCTAAGTAGCATAATTGTGGGTAGTGCTTGTAGTGATATATCCTACTAGTCACAAGTGAATCATAACTTTTGTTAAAACGATTAGTGCTTTTACACATTCGTTTGCATTGATTAGTCTTATTCCATAGAACTTATTGCTTTTAGCGAGTTAAATCTAATTGTGCTTTTACACTTTAGGTTGCTTTCTAGGAATAATTCACATATGCTTCTTTTAATGTGGTTGTGATGAAAACAGGGAATTAGCGGGATATACTTGCAATCAAGGTATCCTAGGACTATTAGTAAATAAGAGATTAAAATACCAATTCTAATCATTGATGAAAATACATGTTTGTGAATGATACTATCCCGTGACCAATATCTTCTCCTTATTGATTATTCGAATTACTTACTTTGCTTTCAAATTACTTTATTTCTTAGATACAACAAAAATCCCCCCTTGGTTACCTTAGAAACTGAAAATTGCATAACAACAATTGCCTCTCTGTGGATACGAACTCTTCCTTACCTTGTACTTCATTTATATTTAGTGAGTAAGAAAGTGAAATTATTTTTGACGCTTACGACAACCGATCAAATTTTGGCGCCGTTGCCGGGGAGGCATACGGCTTGTTATTAAGTTTTTAGTTTCTTTTTATAATTTCTGCTTTTATCTTTGCTTTTCGGTTCTTGTCTTGTTTCTCACTTGTTTGGGAGAATTGTTTTCAGGTACCTAATCCCTGGCTTCTAAAGATTGGAACTACCCAAGGTGCGGGATAGCTACTCGAAGGGGCACAATACTCCAACCAAGTCAAGACACAACAAAAAATCTAGAGTTAGAGGTGGAAGGAGAAGTACAAATAGAAGGAGAACAAGAGGTTCCAATCGTAGATGAACCACAAGTTGAAGAAGAAGATGCAATGGGTGATTGATGAGTGCCAAATAGTGCATATTTATACACCTTTTTATTGGCATTTTACTCATCTTTTGCGCTTAGAAATCAGATATTATCCCAGATTCTGTGTTTTCTTTGTTTTCAAGAATAAATATTTGTATTAATTAATTTTGTGTTTTTAGGTAATAAATAAAGCTTGGAGAATCTGAGGAGCCAAAGGAGCAGAGAGAATTGGAGTCGAGCATCTATGGAGCAGAAAGCCTAAGCCAAGGCGCGCGCAACAGCTTGCAACCCAACAAGTAGCAACTCATCTACAAGACATGGGCTAGAGCTACCCATGACCCGGATCCGAACCCGCTCATCCCGAGCCGTTAAGATCTTCACTCGCCACATCCTACGCTCGCTCCGACTTCCTCATCACATCTTGATGCGCTCGCTCAACACCAGATCACTCCAAGTTTCCCTCGGCCGTTCAGATCCCCATCAGCTCCATCCTACGCTCGCTCGGCCCGTCTCATCATCACTCGATGTACCTGCCTCACACTAAACTCTCTATACCTATACCCTAATCGACCTTACCCATTTTCTCTTCTTTCTTCTCTTTCTTCTCTTCTCCTCTCCACCCGACAGAGCAGAGCTCTGCTCTCCCATACCTTCTTCTCCATCTCCTCCCTCTCCCTGACAAATCACCAACTCCACCTTACCCCCATCTCCTGTCGCTTACAACAGCCGCCTCAACAACTCCTCCATCACCCTAGTTCTAGTCATCTTTACCCATAGCTTCTTCTAACTTAGAGGCTAGGGTTGAGATAGCTAGACTTAGGGTTTTCTCTAACAAGCAACATCAAGGGAGTCAGAGAGCCGCACAATCAGTGAAGGGATGAATCAGAGAGTATGGGTGAGAGTATTTTGAATTTAATTTCTGTTTTAAAATAAATTAGGGTTTGGTATTTGGAGTCTGTGCATGTATAAATAGAATGAGGGGTTTGTGAAAAAACGGATGCAGGTTAGCCGGTCGTCAATTTAGGTTTAATTTGTAGTTTAATTTCATTTGATGTTTTAATTTAAGTTGTTGGGGTTTCAATGAAACCCTAATTCCAAATTGTGTTTAAACTGTGTTAAATTGTTCTTGAGTGCTTAATTGACAAGATAGCTTCAATTTTAACACCTCAATCCTTTTCTCTCACAGTGCATGCCAAGTATTCATTGTAGTTAGGTTAATACTGAGTTGAGAGTGTTTCAGCTCTTGCTTCTATTTTTAATACTAATTCCCCTGACTAGTTGTGCTTAATTAGACAAATAGTACTTAGGGTTAGTACCTTAGCTGATATTTGAAGTATCATTAGGTGAAACTCCGTAGACAAGCGGCGGAATTGACACATTGCCCTTGTCTGCCATAGGAACAAGACATTCAACTCAGTTGAACTCACAATAGGAGTTAGAGGCGAATTTGAAGACCTAGCAATCCCTTACCCTCACTGTTTACCTTAGTTTAGAGTCACTACATTTCATCTTAGCCGTATCGGCAACCAAAACCTCAATTTATGTTACATACTTCCTAGGAATTCAGTTTAGCATAGCCTTAGATCGATCAGAGCACCACAAGTCTCTATGGTTCGACCCGTACTTGCCGCGTCTCCGACAGACGCCGTGCACTTGCGGTTTATTACAAGTAGGCTTAAATTTATACACATCCCAAGGCCTACCAAGTTTTTGGCGCCGTTGCCGGGGACTTGGCGTGTGCCCTGCTGATTATTGGCCTTGCTTAACTGATTTCCCTTTCTCCCTGTATATACCCACCTTTTATTGTTATTTTCAACCCTGTCTTAGTGTAACTTAGCTTCTATTTCTATAACTTAGCATCTTGTATAACTTAGCATCTTATTTCTATTTTCACCATGTCTTAGTAAAACTTGTAGTCATCATAACCCTGTACTTGTAGCTTAGCTGTTTGCATCTTCTATTACATCTGTTCATTGCTCTGGATCATTGCATTTTTAGTAGCTTTCCACTCTTGCATTTGTTCATTGCATCTTCAGTTAGCCTCTCATAGTTGCATTTTATTAGTGCTAGTTGCATAACATCTTTGCATAGTTGCATCATTCTTTATGTGACTCAGCTTGCAACATCTCAGCTGAGCATTGCATTCAATATCTTATTTAGCATTGGCCCGATTTGTCACCACTCAGCTACTTCACTCATTTTGCTCCCTGTAATAGCTGAAACTTGCAGCATACTCTCTTTGTTTTAACCTGCATATTCCTGGGTACTAAACTTCTGTGTTGAGCAACAGGTACATGCTGTGCTGCTGTACCTGAGAGCAGCTGAGCCAACCCAAGGAAACCAAAGAAAGCCCAGAACTTGAGGTAAGCAGAACAAACATAGCATATTGCCCTGTGCTTTGTAAACCCTGAGCATGCCCTGCTAGTCATGATGCTCATGTGAATACTTCCTTGATCTTTGACCTCACACATGCTAGCTGAAAATATTATGACACCGCACCGAATCAGTATTGCATGAATCTGTTATGAGCTGTGTATTGATGAAAAGTGGATGAACTTCTGCATCTGTGACCCATGCTTGCTTGATAACATAGTCACCCTGCATGAACAAGCACCTCTGGAATCCCTGAAATCTGTGCTTGTATCCTCTGTGCACTTAGCATCCTTCGCTGTTAACCAAGATAAGCATGCTAGACCTGGAATGAATGAATGAATGATATGTATGCTTGCCTGCTAGACCTGTGAATCTGTGCTTGTGTGCCTAGTGCATTGCTCTGTGCCTAATGCATTGCTCTGTGCATAGTGAGCCATCTGCCCTGTCCTTAGCTGCAGTGCCCTGTAGCTGCTGAGCTTGAGCCAGCATCCTAGCTAAACTGGTTAGCTGAGTTACATAACCCACCTGAGCATACCCTGAGCTTACCCTGTGCATGCTCTATTCTGATTGAAAAGAGGGTTAAAATTTGTGCAGCTGTTGGTATAACCGCTTGTGTTGTCAACCCTGAGCTTACCAGTGACAACCTTGAATGACTCATGCATGCTTAACATTGTGCTAAACCCCAAATCTGTGAAGTTATATCTGCACTGAGCATATTGTAACATGACAGCTTTGTGAATTGCTGATAACCCTGAGCATGTTCTTTTGCATCTGTGAACCTATGATGTGTTGAATAGCTATGCAAAATCTGTGGTAATTGTGAAAAGATGTATCAGTGACCTGTGTATGATCTTGTGCATGTTCTGAAAGTTGGGCTAATATATGAATCTGGGCATTTGCTAGCCTGTGACCACCACAACCGCCTGCCCTGAGCTCCAGCCCCCTGAAGCTGTGAGTTGAGCTGTAGTTGAGATACAACTGCAGTTTCCGAGTCTGCGGCAAGTCTTGTGTGACATCTACTGGGCTGGTTGATATCGACCACCCCAGTTGAGTCCGACAACCTGAGCATAAACTCTCACTTGCTAAGCTGTGCTGTGAGTACACCTTGACCCTGTGGCTGCTTTCAACCTTAGCTGCACTTAGTGTTGTGCCACAAGAAGAAGCTTGCATAAGACTGAGCAGGGTAGTTCAACATAGGCTGGTTCTGTAGATGGGTTAAACCTTAGCTGAGCTGCTGTGAGTTTTGATTGCTGCATAACATAAACTGGGCTCTGCCCCAACCAGCCTCTGGGCTTTGCACACTGCTGGGCTGTGCACAAAGCTTTCAGCCACACCCATTAAGCTGTGCAAACAACCTGGGCTTAATCCAAACTGAGCCCACAGTTCCACTGGGCTGTGCAGCTTGTCTTTGCATAGCCTAAAGCCCACTTAAACCAAAGAAAACCACAAAACTAAAACAAGCCCACTTGTTCTCTGCAACCAGCTAAGCCCACTTAACAAAAACCAACCTGGGCTGTGCAATAGACTAAGCCCCCAACTGTTGGGTGTACACACATCTGAACCCACACTGTTGATCTGTTTAACATCACATGGGTTCTGCTCAAAACCAAACAGCTGGGCTGCACATACTAGGCCGTGTACAAGCCTGAAGCCCATATAAACCAAAATGCCCATTTAAACCAAAACCCACACAAACCAAATCCCAAATAAACCAAAGCCCATTTTCATGTTATATATGTAAGAATGTTAATGTTTCTGTACATTATCTTTTAGGTTGACCCTCAACTCTTTAGATTGTTAGTAAATTTTTGTATATAATTCAGTAGGACTTGTTAAATTTTTTCTTTTCTTGAATCGGTTGAGTCTTCTTGTGCATATTTTGTGCTAATCCGATATGATCTACACTGAGAATGTTGGGTTCTAGCCTTGACTAGTGAAGCTTCAACCTTGCTTCCGCCGACATCCGGTAATCTCTTCCCTTTTCTCTACTCAACATAGTTCTCGTGGTATGTGACTGTTTAAATTTTTTCTATCTGTTAACACATTGAGGACAATGTTTGATTTAGGTTTGGGGGTGTGATTTGCATGTAGAGTTTTTAGTCTTTTTGTTTTCCTTCTTATTAAAAAAAAAAAAAAAAAAAAAAAAAAAAAAAAAAAAAAAAAAAAAATTTAATTAACTCTTTTTGTAAAAACCTCCAACTTTTAGAGATTTTAGAGTCACTAGCATGCTTCTAGCTATGTTTACATAGAGAATCTGACCGAAATAACAGAAGTTAGAAGTACCGGAGAACACAATCGGGTTCCTTAGTTGATTAGAGCGTTAAAGTTGGATTTAACCATACCGGAGAGCGCATTAGGTGTTGTTTAGATATTCGGTAGTAGAATTGTGATCACCCATAGTGGAGACTACCCATTTTACATCAAGTGAGGCACCAACCTTCAATTTTTTGCAACTTTCTAGAAAAGCTGTTAGAGTGTGTGTCACCGTACATCAATTCCGGGTAGGAATGGTGAGCTACCCAACTTCGCACCAATTTCAAGACTACTTTTGATCTCTTGAGTGCTAGTTTTTGTCAATCATGAGGGTGACGTCTAAAGATGAAAACTCCTTCTAAATATCGATTTGCAGTTAGCATCACTCTCTCTCTCAATCAGCAAGACCCATAGAAACACATCATCGTCAACAAACGGAGCATCATCATAATATTGAAAGAAAAATTGATATAGTCCAAGGTTTATGTGCAACAAAGAAAAGAAAATAGGATGAGAATTAATAAAATTTATAAAATCAAGACAATACAAGTTGTGGAAAAATTGAGTGATAAAGTCCTTTGTCCATGGAGTTAGTTGTTTCATTATTTGTATTTTTATTTTCACTTTTTGTAAAAAAAAAAAAAAAAAAAAAAAAAAAAAAATTGTAGTTTATTTTTGCTACCATCATGGTAAAGAGAGTTCAAGAAGAAAAATCCAAACAACAAGGAAATTGAGTAGAAAAGTTAAAAATTGTCAAGTTTTGTGAAGTTTAGAAGTTCGTCATCAACATTTGAAGACCGAAGACCGAAGAGTGAAGACGTTTCTATGGTTCCTATGAGAGATTGATGTTAATTGCCGATCGGGTGAGAGTGAGTGAGTACTCCCACCCCTTGCTAATGGTTGATTTCCTTTCTTAGAGATCATCAGAAAAAGATTCTTTTTGTCCACACTTTTGTGGAGTCTCCAGAATTTGTTTCGGAAGGTTATCCTTCTTACCTACAACGTGTGCGGGATTTCTCTCTTTATTCCCGCTGCACACATGAGAGACTAAAAAAGCGATCTTTTTGAGTGCAATTATCATAAAACCCTAATGGTGAGGCAGAAGTTGAGACTTATGATCACAATCGAATCCGAATTCTTTCATATGGTATGGTTACTTCTCGCTCAAAGACTTAAGGATGAGAATGCGTTCTTTGGTAGTTCTAACTTCGTTACTAGCATGCAGAAACTCTATGTCCTCATAGCTTCTTGGAGGCTTGAGACTCTTTTACACGAAGTTAGAGAAGGTTTTGTGGGTACACCTCTGGTAAACCCTCACGAGACTACGACTCGTCCACTAGGGACACCTAGGGGTTTAAAGGCTTAGTGCATACGCTAAATGCATTCGAGAGACCTGCGACAGGGGTATAGTTAGGATTTCTTACTTTCTGTTTCACTTGAGGACAAGTAAAATTCAGGTTTGGGGGTATTTGATGAGTGCCAAATAGTGCATATTTATACACCTTTTTATTGGCATTTTATTCATCTTTTGCGCTTAGAAATCAGATATTATCCCAGATTCTGTGTTTTCTTTGTTTTCAAGAATAAATATTTGTATTAATTAATTTTGTGTTTTTAGGTAATAAATAAAGCTTGGAGAATCTGAGGAGCCAAAGGAGCAGAGAATTGGAGTCGAGCATCTATGGAGCAGAAAGCCTAGTTGCAACCCAACAAGTAGCAACTCATCTACAAGACATGGGCTAGAGCTACCCATGACCCGGATCCGAACCCGCTCATCCCGAGCCGTTAAGATCTTCACTCGCCACATCCTACGCTCGCTCCGACTTCCTCATCACATCTTGATGCGCTCGCTCAACACCAGATCACTCCAAGTTTCCCTCGGCCGTTCAGATTCCCATCAGCTCCATCCTACGCTCGCTCGGCCCGTCTCATCATCACTCGATGTACCCGCTCACAAACGAAACTCTCTATACCTATACCCTAATCGACCTTACCCATTTTGTCTTCTTTCTTCTCTTTCTTCTCTTCTCCTCTCCACCCGACAGAGCAGAGCTCTGCTCTCCCATACCTTCTTCTCCATCTCCTCCCTCTCCCTGACAAATCACCAACTCCACCTTACCCCCATCTCCTGTCGCTTACAACAGCCGCCTCAACAACTCCTCCATCACCCTAGTTCTAGTCATCTTTACCCATAGCTTCTTCTAACTTAGAGGCTAGGGTTGAGATAGCTAGACTTAGGGTTTTCTCTAACAAGCAACATCAAGGGAGTCAGAGAGCCGCACAATCAGTGAAGGGATGAATCAGAGAGTATGGGTGAGAGTATTTTGAATTTAATTTCTGTTTTAAAATAAATTAGGGTTTGGTATTTGGAGTCTGTGTATGTATAAATAGAATGAGGGGTTTGTGAAAAAAACGGATGCCTGGGTTAGCCAGTGCGTCAATTTAGGTTTAATTTGTAGTTTAATTTCATTTGATGTTTTAATTTAAGTTGTTGGGGTTTCAATGAAACCCTAATTCCAAATTGTGTTTAAACTGTGTTAAATTGTTCTTGAGTGCTTAATTGACAAGATAGCTTCAATTTTAACACCTCAATCCTTTTCTCTCACAGTGCATGCCAAGTATGCATTGTAGTTAGGTTAATACTGAGTTGAGAGTGTTTCAGCTCTTGCTTCTATTTTCAATACTAATTCCCCTGACTAGTTGTGCTTAATTAGACAACTAGTACTTAGGGTTAGTACCTTAGCTGATATTTGAAGTATCATTAGGTGAAACTCCGTAGACAAGCGGCGGAATTGACACATTTCCCTTGTCTGCCATAGGAACAAGACATTCAACTCAGTTGAACTCACAATAGGAGTTAGAGGCGAATTTGAAGACCTAGCAATCCCTTACCCTCCTTTGTTTACCTTAGTTTAGAGTCACTACATTTCATCTTAGCCGTATCGGCACCCAAAACCTCAATTTATGTTACATACTTCCTAGGAATTCAGTTTAGCATAGCCTTAGATCGATCAGAGCACCACAAGTCTTTGTGGTTCGACCCGTACTTGCCGCGTCTCCGACAGACGCCGTGCACTTGCGGTTTATTACAAGTAGGCTTAAATTTATACACATCCCAAGGCCTACCGGTGATGCAAATCATTCACTCAAGGACTTGTCTTCTCATAGGCTTGATACACAACAGGGGTGTATTCAAACGAACTCTACTTTTGAGATAAAGCCGGGGTTTCTTAGAGAATTACCAAAATTCCATGGCATGGTGAATGAAGACCCAAACAAACATCTTATGGACTTCCACACCATTGTCACGGCTATGCTTCCAGCGGATGTTGAGGCGGATGGTGCAATGTTGAAAGTTTTCCGTTTCTCTTTGATGGATAGTGCTAAGGATTGGTTGTACTATTTACCTCCCGGAAGTGTCACAACATGGAATGAGTTGAAGAAACTCTTTTTGGAGAGATATTTTCCTGCATCAAAGGCTACTCAAATTCGAAAGGAGATTTGTGGGATGAAGCAAAACGTGGGAGAATCCTTATATGAATGTTGGGAACGATACAAGAGATTGGTTGGAAGATGTCCTCACCACCAATTCAGTGACGCTATGATCATCCAATACTTCTATGAAGGACTCCAATCAAGTCATAGGAATCTTATTGACGCTGCGGGTGGTGGTGCACTAGTTAGCAAGACGGTGGCACAAGCTAGAGAGTTGATTGAAAATATGGCAACGAACTCCCAACAATTTTTGAGTCGTGGTTCGGATGTGCTTCTAAGAAGAGTGAATGAAGTGAGCGAGGTTGAGGAACTTCGTCAACAAATGGGCAACATGTCGGTAATGATGCAACAAGTTGCAGCCGCGGTTATACCAAGTTCTACTCGATGTTATGAAGATGAGCAAGCTAATGCGGTCTTTCCAAATCAACAAAGACGGTATGATCCCTACTCTAACACTTACAATCAGGGATGGAGAGATCACCCCAATTTTAGCTATGCCAACAAGCAAGGAGCGGTTCAACAACCTACCTTCAACTTTTCAAGTGGATTTCAACCTCAACAACAACAATTCCAGCCGAGACAACAATTTCAGCAACCACAAGCACAACAATCAATGCAAAATCAAGGTTCCGATATTGATTCAAAGCTTCAAACAATGATGCAAGGCATTTCTACCATGTTCAAAGAGAGTCAACAGGAAACTAAGAGTGCTATCAAGGAGTTGCAAACACAAATAGGCTCCATGGCTATTGAGTTGAACCAATTGAAGGCACAAAATAGTGGGAAACTCCCTTCTCAACCTATTAACCCAAAAGAGGGTGTCAATGCTATTACGTTGAGAAGTGGTACACAACTTGTGCAACCCGAAATTACTGATTCGGGCAAGGTGGAAACACCAAAGGAACCTGTTTTGGAGGAGAATAATGAGGATTCTCCCCAAACTTCTGAGGTACCTATTCTTAACTCTAAAACTCCGGTTTCTACTTATGTTCCTCCTTTACCTTTTCCTCGCAGATTTGCAAGTTCTAAGAAGGCGGAACTAGAAAAGGAGATTTTAGACGTTCTTAAAAAGATCCATGTGAACATACCACTCATTGATGCTATTAAGCAAGTACCAAAGTATGCAAAGGTGTTGAAGGACTTGTGTACCAATAAACAAAGGCTCAAAGGTAATGAAGTGCTTAGTGTGGGGGAGAATGCTTCGGCAATCTTACAACACAAACTCCCACTTAAGTGCAAGGATCCCGGTAGTTTTGACATTCTGTCACAATTGGTAACACAACATTTAACAAAGCTATGTTGGATTTAGGTGCATCCGTTAATGTTATGCCTGCGTCAATGTATAATTCACTTGATCTTGGTCCTCTTAAAAAGGCTGAAATTGTATTGCAATTAGCCGATCGCTCTAATGTCAACCCAATGGGTATTGTTGAGGATGTTCTTGTGCAGGTTAATCAACTTGTATTTCCAGCTGACTGTTGTGTGTTAGAGATGGATGAAGGTTCACCGGACTCGTCTCTTCCATTGCTACTTGGGCATCCCTTCATGAAAACGGCGAAAACCATAATTGATGTGGACAAGGGAACGCTAACCATGGAGTTTGATGGAGAAACAATACGTTTCAACATTTTCGAGACGATGAGATATCCTAGTGATGTCCACTCTTGTTTCTCCGTTGATGTTATGGATACATTGGCACAACAAATGTTTGAATTAAATGGTGATGATGCTTTGGAAACCGTGTTAACTACATCCATGGATAATGGTGTAGAGTGTGGTAATGAAGTCAAGGAAGCCCTTGGTGATCTTAATTCACTACAAGGATGCCCGGAAACTCATAATATCTCTTTTATTTCTCTACCATGCAGTGATGAAAAGCTTGTACCTTCAATTGTTAAATCTCCAAAGTTAGAATTGAAACCTCTTCCCGATCACCTAAAGTACTTGTACTTGGGTGATAATGAAGAGTTACCTGTGATTGTTTCTAATGAGCTTAGTGATTTACGGGAGCAAAAACTTCTAAGGGTGCTAAGGAAGTACAAGACGGCCATAGGATGGACAATTGCCGATATCAAGGGTATAAGCCCTGCCGTTTGTATGCACAAAATTCGTTTGGAGGATGATGCAAAGCCTACAAGGGAAGCGCAACGTCGTTTGCATCCTCCCATGATGGAAGTTGTGAAAAAGGAAATACTCAAGCTTTTGGAAGTGGGTGTTATCTACCCCATATCCGATAGCAAGTGGGTGAGCCCGGTACAAGTAGTACCAAAGAAATCAGGTGTGACAGTGGTGGAGAATGATAAGAATGAACTTGTCCCAACTCGTGTGCAAACTGGTTGGAGGGTTTGTATTGATTATAGAAAATTGAATGCCACCACTAGGAAAGATCATTTTCCATTGCCTTTTATTGATCAAATGCTTGAAAGTTTAGCTGGACACCCTTATTATTGCTTTCTTGATGGCTATTCAGGTTATAATCAGATTGTGATAGCGCCGGAGGACCAAGAGAAAACCACTTTCACTTGTCCTTTCGGTACTTTTTCTTATAGAAGGATGCCTTTTGGCTTATGCAATGCTCCAGATACCTTTCAAAGGTGTATGGTAAGTATCTTTTCGGAATATGTTGAAAACATAATCGAAGTGTTCATGGATGACTTTAGTGTCTTTGGTGATTCATTTGACCTTTGCTTGGACAATTTGTCTTTAATCCTTGAACGATGTGTTGAAACAAATCTTGTGCTAAATTGGGAGAAGTGCCATTTCATGGTAACTCATGGCATAGTTTTAGGCCATATAATATCTTCTAAAGGCTTGGAAGTCGATAAATCTAAGATAGACCTTATTCGTGCTCTAACCCCTCCCCACGGTGAGGGAGATACGTTCTTTTCTTGGTCATGCAGGTTTCTATCGTAGATTCATCAAGGACTTTTCCAAGATAGCATCACCACTTTGTAACTTATTGCAAAAAGATGTGGTTTTTAACTTTGATGAAAAATATATGGCGGCATTCAATCGTTTGAAAGAACTTTTGATTTCAGCCCCTATCATTAAACCACCGGATTGGAGCAAACCTTTTGAGCTCATGTGTGATGCAAGTGACTATGCGGTTGGTGCGGTGCTTGGGCAACGTGTGGGGAAGCTTCCTCATGCTATTTATTATGCTTCTAGAACGTTAAATGAGGCCCAACAAAACTACACAACCACTGAAAAAGAGTTATTAGCCATTGTTTTTGCTTTAGAAAAGTTTCGCTCTTATCTAATTGGTACAAAAGTTGTTGTCTTTTCTGATCATGCAGCGCTTAAGTACTTGCTTACAAAGAAAGAGGCGAAACCGAGGCTCATACGGTGGATTTTACTCTTGCAAGAGTTTGATATTGAAATCAAAGACAAGAAAGGGATTGAGAACACCGTTGCGGATCATTTGAGCCGACTTGCCGTGGACAAGGAAGCTATCCCATTGCGTGAAAGTTTTCCGGATGAGCAACTATTCTCAATTGCCTTTGGAGAACCATGGTACGCTGATATTGTTAATTACTTAGTTTCTAAACAAATCCCAAAGAACTTGTCTCGTGCTGAGAGGGACAAACTTAAGAAGTTAGGGAACCAATACATATGGGATGATCCATACTTGTGGAAACATGGTAGTGACCAAGTAATACGAAGGTGCGTTCCTCGAATCAATTTAATTCTATCTTGTCTTTTTGTCACTCCTATGCTTGCGGAGGACATTTTGGGAGTAAGAGAACCGCTCACAAGGTACTTGAAAGTGGTTTTTATTGGCCAACTTTGTTTAAGGATGCACATATATTTTGTACAACTTGTGATAGGTGCCAAAGAACCGGCAATCTAGGTGCCCGAAATCAAATGCCACAAACTTTTATTCAATTTATTGAAGTTTTTGATGTATGGGGTATTGATTTTATGGGGCCTTTTGTCAACTCCCATGGGAATTTTTATATCTTACTTGCGGTTGATTATGTCTCGAAATGGGTGGAAGCTAAAGCCACCCCTACTAATGATTCTAAAGTGGTTTCAGATTTTGTGCAAGCTAATATTTTGCAAGGTTTGGAATTCCAAGAGCCATAATTAGCGATGGGGGTTCTCACTTCAAAAACAGGATTTTACAAAGCTTGTTGACGAAGTACAATGTGTCGCACAAGATTGCAACACCTTATCATCCCCAAACAAATGGACAAGCCGAGGTGTCTAACCGGGAGGTGAAATCCATTCTAGAGAAGACGGTGAATCCAACAAGTAAAGATTGGAGCATGCGACTTAATGATGCTTTGTGGGCTTATAGAACCGCATACAAGACACCTATCGGGATGTCTCCTTTTAGGATTGTGTATGGTAAACCTTGTCACTTACCCGTTGAAATTGAGCATAAGGCGTTTTGGGCTATTAAGCGATGCAACATGGAGATGGATGGGGCTGGAAAGCAAAGGAAGTTACAACTCCAAGAGCTAGAGGAGCTTCGCAATGATGCATTTGAAAGCTCACGCATTTATAAGGAAAAGACGAAGGCATTTCATGATAACATATTATGAGAATTTCACTTCCGAAGTGGTGGAAGGAGTTAACTTTGTGGATGTGCTCCCTCTGGAGGAGTCATAGAATGCAAGGAGATAGTCGGGCTGACAACTTTAAACCAAGCGCTAAATGGGAGGCAACCCATCGGATGAGTATTTCTTATCTTGTTTTTAGTTTTTCTTGTCTTGTTTTTATTTTTTCTGATTTTTGTTCGAATTTCCCACCTTGACTTACTTTGGACGATTCAATTTACATTGAGGACAATGTAAAGTTTAAGTGTGGGGGAGTGGTTAAGCATTTGCGTTGTAAATTTTTGAAATTTTCAACTTTTGTGTAAACTAGTGAATAAGAAAACTCCAACTTATGGTTAGTTTAGAGTCACATAGTATACATGTCGCTAAGATTACATCGAGAATCTCATAAGAGTGACTGAACTTAGAGATGACAGAGAACATGATCGGGTTTCTTAATTGTATGAGAGTTAAAGTTGGATTTAACCATGCCGGTGGCAAATAAGGTGCAGATCGAATTCGGTATTAGAGCGGTGATCCCCTATAGTGGAGACTACCCATGTTACATAATGTGAGGCACCAACCTTCAATTCTTTGTACCTGTCTAAATTTGTGCTTTTAGAGTGTGTGTCACCGTACGTAAATTGGGCAGAATGGTGAGCTGCCCAACCTCCCACCATAGAAGCACTATTTTGATCTCTTGAGTGCTATTTTTATCAACCATGATGGTGACATCGAATTGCTAACTTACATACCACTTGTAATCTTGTTCGCAGTTAGCACCATCCACCTTATCTCTCTCTACACCAACAGGTCCATAGAAACACCATCATCATCAACAAGAGGAGCATCACAAATTTGAAGGAAAGTTGAACACGTTCAAGGTTTACAAGCAACGATACAAAAATGAGCAGATTTCAGATTCAAGTAAAGCAACAAAACAAGGAGCGGAATTTTTATAAGTTGAAGACTATTATACAAGAGTGAAAATTATCAAGATGAGAGTTCGAAAAGTTTATGATATCAAGACATAAGTTGTGAAGAATCAAGCGGTAAAGTACTTACACCATGGCCTTTGTACTTACCTTTTTATTTTATTTGTATTTTACTTTCTCTTGTCTCAAAAAAAAAAATCAAAAAAAATCAAAAAAAAAAAAAATGATAAAAAAAAAAAAGAGAAGAAAAAAAAAAATTCATTGTATCATATTTTGGGTTTGTATAGTTCGTTTTTAGTTTTGTATTCTTTCAATAAAGCCAATGGAAAGAAGGATGAAGTTTCAAGCACCAAGGAAGTAGAGGAAATAATCATATTGTCAAGATTCTACGAAATTCAAGAGTTGTCATCAAGAGTTGAAGACCGAAGACGAAGATGAAGACACCGATAGAAGACCGAAGACGTTTCTATGGATGCTGTGAGAGTGGTGCTAGCTGCACGTCGAACGGATAACGAGGTAAGTAAGCATATTCCCACCTTCGTTAAGTGGTTGATTTCCTTTCGTAGAGATCGTCAGAAAAATGGGTTTTCAAAAATGATAAAAGATGTGGGTTTTCAAAACAATTCGGAGGGTTTTTACCTTCCTACCATTCAACGTGTCACAGGATTCTCTCTTCATTCCTACCTGGACACATGTGTGACCCATAAAAAGTTGTTTATTATTGAGAGCAATGATGCGTGTCGTAGGTGCAATCAAATTAATTCAATATTTCCACTCAATTAAAAATAATATAATGGAAGTCAAGTTCGTTCCCACGAGGAGCAAGTGATCTTAGTTGTAAAAGTTGTCACGAAAGGGGGGTGTAAAAAGTAAAAATAAAAATAAACAAAGCAATTAAAATCGAAAGTTGAAAGATGAAAACAATAAGAGAGAGAAAAGATCAAGGAATCCTTCTTCGTTACGAAACAATGAATCAAGTTATGTTCTATTCTACTTGTTATTAGTCACAAATTATCACCAACCGTAGGTAAAGCGACTAGCCTCGGTGCTAAACCCCTAAATCCCTTGTATCACCTGGGACACGGAAGTTCTCGCCCTCGGATTCTAATCACCAAACCACCTAGAATTAGCTCAACCTAGATGTAACTTGGCTCATGCATTAGGTTTTGTGAATTTTTTAGGTTGATATTAGTAGTTAGACTCTTAGCTCAAGGTCTACTTGCTAACGTTGTTTCTACACACAATTGCTCCACGGAATCCCTCCGCAAGGTCTCGTGTTTGCTACTTATGTAAAGAGTCAAAGAACGATTACTTATCCCCTAACTTTCACTAGCTTTAGATCGAATTAACAAATCAATTTAGTTGGCCACCCAAACAATCTATCAATCAATCATGAATGTCTTTAAGATCACTCCTATTAGTAAAAACAAACGATAATTATGTGAAAAACTTCAAGATAGAATTTGAAAACAAAACTCAAATCATGTTAAGAACTAGGAATTCATCCTCAATCAAAAAGAAATTTAGCTACTCATGTTTTTGAAATTCACACAAATAATAATAATTAAAAGAAGAAGTTTCAAATTCACACAAGTAATTAAAAAGAAAAATCTTAGAAAAGCAAGCAAAAACACAAGTGATGTGTGTGTAGAGAGGTGTGTAGAAGTTGTAGAAAACTTCTCTATTTATAGGCTTCAAAATTCTCCAAATCTTCCAAGGATTAGAATCCTTTTCCTTTTGCAATTCAATCTCCAAATCCAAGCTTTTCTCAACTCTTCCACCTTCTCTTTCCAAATTTCTCCATCCAATTCCTAGCCCAAGTCTTCATACCCATGAGAGAAGTCCATAGAAAGTTCTGGAATTTTGCTCGCCGGAAAACTGGGATTATGGCCGGAATTTGGCCGGAAAACGTCGCCGCCGGCCGCCTGAAAATTTTGTCGTCGGGAGAATATTCGACGGAATATTCCGTCAGTCCACCGTTAGGACTAACGGTCAAACTAGTCAACCGTCAGTCAACAGTTAGTCAAAGGTCAATGAGAAGGAGTGAGTCGACTCGAGTTAGCTTCGACTCGGCTAATCGGGCTCACTCAATTTGAATCGGAATCGAGTCACCGCTTACTCTACCGACTTAATCTAATCACTTAACCGGAATCGGATCCTTAGAACTCGGTTGGGATCGGTCATCGGGATCGTCCGGATCGGTCCGAGAGTCGGCTCACGTGAGGAGGGAAAATTGGCCGAAGTTTCCTCGATTTTAGACAATTCGCAAGCCATTTTCAGCCGATTCTTCTCCCCGTAAATCCTAGCATACATCTACTCTTCTCATTACCCTATCGCTATCGCTTTGCAATATCAACTCAGTCAGCATCTAAACTCACGAACAGTTTGAATCTTCCCCCTGTGAATAAACGGCAACTCGATCTTCAATTTCTTCAATGTACATAATAATCATCAAAAACCCATGTTCAATCTCTGCTCAGTTTAGCTAAATCAGCATCGACATATTTTTATCAGTTTAAGAACACAGCACTATAACCCATTCTTCTCAAACTTGATTTGCTTCACATCTCGATTCACAGCATCAGTGTAAACTCTCAGCAGCACTCACTTCGATCTACTCAACTCCATCTTCTCTACACCTTCACTACAGACTCTAATCGCACCCTATCTCCCTGAGCTTCAACTGAATCAAACCCTCGATTTACAGCGTCACACTCTTCATCTACTGAGTTCGACGGCAACAAAACCATCAAACCCTAACCTTCTTTTTTCTGGTATAATCGAGCTCCGTCAGTCGCCATTAACCCATCTGATTTCTTCTCTTACTTCTCGATCCCACAGCACCACCAACACTCCTTCTCGATCTGATTCTGTGTTTCGATTTACTTCTCAATTCCTCGATTTGGTCTCTCGGTCTGTTCTCCTGGTTCACAACAGCGGCAACTTTCATCCCCCAACAACGACAGCTCTAAAACTCAATCGATCTGGTAATGGCAGAGCTGCTGTTTTCTTTCAGCTATGTAAGAAAGGAAAGGAGAAGATAGTCTTCTCGATTTAGGTTTAAATTAAATGGGTCGGATCCGGGTACGGGTGTGGGTCTATGGGTTTCAACATCCATGGACATAACCCATCCATTACCAGCTGATAGCAGCACCCCGTTTCTGGATAAGGGCTACCCCAGTTTGGCAGCCCCTTTATCCAGAACTGTCCTTTCTTTAGTAATCCTCTAATAAAGAGTAGCCCTTAACCTTGGCTGATTTGTGTTTAACACTCCTCAAATTGGGTTGCCCCTTAACCTCAACTGGGCTCCATATATCAATCGCCTGTAAAATGACCTTTTTGCCCTTTTGGCTCAAATTGGGTGCTTTCTTCTTCTTTTCCTCCGTGCGACTCCAAAGTAGCTATAAAACTCAAAACAAGCGTAAAATACATAATTTACAAGAAAAATAGCAAAGAAAGCATAACCTACTAGATAGTAAATACGGTGTATTCTACACCTATCAAATTCCCCCACACTTAGACTTTGCTAGTCCTCGAGCAAATCAAACTAAAAACTCACAATTTCAAAGCGTTCAAGCGTCACAAGCATCCAAAGAGTTATGAGGACATAGAGTTTTACGCATGCTAGTAATAAGAAGTTAGAAATACTAAAGAACATATTCTCATTCTTAAATGTTGAGTGAGAAACAACCACACCATAATGAGAGAATGCGTGTTTGAGAAACGATCAATAAGCATTTCGCCTCGACTTCTGCCTCACCAAATAGGATTTTATGATAATTGCACTCAAAAAGACGGATTTTTTATGGTTCTCACATGTGTGCAGGTAGGAATGAAGAGAGAATTCCCACAACACGTTGAATGGTGGGAAGGACAACTTCCGAAATATTTTTAAAAAACCACATCTTTTAATATTTTGAAAAACCATTTTTCTGACGATCTCTACGAAAGGAAATCAACCATTATTATCGAGGATGAGATTACTTACTCACCTTCACATCCGATCGCCAATTATGATAACACCACTCTCACGGCATCCAATAGAAACGTCTTCCGCTCCTCGTCTTGATCTTCTTGGTCTTCGTCCTTGGTTTCAACTATTGATGATAAACCCTTGAATTTCATAAATCCTTAACAATTTGTAACTCTTTTACCTTAAAAATCCTTGTCGCTTGAAACTTCCTTATATATTTTCCTTCCCCACGGCTTATTAACAAAACAAATATTTCTCTCTTCTTTTTTTCTTTTTTTTTCTTCTTTTCTTCTTTTTTTTTTTTTTTTTTTTTTTTTAAATTTTTTTTTTTTTTTTTTTTTTTTTCACAAGAGAAATTAAATACAAAAATAAACCATGGTCGTGGGAGAAGTATTTTACCGCTTGATTCTTCACAACTTGTATCGTCTTGAAATCATAAACTTCAAAAATTTTCACCTTTTATTTTTCTTCGCTTTCATGAATAAGTCTTCATACTTGAATATAAAATTACCTCATTGTATTGTAAGTCTTCAACATATATGTAAAATCCGCTCTTTGTATGTTGCTTTACTTGTATTTGAAATTTGCTCCTTTTTCTAGTTCCGTTGCTTGTAAACCTTAAACTTTTCCAACTTTCCTTGTAGATTTTGATGTCGCTCCTTGTTGATGATGAATGTGTTTCTATGGATCCGTTGTTGTCGAGAGAGAGAATGGTGCTAACTGCAAATCGAACTACAAGAAGGAAGCTTTCATCTATAGACGTCACCCTCATGATTGACAAAATTAGCACTCAAGAGATCAAAGAGTAGTGCTTTTATTGGTGGGAGGTTGGGTAGCTCACCATTCTACCCGGAATTAACGTATGGTGACACACACTCAAAAGAAGCTCTTTAGTAAATGGAAGAATTCTGGTCGGTGCCTCTCATGATGTGAATACGGGTAGTCTCCACTAATGATTGATCAGCAACTCTAATAACGCACTTCTCCCTGCACCAAATTCGCATCACCGGCATGATTAAATCCATTATTTAACACTCAAACAAACAAGAAATCCGAATGTAGTTCTCTAACATTTCCAAGTTCAATTATATCGGTCAAAATCTCTATGTAAACATACCTAGAAGTATGCTAGTGACTCTAAAATCTTTAAAAGTTGGAATTTTTAAGTAAAACTTTTTTTTTTCTTTTTTTCTTTAAATTTTTTTTAATTTTTTTGTAATTTTTGTTTTAAAAACATGCTTAACCACTCCCCCACACTTAAACCTTACATTGTCCTCAATGTAATTGAATCCTCCTAGTAAAGTCAAGGTGGGAAATTTTAACATGATAAGAAACAAGAAAAAGAAATAACAAAAAGTAAAAGGATAAGAAATACAAAACCGATGGGTTGCCTCCCATTAAGCGCTTGTTTTAAAGTCGACGGCCCGACTTAGCTCTTGCGGCATATTACTCCTCCGGAGGGAGTGCATCTCCAAATGAAAGTTCATCCAAATTCACATAAGCGATGTTCTCATAGTATGGCTTCAACCTATGGCCGTTGACTTTGGAAACCGAATTGTCTCGAAGACTAGTAATTTCAACTGCACCATGAGGAAAAACATTAGTAACAACATATGGTCCAATCCAACGAGACCTTAACTTTCCAGGAAATAGTTTAAGGCGAGAATGATATAAAAGGACTTTTTGTCCCACGATGAAACTTTTACGAGAAATCATCTTGTCATGAAAAAGCTTGGTCTTTTCCTTGTAAATACGGGCACTCTCGTAAGCATCATTGCGTATCTCCTCTAACTCATGTAGTTGTAACTTCCTTTGCTTCCCCGCTCCATCATACTCCATGTTGAATTTCTTTATCGCCCAATAAGCCTTATGTTCAAGTTCAACCGGAAGATGACAAGCCTTGCCATAAACCATCCTATATGGAGACATACCAATCGGTGTCTTATACGCCGTTCTATACGCCCAAAGTGCATCGTTGAGCTTAAAGCTCCAATCTTTCCTCGTGGTATTCACCGTTTTCTCAAGAATGGACTTGATCTCAAGATTTGAAATTTCCGCTTGTCCACTAGTTTGTGGATGATAAGGCGTACCAATTTTGTGTGTGATGTTGTACTTCTTGAGGAGAGTGTGGAAAGCCTTCTTGAAATGTGAGCCTCCATCACTTATCACCACTCTTGGTGTTCCATGCCTATTGAAAATATTTTCCCTTACAAAATCACAAACAACTTGAGAGTCATTAGTCTTGGTGGCTCTAGCTTCCACCCATTTCGAAACATAATCAACGGCAAGAAGTATATAAAAATTCCCATTCGAATTGACAAAAGGGCCCATAAAATCAATACCCCACACATCAAAAATCTCAACGGTGAGAATTGGTGTGAGTGGCATTTGATTTCGAGCACCTAGATTGCCCGTTCGTTGACATCTATCACACGATTTACAAAAACATATGAATCTTCAAACAAGGTGGGCCAATAAAATCCACTCTCGAGAACTTTGAGAGCGGTACGCTTAGATCCAAAGTGGCCACCACATGCAAAAGTGTGGCAAAAGGAGAGAATGGATTGAAATTCGGAATTAGGCACGCACCTTCGCATTATTTGATCAACGCCATATTTCCATAAGTATGGTTCATCCCACACATATTGCTTAGCTACCTTCTTAAGTTTCATCTTTTGGAAATTAGACATTGTACTAGGTACTTTCCTTGTCACCAAGTAATTCACTATATCCGCATACCAAGGAGTTGATTCTTCCATGGAGAAAAGTTGTTCGTCCGGAAAGCGGTCATGTAATGGAAGTTCCTCTTGAGACATCACAAGTCTACTAAGATGATCCGCAACGGTATTCTCCACACCCCTCTTATCACGAATTTCTATGTCGAACTCTTGTAACAATAGGATCCACCGAATTAATCTTGGCTTAGCTTCTTTCTTCTTTATCAAGTGTCTTAGTGCGGCATGATCGGAATACACAATAACCTTTGTACCCACCAAGTATGATCGAAATTTTTCCAAAGCAAAAACTATAGCCAATAACTCCTTTTCCGTGGTAGAATAATTGATTTGTGCATCATTAAGGGTCCTAGATGCATAATAGATAACATGGGACAACTTGTCCACCCTTTGACCCAAAACGGCTCCAACCGCATAATCACTAGCATCACACATTAATTCAAATGGAAGATTCCAATCCGGTGATTTGATAATCGGCGCACTTGTCAACATCTCCTTTAATTTGTCAAAAGCATCCTCGCATTCCTTGTTGAAGTCGAAAGGTACCTCCTTTTGTAATAACTTGCACATCGGCATGGAGATTTTGGAGAAATCCTTGATAAACCGCCTATAGAAACCTGCATGACCAAGAAAAGAACGGATCTCCCTCACCGAAGTGGGATATTGTAAGTTTCTTATTAAATCTATCTTTGACTTGTCCACTTCGAGCCCTCGAGAGGACACAATGTGACCAAGTACTATGCCGTGGTTTACCATAAAGTGACATTTCTCCCAATTAAGGACAAGGTTTGTGTCTATGCATCGTTTAAGAATTAGTTCAAGGTTATTTAAACAACCATCAAAAGAATTGCCATAAACACTAAAGTCATCCATAAATACCTCGATGATGCGCTCCACATAATCCGAGAATATACTCACCATGCATCTTTGAAAAGTAGCCGGCGCATTGCAAAGTCCGAACGGCATCCGTCTATATGCAAACGTTCCAAACGGACAAGTGAAAGTGGTTTTCTCTTGGTCCTCCGGTGCAATAACAATTTGGTTGTATCCCGAATAACCATCCAAAAAACAATAATAAGAATGCCCCGCTAACCGCTCCAACATTTGATCAATGAAAGGTAAAGGAAAGTGATCCTTGCGGGTTGCGGAATTAAGCTTTCTATAGTCAATGCACACTCTCCAACCGGTTTGAACTCTTGTAGGAACAAGTTCATCGTCTTGATTTCGAACAACCGTGACTCCGGATTTCTTTGGTACCACTTGAACCGGACTAACCCACTTGCTATCGGAAATTGGGTAGATTACCCCCACACTTAGCAATTTGAGTATCTCTTTTTTCACAACCTCCATCATGGGAGGATTAAGCCGACGTTGAGCATCACGCACGGCTTCACGTTCTCTTCCATTAGAATCCTATGCATGCACATGGATGGACTAATACCTTTGATGTCCGCAATTGTCCACCCAATCGCCGTTTTGTGCTCTTTCAAGACTCTAAGCAAACGGTCTTCTTGTACCGGTGTGAGGTTCTTAGAAATAATCACCGGAAGCTCATCTCCATCTCCCAAGAAAGCATACTTCAAATGATCCGGAAGCGGCTTCAATTCTAGTTTGGGCGCCTTCACAATAGATGGTACAAGTATTTCATCATTCACGGGTAAAGAAATATAAGAAACATCACCCATTTTAGCTTCTTGCAATGTCGCCAAAGCACCACACATCTCCACCAATTCCTTGGAGATTTCAACATCCAAGTTAGACAAGCCATGGACGTCCAATTCAATGCTATTTTGCAACACCACATCAAGTTCATCCTCTTGGTTCAATTCCACCATTTGTTGCGCTAATGAATCAACCACATCAATGGAGTAAACGGAATGCACATCACTTGGGTAACGCATGGCTTCAAATATGTTAAAGTGTATTATCTCCTTGTCGAATTCCATAGTGAGTGTACCCTTATCAACATCAATCTTCGTCTTTGCGGTCTTCATGAATGGCCTCCCAAGAAGTAAAGAAGTAGATGAACGGTTCTCATTGTTGTCCATATCCACCACAAAGAAATCCACCGGAAAAATAAGCTCATTTACTTGCACTAGCACGTCTTCTACAAGCCCCTTAGGATATATGTTAGACTTGTTTGCCAATTGGATAATAACTCTTGTCTCTTTCAAAGGTCCAAGATTCAAGGAGTCATATATTTCGGCCGACATCACACTAATGGAAGCTCCCAAATCAAGTAAAGCATGTTCAAACCTTTGCTTACCAATAGTAATTGGCACCGTGAAACCACCGGGATCCGTGCACTTTGTAGGCATCTTCTTCAATAACATAGCCGACGCACTCTCGCCAACTTTAGTAATTTCATTATCAAGCAACCTATCCTTCTTGATGCATAATTCCTTCATGAACTTGGCATACCTTGGAATTGTCTTAATGGCCTCAATGAATGGGATGTTGATTTCAATCTTCTTGAAGATATCCATAAGTGCCTTGTCTTGAGCTTCCTTCTTGGATTTAGCAAAACGACTAGGAAAAGGAGGTGGAGTAGTGAAAGTAGAAACCGGTTCCTTGGATTGGTCATTTGGTGTGGAATTCTCCTTTGGTGCGGTTTCCTCCTTGTCATTGACTACCTCTTCACTAACTTCCTCATGATGACTTGGACCCTCCACTTTTCTTCCACTTCTTAAAGTAACCGCATTAACATTCTCTCTTGGATTCACAAATGGTTGTGAAGGAAGTTTTGTGGATGCTTGAGATTTCAATAAATTCACATCTGTCGCCAATTGTCCCATTTGAGTTTGTAAGTCCTTGATGGCCGAATCGGTCTTTTGTTGATTTTGTTGAAACAATGACGTAATACCTTGCATCATGACATTAAGCTTATCATCAATTGAAGATCCTTGTTCTTTCACTTGAGGTTGGAATTGTTGATAACCACCTTGTTGTTGAGGTTGGAATCGTGATTGTTGAAAACCACCTTGTTGTGCATATGGATTAGGAGCCGCCGCTTGCTTGTTTGCATAACTAAAGTTGGGATGATCTTTCCACCCGGGATTATAGGTATTGGAGTATGGATCGTACCTTGGCCTTTGATTCGGATATAAAGCATTCACTTGTTCGGTCTCATCATCCGGAATAATTACCGCGGCCATCCTTTGCATCATAATCTCCATGTTACTTATTCTTTGATCAAGATGTGACGAAGAATCACTAACTTCATGCACTCGCCTAACCGTTGGTTCATCCCTTGTGTAGAATTGTTGCGAGTTTGCCGCCATACTTTCAATCAACTCTCTAGCTTCGGTCAAAGTCTTGTTCATTAGTGCACCACCACCCGCGGCGTCAAGAAGAGACCTATCACTTGGGTGGAGAGCCTCATAGAAGTATTGGAGTATCATAACGTCACTAAATTGATGGTGTGGACAGCTTGCCACCAACCTCTTGTATCGCTCCCAACATTCATACAATGATTCTCCCACTTGTTGTTTCAATCCACAAATCTCCTTGCGAATTTGAGTAGCTTTGGATGCGGGAAAATATCTCTCGAGGAAAATTTTCTTCATCCCATTCCATGTTGTGATACTTCCGGAAGGCAAATAATATAACCATTCCTTAGCATTACCCGCCAAAGAAAACGGGAAAGCTTTCAACATTGCTCCATCCGCATTAGTCTCGGGTGGAAGCATGGCCATAACTATGGCATAGAAGTCCATAAGATGTTTGTTTGGGTCCTCATTCACCATGCCATGGAACTTTGGTAACTCTCTAATCAACCGGCTTGATTTGAAGGTTGAGTTAGTTTGGATACACCATTGTTGTGTGTCAAGCTTGTGAGAAGCTAGGTCCTTTAGTGTACGATCAGCCATTGTTTCTTCCTCTTTGTCCGAATCACTTGATGAAGAAGGAGAAAGTGGAGTGTTAATCGCACGAATGAAATCCTTTAGTTGAGTGCCGGATCGAAGACGTATTGGACTCGGTCCGCCCTTCTTAAGCATTCACCAAAGGAATAACACCTGAAACAAGATTCTCACAAACTAAGTTAGATACGGTAAAGAATCTAACAAAGCAAAAACAAAAATAAAAACAACTAAAAAAATCGCCGTTGCTCCCTAAGCGGCGGCGCCAAAATTTGATGCGTGTCGTAGGTGCAATCAAATTAATTCAATATTTCCACTCAATTAAAAATAATATAATGGAAGTCAAGTTCGTTCCCACGAGGAGCAAGTGATCTTAGTTGTAAAAGTTGTCACGAAAGGGGGGTGTAAAAAGTAAAAATAAAAATAAACAAAGCAATTAAAATCGAAAGTTGAAAGATGAAAACAATAAGAGAGAGAAAAGATCAAGGAATCCTTCTTCGTTACGAAACAATGAATCAAGTTATGTTCTATTCTACTTGTTATTAGTCACAAATTATCACCAACCGTAGGTAAAGCAAACTAGCTCGGTGCTAAACCCCTAAATCCCTTGTATCACCGGACACGGAAGTTCTCGCCACCGGATTCTAATCACCAAACCACCTAGAATTAGCTCAACCTAGATGTAACTTGGCTCATGCATTAGGTTTTGTGAATTTTTAGGTTGATATTAGTAGTTAGACTCTTAGCTCAAGGTCTACTTGATAACGTTGTTTCTACACACAATTGCTCCACGGAATCCCTCCGCAAGGTCTCGTGTTTGCTACTTATGTAAAGAGTCAAAGAACGATTACTTATCCCCTAACTTTCACTAGCTTTAGATCGAATTAACAAATCAATTTAGTTGGCCACCCAAACAATCTATCAATCAATCATGAATGTCTTTAAGATCACTCCTATTAGTAAAAACAAACGATAATTATGTGAAAAACTTCAAGATAGAATTTGAAAACAAAACTCAAATCATGTTAAGAACTAGGAATTCATCCTCAATCAAAAAGAAATTTAGCTACTCATGTTTTTGAAATTAACACAAATAATAATAATTAAAAGAAGAAGTTTCAAATTCACACAAGTAATTAAAAAGAAAAATCTTAGAAAAGCAAGCAAAAACACAAGTGATGTGTGTGTAGAGAGGTGTGTAGAAGTTGTAGAAAACTTCTCTATTTATAGGCTTCAAAACTCTCCAAATCTTCCAAGGATTAGAATCATTTTCCTTTTGCAATTCAATCTCCAAATCCAAGCTTTTCTCAACTCTTCCACCTTCTCTTTCCAAATTTCTCCATCCAATTCCTAGCCCAAGTCTTCATACCCATGAGAGAAGTCCATAGAAAGTTCTGGAATTTTGCTCACGGAAAATCGGGATTATGGCTGGAATTTGGCCGGAAAACGTCGCGCCACTGGCCGCTGAAAATTTTGTCGTCGGGAGAATATTCGACGGAATATTCCGTCGACCACTGTTAGGACTAACGGTCAAACTAGTCAACCGTCGGTCAACAAGTTAGTCAAAGGTCAATGAGAAGGAGTGAGTCGACTCGAGTTAGCTTCGACTCGGCTAATCTGGGCTCACTCACTGAATCGAACCGAGTCACCGCTTACTACTGACTTAATCTAATCGGCTTAATCGGAATCTGGCCACCGAACTCGGTTGGGATCGGGTCATCGGGATCGTCCGGATCGGTCCGAGTCGGCCACGAGAGGGGAAAATTGGCCGTAGTTTCCTCTCGATTTTAGACAATTCGCAAGCCATTTTCAGCCGATTCTTCTCCCCGTAAATCCTAGCATACATCTACTCTTCTCATTACCCCGTTATCACTCTCTCGCAATATCAACTCATCCAAGATCTAAACTCACGAACGAGTTTGAATCTTCCCGTGAATAAACGGCAACTCGATCTTCAATTTCTTCAATGTACATAATAATCATCAAAAACCCATGTTCAATCTCTCGCTCAGCTTTAGCTAAATCAAGATCGACATATTTTTATCGGTTTAAGAACACAAGACTATAACCCATTCTTCTCAAACTTGATTTGCTTCACATCTCGATTCACAAAGATCGGTGTAAACTCTCAAAGCAAAGACTCACTTCGATCTACTCAACTCCATCTTCTCTACACCTTCACTACAGACTCTAATCGCACCCTATCTCCCTGAGCTTCAACTGAATCAAACCCTCGATTTACAGCGTCACACTCTTCATCTACTGAGTTCGACGGCAACAAAACCATCAAACCCTAACCTTCTTTTTTTCTGGTATAATCGAGCTCCGTCACCGCCATTAACCCATCCGATTTCTTCTCTTACTTCTCGATCCCACAAAGACCACCAACACTCCTTCTCGATCCGATTTTGTGTTTCGATTTACTTCTCAATTCCTCGATTTGGTCTCTGTCCTGTTCTCCCGGTTCACAACAGCGGCAACTTTCATCTCCCAACAACGACAAACTCTAAAACTCAATCGATCCGTAATGGCAGAGCTGCTGTTTTCTTTCAGCTATGTAAGAAAGGAAAGGAGAAGATAGTCTTCTCGATTTAGGTTTAAATTAAATGGGTCGGATCCGGGTACGGGTGTGGGTCTATGGGTTTCAACATCCATGGACATAACCCATCCATTACCAGCTGATAGCAGCACCCCGTTTCTGGATAAGGGCTACCCAGGTTGGCCCCTTTATCCGTAACCGTCCTTTCTTTAGTAATCCTCTAATAAAGAGTAGCCCTTAACCTTGGCTGATTTGTGTTTAACACTCCTCAAATTGGGTTGCCCCTTAACCTCAATCGGGCTCCATATATCAATCGCCTGTAAAATGACCTTTTTGCCCTTTTGGCTCAAATTGGGTGCTTTCTTCTTCTTTTCCTCCGTGCGACTCCAAAGTAGCTATAAAACTCAAAACAAGCGTAAAATACATAATTTACAAGAAAAATAGCAAAGAAAGCATAACCTACTAGATAGTAAATACGGTGTATTCTACACCTATCAAGCAACTTCATAAAACCCTTTCTTGTGAGGCAGAGTCGAGACTTTTGATTGCTCCGAACCCGAATATCTTTCGAGAAGGGATGGTTATTTCTCTCTCAACTTTTAAGAATAAGATTGTGTTCATTTATGTGTCTAACTTCTTATGACTAGTGTGCAGAATCTCTATGTCTTCTTAGCGCGTTGGATGCTATCATTACGGAGAACTAGTAAGTTGGAAAAATAGGTTTTGTGGGTATATCTCTAGTAAACCCTCACGAGACTATAACTCGTCCACTAGGGACACCTAGGGGTTTAAAGGCTTGTTATTTATGCTAAAGTGATCGTAGCCTCGACGACACGGAGTTGTATGTATGTTTTAGAATTGTTTTGTTTGATTTGCTCGAGGACTAGCAAAGTCTAAGTGTGGGGGAATTTGATAGGTGTTATAAACACCTTAATTATTATCTATAGTTTATGCTTTCTTTGGTATGTTTTCGTGTGAATTATGTGTCTTATGCGTGTTTTTGAGTTATTAGGTACTCTGGAGTCCTTGGGAGCAAAAGAAGAAGAAATTAGTCATTTGGAGTGAAAAGGAGCACAAAGACCAATTCACATGCGAGCAATTGCTATTTAGAGCGGGCTATAGTGCACGAGAAGGAAGTGAAGAAGAAGCAAATAGATCGTCGGTTTCCTGAAACCGACAAGCCAATTCTAAACATGTGGCCCTTATCCTACCAGCTGGGGTGGATAAATCCAGGTTCCTACAGAATACCTAAATTTCAGAGAAGAAATTCATTAGTTCTTCTTCTTTATCGATCTTGTCTGTGAGGGCGGCATCACCTGAGTTTCAGAGGAGAAGGAAAGTGAAAAAATGGTTGCGCCATCAAGTGGTTAAGATGGGGGTATTACAGGGTTAAGTTTGAGAATAACAAGGGTTTGATGCAGTGATGAACTACAGATGCTGCTGGTGTATGAAGTAGAGAAGGAACTGGCGCTCGAGTTGATTCAGAGTTAGGGTTTTTGCTGCTCATGGAGAGATCTGAGATGAGTAGAGAAGAAGATGTGATTCAGAAGGTGATGAACCTCGGTGGTGTTTATAAGGGATTTGAACGGAAGAATTCTACTTCTACAGATCGAGAAGATCGATATGGTGATATTGGGTTTAATTTGAAAAAATTGAGATGAGGGTTGTTTCCAGGAGATGGGTTTCGAATTGGGAATCTGTTGATTGTAGTGTCGACTTTGGAAGATGGGTTTGAAGAATGAATGGTTAAAGGGGATCTGGATGATTTGAAGTTAGTGGTGATTGTGACATTGATGTTGTTATTCAACTGGGTTTGAGTATATGGATGTAGATGAATAAGACACGGATGAAGCTGCTGAATCGAGCTAAGGTCCTGAGGAGATGGTTTCAAGTCAATTCCTGCTGTGTAGGCTTGTGGATGAACTCAGGTGAGCTATTATGGTTCTGAGTTGTTGGTTGTTGTCAGCTAACATTGCATACATGATATGTGTAGCTCAGTGACAAGGATGAAGCTATGTGGTGTAGATGTATGTTAGGAAATTTGGTTGTATGAAATGTTGCTATCTTTGGTGGAATGGATTGTGATAAAGTTGCAGGTGGTTGAAGTTGGCAGTGATGTGCATTGCAACTATACAAGGGATGAGTTCAAGTTACATGGGTTCTTGGTATGAGGATATGCAGTTGTTGTGTCTAGTTCAAGGAGGTGGATTCATAGAATGAATTGTAGCCGAAATCGGGCAAGTGAGGGAGTATTGCGGGTGGAAGCTTGTGTTTGGTGAGATGGTGAATGGAGTCGATTAGATATAGGCCTGGTGGATGCAGTGGAGGCATGGACCTATGGATGAAGCAGTGGAATGAATGAACTAATTGAGAAGGAAGGAGGTGAACTGAGAGGGGTTATAAGCTAGCGGAGATGGGAGCTGTTGATGCAGTGCAAGAGTTGAAGTTGATGTTGTTGGTGGTGACTGAAATCTTGTAGTTGCAGGTAATGGCGCTGATGCTGTCGAGTTGTGACAGATGGCTCAAGTGGCTATGGCTCAGATTAAGCTGGTTGTGTTGGTATTATTGCCTGCTTCAGGTGCTAGTTCAATGTGTATTTCAGCTGAGCTGAAATGGAGGTTACATTGCATATTGTGTTGAGTGAGTGTGCAGCTATAAGTGGAAATTGCAGGCTGCTGGTGATGTTGATTTGAGTGCTGCAACACAATGGATTGATGCTATTGCAGGCTGTTGGTGATTTGTTAAAGATGGAATTTGTGATAAGACCGAAATGGGTTGTCGGATGAGGAACAATAGTTGTATGGCAATGCAAGGATGAATGCTTAGCAGATTGCAGGTGGTGTTGGTTCATGACTGAGATGAAGGGTCTGAGATGGTCTTAATGCTGGGATTGAATAAATTGCAGACTGGTTTGAGTTGTGGCTAAAAGTGAAGAAGCTGATGTTGAATTGGATTGAATGGAAGAGCCAAGATGGCTGCAAAGTTATGCACATGACCAAGATGGTTGGTTAAGGACTTATCAAGCACAATCCTGGTGCAGCACAGATTAAACCTGTGCAATGGCCTGAGCCAAGACGATTCAGCTCAGTCAGGCTAGTCAGTGACTGACTCACACTCTGACTCGGTGATGACTGGGTTAACCCTGGTTCCATCTGACTCGGTTGAGCTTTGAATGAGCTGACTCGTTGACTCTCCTGACCGATTTGACCGATTTGACAAGTGACCGGGTGGACTTTGCCGGTCACCCGAGCTATTTTCCAGCAATTCTTCCAGCCAATTTCCGGCCACAATACCAGATTTCCGGCGACCTCTTTTGGGGTATATTTTCTATATGGGTATTTGCACACATGGGCTTGGTGGACCACATGGGCTTTGGGCTATGAAGACCTAATTTTAGAAGTTGGAGAAAAGCTATAAAAGGGAAAGTTTTCTACAACTTTATCATATATATTTTTCTTGGAACTTTGGAGAGCCGGTTTTGTTTACGCTTCTAGGGTTTGCTTTTGTTCATCTTCTTCTTTTCAATTAATATTATTATGATGAACTCCATAGCTATGAGTAGCTAAACAAATATTATTGGTTATGGGATAAAGTTGATTTCTCAATATGTTATATGATTCAATGAATTAGTTTTGTCTCAATATTTTATTGTTTGTGATTCACAATTAATAGAGTTATATGATTTGATAGATTGTTTGGTTGAGTCCGGAATCAATCCGATTTACATTCATCTCTAGAGCTATATTAGGGTTTTCAATACGAAAAAGTTGTTTATCCCTGATTCTAAGTAGCATAATTGTGGGTAGTGCTTGTAGTGATATATCCTACTAGTCACAAGTGAATCATAACTTTTGTTAAAACGATTAGTGCTTTTACACATTCGTTTGCATTGATTAGTCTTATTCCATAGAACTTATTGCTTTTAGGGAGTTAAATCTAATTGTGCTTTTACACTTTAGGTTGCTTTCTAGGAAGAATTCACATATGCATCTTTTAATGTGGTTGTGATGAAAACAGTGAATTAGCGGGATATACTTGCAATCAAGGTATCCTAGGACTATTAGTAAATAAGAGATTAAAATACCAATTCTAATCATTGATGAAAATACATGTTTGTGAATGATACTATCCCGTGACCAATATCTTCTCCTTATTGATTATTCGAATTACTTACTTTGCTTTCAATTACTTTATTTCTTAGATACAACAAAAATCCCCCCTTGGTTACCTTAGAAACTGAAAATTGCATAACAACAATTGCCTCTCTGTGGATACGAACTCTTCCTTACCTTGTACTTCATTTATATTTAGTGAGTAAGAAAGTGAAATTATTTTTGACGCTTACGACAACCGATCAGTCACCATATTATTATCTAGGTGCGGGACGAGTCACCATATTATACATTGTTTGGAAGGAGTTAGTTCCATATACATTATTGTTTACCTATGTGAAATTGGTTGTGTTTTAGTGTTTAGGGAAAACATGAATTGTTTTCAAATCATTTCCAATGATTACTTGAAAGTTAAATGTTATTCCTACTGGGCACCCCTTTTAGGGATGATGTGCTCACCCATTCCCACTTTCAGTTTCAGAGACAGATCAGAGTTGCGCATCGGAAGCTTCGAGGAGTTGAGTCTGTTAGTTGGTTAACTTCGACTATGAGTACTATGTTATATATTTTATCTGTAGACTAAATGACTATTGTTATATGTATCATTTGAGAGGAGTTCTTGTATCTATATATTTTAGAGTGGGGTTAGTTTTTGGGTTTAGGTTTGTAGCAGATTTCTTAATTGAATGTTTAAGTAAATGTTTTAGATCCTTAGTGCCTCTTTATTCGTTAATCTGTTGGATTAGTCAGCTGCTAGCTTTGGGGGCGCTACAATGTTGCTGCAGTTTCAAATGAAGAAGAAAATGGTGTTAGTGGTATTGAAGCCGGGAAGAACAAATTGATGCTGCTGCTATTTATGTGGTGGTGCTACAGTTGCAGTAAGGCTGAAAAGGTGGTGCAGTTGGCTAGGATGGACTAGTTTGTGCTATGTAGCTATGTGGTTAGCTGTAATGGCCTGAGCTAGTAATGATGGTGCTGCAGTTTGGTGTTTGTATGGTGGTGCTACACTGCAGTGAGAAAAGCAGGTGATAATGGTGGTTATATGGCCCTGAAGATAGTTGGTGGGTTGAATGGCTGGCAGATTGGTGTTGGTTGCAGGTGCAGGCAGTTGGAGTTGCTGCTCTAGTAAAGATTACAGGGAAAGCTGATAGGAACAAGGCAGTAGGGATGTTGTCGATGCTTTGAGCTAAAGGAGGAGATGCCAATGGATATTTTGGTGGTGATAAAAGAAGATGGAGGCAATAATGGTTGAGCAGTTGAAGACTGGTGGAACTGATGCCATAGAGCTAATGAGTACTGCGAGAATTGTGTAGTTATGGATGATTGAAGTTGGTGCAGTGGTTTGAGCTACAAGTAATGAGATGATTGCAAGTGGATAGATGGTTGTGACTGAATGAATGTGAGAATTGAGTAGGTACTAGTATAGAGAGCATGTGATGTTGCAGGTGGAATAGGGAGGCTGCAGTGGTATGTGTTATTGTTGTTGGCTTTGCGGGAGTTGCAAGATAGTGCTGCAGTGGAGGTCCTGGTGGTCGCTGTTCAACAAGGAAAGTGGGATGAGCTGCAATGAGTTAGTGTTAATGCAATGGCTATCTTGATGTTGTTGTTGAGTTGCAGAGAAAAAATGGGTTGGCTGAGTTATATCAGATGGTGTTGTTGTTCTTGAGATGAGATGGTTTGCTATATTGGTTGAAGTAGCAGCTGAGAAACTGATGATGGTGTTGTGTTAATGGTTGTGATTGTGATACTTAGATGAGAATGAGGAGGTGGTACTGATATGAGTTGTTGGTCGGTTGCAGCTAAGATTACACAATTGCATTTTTTTGTTGTGATTCTTAGTTGGAATGAGGGCATGAAGCTGCAATACTGGTGGTATATGAATTAGATGACCGACAGTTGGAGGAAATATGTTTTAGATATGCTATCAGTTCTCTGGAGCAAGAGTGGACTTGGACCTATTTTTGATGGGCTTGACTCGTGGGCTACAAAGAGCTAGTGTTTGGCAGATGGCCGTGACCTAAACAAAGAATTGGTGGAGAAAGAAAGAGAGATATAAAAGGAACCTCCTGGGCTTCTACTTTTGTTCTAGGGTTTAGAAACATGAAACTTCTTTTTATTCTTGTGATGAACTCCTTTAACATGAGTGCTTAATCTTATCATTGGTTATGGATTAGTTGGATTTCACATGATATGCTTTTTGGTTTGATATATTAGTTTTGTCTCAATATTATCGATTATGATTCACCATTAATATTGTTACATGATTTGAATGCTTGTTTAGTCGAGTCGCAAATCGATTGAGGTTGCTTTCATCTCTATTGCTAGATTATAATTTATTATACGTAAAAATGATAAATTTCTGATTACAAGTAGCATAATTGTGAGTATTGCTTGTAGTGATACATCCTAGTAGTCACAAGTGAGTCATAACCTTTGTTAAATCGGATTAGTGCTTTTACACGTTCGATTGCTTTGATTGGCCTGATTTCATAGAACTTAATGCATCTAGGGAATTAAACTTGATTAGTGCTTTTACACGTTAGGTTGTTCTCTTAGATAGAGTGTATATTCGCATCTTTTAATGTGTTTGTTGATGATAAGAGGAAATTAGCGGGATATTCCTGCAATCAAGATATCCTAGGGCTTTTGATAAAGAAAGATTAAATATCAATTCTAGTTATTTAGACAAGAACATGTTTGTGAATGAAGATGAAATCCGTGACCAATACTTTTTCATCCTTGATTTGATTTGATTACCTTTCTTGTTTTGCTTTTATATTAGTTAACTTTTTACAAATCAGAAAATCCCCCCATTGTTTTATATAGGAAATCGAAACATATTGGCAACCCAAGACCTCTCTGTGGGAACGATCCTTTCTTTCCCTTGCTATATTTTTATATTTTGAGTAGTGAAAAAGTAATTTATTTTTGACGCATACGACAGCGATCAACGGAAACAACACGAATGAAGTTTGCCTGGATCTTAGGATAGTTTGCAAGAAATCCAAACTCAACTATGTATAGACCAAGGTTTTTTGGACAATAAGGAAATTCCAAAACAGAAAATATTCTCAAGATATGCAATAAATACCCGATTTCGGTTTTCATATTTCCAACTAATATCCAACCTGTAATTCTGAAATCTCTCATTAGAAAATATCTAATATTAGTTTAGCACTTAACTGATATAACTTTCCAAGAGATATGTTTTGGTTGCTGGAAAATCAAAAAAATATAATCGAAAATCTTATTTAAAAGATTCTCAATATTTCGGTTTGGGGTCACCTTTAGTATCAAGGAATATCTTTGAACAATAAAACATAAGAATTATATACATGTTCAAATTATATCGACATGTAGAACTTTCCTATTTAGCGAACCCTATTTCCAAACTCACACAAAACCGTAAAGTAATATGTGAATGTAGAGGATCGATTTTTCTCTTGGGACTGGTTCTACCATGACTCCTAACATAGGTTAAGATCGGTTCTACCAAGTCTCCAAATATAGCAAGGACTCGGTTCTACCATGAATCCCAACAATAGCTAGGATCTGTTCTACCATGATTTCCAATATAGATAAGGATCTGTTCTACCAAGACTTTCAACGTAAGTTAAGATCGGTTATACCGTGTATCCCAAACTAGGTAAATATCGGTTCTACCATAACTCTCAACATAAGTCAAGATCGGTTCTACCAAAGTTCTTACCTAGGTTCAAATTGGTCATCCAATAGATCTTCATTGAAAACCGGACCCAAACGCCTATTGATTTATTTTCGATTACGAAACAAGTTTCGTATATGTACTTCCTTTAAACATATGTAATTAAACATAGTTTCCTAGGATGAAATCACACCTATATCCAATACACAATCAAGTAACGAGTTACATAGATTATGTTGATGTCGCATTTACGAAGTTCAAAAGATAAACGTTATACATCATAATCAAATATTCTTTCTTGACACTTTGATCATAATAAAATGACCAAGTTAAATACTAGAGTATTATATATAACATCGCATGTTATGTTTTCAATCTTTAACAACTTGAAAGCGATGATAGGAATGGAAACAAGTCAAGTCAGTATCACTAAGCTCAAGTGGAAAGATGATGTCTTCATTGTAGTCGATACGTCTTCACTATCTTCAGGTCTTCAAGGTAATACTTGTATGTCTCAACATTCATAGACTTTTTAGTCTAACGAAGTTGGTGGGTTTAAGACTTTCATAGACTTTCATAGACTTGTATGTCTCAACCCATACCAACGCTTGGTGGGTTTAACAGTACAATATTCCAACACTACATTTGCTCACACATGAATTCATAAAAGTGTTAATGTTTCCAGTTCCATCGCCGAAAAAACACTTGGATTAAGCCTTCTTTTGAAACTTCAATGCTCAAATGAGTACTCTATTAGTTGGATTATACCTATAATATGATAATCACAGGATAATGTCTGATTTCTATACAGTTTAATAAGAAGTTGCATAACTCCAAGAATTCACTATATTTTGTGTCGAACCAATACTTGATCATACTTCAATGAGCATCTAGCTAATCATCTGAGTTGTTATAGAACCAAATACGTTTCTGAGTTATCAATAATTTAAAGGCATGTTCTTGCCATTTACATGTTTTGTTATTAGGTATAAATATGATCCGGGATTGGCATAAGTCTATATTTCTGTAAATTATTTCGATAAATTGGATCGGTTCTTGAATCTACTATGACGATAAGGATGCCATAGTAGTAAAAATGTGCATTTTCTTAAATCTTCAACGGCTTTGTTGCGGCTGCAAATTTCGCAACCAGAAAAACACGTATATCCATTTCTTTCTTCTTAAGGGTTAACCTCCATTAGTATACCATCACTAGACAAACAACCATATGGACCATCCCATTTACGCAAAAAAAAAAAAAAAAATTAACCTATTTGCATGAGTTTCTTAAACATGTTCACATGAAAGCTAATAAGATACTATCAACATTGTTTTTCAAAAATAATCCCAACTCCCAGTTCAGTACATTGCAAAATAAAAAAGATAGATATAACCTGATACCACACAGATCAAAGTCTACATATATTCATGTGAATAAACTAAGAGAATAGCTATCACCATATCCCTTGTACCATCTCCTTAATGTTAGACCTCCGTGGTACTGCTTCATTACTAATGCTTCTACTGATAAAAAAGGCCACTCCAAGTCATGTGCCTAGCAGATTCAGTCTGGCTCATAGTAACCCGAGATGGACGACCAGGAGCATAAGCTCGTTCACGCCGAGAATGTGCAATCCAGGTGCATTGTTTTGAATTGGTGCTGCAATAACTGGTGCGTGCTTAGTAATTGTTGACGTTGGAGGATTCCTTTCTCCATGTCCTACAAAGACCATTGCAGAAACATGCGTTGTCATCCTACCAGTTGGAGGGAACAACAGGTCAAGCAAGGGAAACTCCATACCTTATTGAGTCATAGACAATAATGCAATCCGTATAATTTCGGCCCATACATTCGCAGGCATAACAATAGCATCAAAACCATGTATCACCCCACCAGAAACAACATAACGATCACCAACAAGCACCACACCCTCATTGACTACGAAATCTCCTTGACGAGGGTGCTCATCATACAAAACCCATCCATCAGTAACTTTCCAATCTCGATTTTGAACCCCAACCCCCATCAGAGTTTTTTCCTTATCACCATTACCATCACCATCAATTCTACCATCTTATGCGTCTCCATTTGCACAATCTCCACCACTGCCACCACCACTATTACCGCTCTCACTACCAACTTCATAGGTGATATTCTGGAACATGAGGCGAGACTTACTACCAGTATGTTGTTGTTGGATTCACGCATTTGGAGAGATTCTTGTACCCCTTTCCACTATGCACAACCATATCAATATACCCATGAGGAACTTTGATAAGTGCATAATTACATGTTTTGAGTGTTAATTCCATACTTGTTTTAGCCACATTTCTTGCATATTACCATGTATTATGATTGTTTTCTACTATGTATGTTTTTTAAGGTGGATCATCCAAAAACAAGTAAACGGCTATAAAAGAACTAAGAAGTGAAGAACTCCAAGTATCCAAGTGTCTAAAGCTAAGAAAAGAGTTCACTGCGACATGAAATGGACAAAGAAGTCAAGTTCTACAAAGGAAGAAGGGCCAAGAACAAATTCAACTCTTTCAAATCAAGAATTTTAAAGCTTTACCTGGAAGAGAATTGAAATACGAAAGCAACGTAAATAGAACGAAGTTATGAGCAAAATAGTGAAACCAACTTGGATTTGGCTCCTGTTGGGCTTTATTGGGCCTGCGTGGAAAGAGGAAGGAGGGATGCGTTTTGGGCTTGCTATGGACGTGAAAATTAGGGTTTTTTGTGGATTTTGAGGAGGTTAAGTATCCTAATTGGATAAGAATCAAGAGGAGGTTGAAATACTTGATAGTTATCAGGTTTCTTAGTTGGATAGACATCAAGAGGATGTTAAAAAAGCCTATATAAAGGGGAGCTTAGATACAACTTTCACACACAATTTTATATACAACACAAGGAGGCAAGAGGAGAGCATAGCAAAGAATATTAAGGTTTTCCCCTCACATGGGAAAACCGTGGTAACTTTATTTGTATATTTTTCATGGATTTTAAGAAATTCATGTGTAGCTGATTTTTATTGATTATGTTGCGGGTATGAAACTTAATTAATACAATTTATTTGGAGGTTTAATTATTAATCGTTTGTCTTTATTTACTATATCTATTGTTTATGGATAATTCTTGGATTGATTTGGGATGCAAACTAGATTGATCCACTATTTTTTCTGTTGCTAGTGGGAGTTAGGAGACAAGTAATAGTCGAATAACTCTCTACACAAGAAGAAATCACGAGACCTTGAAAAGGGATTCTGTGGAGTAATGACGAGTGAAGATAACACCAGCAAGTGAACCTTGAGCTAAGAGTTTAACTACAGGGATCAACCTAAATTCACAAATCCTAAAACGTTCAATTGGATTACAGCTTGAGTGAGCTACTACTTGGTGGTTCAGACGGACAAAATCTAGTATTGGAGAGCTTCTATATTCAGTGATACAAGGAGTTTTGGGGATAACACTGAGTTAGATGCTATTCTACGGTTGCTGATGAATGTTATTCTTTTTATTTAATTTACCAACCAATCCGCTTTGTGATTTCGTTTATTCTAGTTTTGCTAATCCAAACAACCTATCACTTACACAGCTCTATGTAGGAACGATCCTTACCACCACTATATTACTAGTTAATTAGTGTGAAATATCTTGAGTAATTTATTGTACTTACGACGCGCATCAAACTTCATCATAGAAATGATCAAGCTTCACTGTTCAATTATAGCCCCGTTTGGGAGTTTTTTTTTTTTTTTTTTTTTTTTTTTTTTTTTTTTTTTAATAGCAGATGAATTTTTATAACAGTCTTTGCCCGATAAATCTAAATCAATTGCAGGGGATATTATCCCCTTTAATTTTTTGTAAATGAGTTTTAACTATGAGCCGGTGATTAAAAATGATTTTAACAAGTCTATAGAATGTTTGTCCACTTTGGAAAATTCTTCTCTAATGGATTTTTTAGGAACTTTGCATATACAAGAAAAGTCCTTTGAGAGGAGTCTGGAAGCTTTGTTGCATCCTTTACCAACTATACCAACTGCATTAATAAGAATGGGAGTAACATGGAAAAAGCTTGTACAATAAATAAAGGCCTTCAGCTTGTTCATGATCTACACACACAAAAGCCTGAGTTAGTTACTGATTTCGTTTATCTTACTAATCTTAAGATATGTTATGTGCAGTTCCTTGGTATTTTGAATATATTTCGTAGAATTTTGTACCTATCTAGTATTTTTCAGGATATTTCTCTCACTCATGATTACCGAAAAGCCAATTTTATGGTTGATACTGAAAAAGCGGGGGTCTAACAACCACACCCAATATTTCTCTTAGCAATCTGTATGGACTAACTCCAATATACTTTCAAGAGAATCAACTAGACAGTCAGACTCAATCTTAAGAAAAGTATATCAAAGAGTTATATCTTTTATTTCTCAATTCAATCTGCAATCAAACAAATAGAATTTGCGAGCCCGATTGAATATAAGAAATAACTTGGACGGTATCAAAAACCAATATCCAAGTGTTAATCAATTTAATCGACAACCAAAGGTTGGATTCACAATTGATTGAACTTACGCACAACCTGTGATATTTCAATTATATAAACAAATATAATGCGGAAAAGAAATAACACAGACACCAAAAATTTTGTTAACGAGGAAACCGCAAATGCAGAAAAACCCCGGGACCTAGTCCAGATTTGAACAACACACTGTATTAAGCCGCTACAGACACTAGCCTACTCCAAGTTAACTTCAAACTGGAATGTAGTTGAGCCCTAACCAATCTCACACTGATCAAGGTACAGTCGCGTTCCTTACGCCTCTAGAACCACGCCAAATTATGCGCACTTGATTCCCTTAGATGATCTCACCCACAACTAAGAGTTGCTACGACCCAAGGTCGAAGACTTAATAAACCAATCTGTCTCACACAAAAAGTCTATTGAATAGATAAATCTGTCTTCCACATATATACCTATGAGTTTTGTTCCGTCTTTTGATAAATCAAGGTGAACAGGAACCAATTGGTATACCGGACTTATATTCCCGAAGAACAGCCTAAAAATATCAATCAACTCACAATAATCTTAATCGTATGGTAGCAAAACAAGATATTGTGGAATCACAAACGATGAGACGAATATGTTCGTGACTACTTTTTATCTTGCCTATCGGAGATTTAATCTCGAGCAAATCTTAGAGAAGATAGTACTCAATCACGATAGAAAACAACAAGATCAGAACACGCAACTACATAGAAAATAGTTGGGTCTGGCTTCACAATCCCAATGAAGTCTTCAAGTCGTTAAACTACTGGGTTTTAGAAATACCTAAGGTTAAAGGAAAATCGACTCTAGTCGCAACTAGTATCACACAGGAGGTGTGGGGATTAGGTTTCCAAGTTTCTAGAGTTCTACTTTATATAGTCTTTAAATCAAGGTTTGCAATCAACGTTACCTTGGTAACAAAGAATTCAATATTCACAGTTATATGAAAACCTAATTAGACTCAAGCTAATATCTTTCAACCATTAGATCGAACTTAGATTGTTACACACAAATGAAAAGTGACTTCATTTAGATATGAGTAACCATACCTAAACGTGTACACCTTTGTTGGCTCAATAATAGTTAACTGAAGTTAGCCAGACGAACACTTTCATATCAACCATATTCATCTTAACCATAACTAGTTCAAATGACTCAAATGAAACTAGTTCTAGAGTTGTTCAATTGTTTATATTCTCATAAAAGTATACAAGACACAATTGAAGCAAAATCGATTTTGATTCACTCGAATCAATTCATGAACATTATAGCCACAGTTTGCAAAAGATTGCATTCCTTATTATATAAATGTATTAGTTCATGAACAAACCGATTTTAGAACATAACCTACTCAAGTATGCAAACCTGTACGCATACCTAAGTAGCCGGACTTGGACTGTGTTCGCCAGTATGCAAACGGGTACCCGGACTTTGTTAGAGCATAGCTCGGTTGAACCCACCAAGCGTTGGTATGGCAAGTTTGGTTGTCATATTTTAGTGAACCAAAACTCATTTAAAGAGTCGCTTGATTATTTACTAGAGTCAACTTCGTATAGGTTTGCTAGAAAGTTATTAGGATATGAGACTTACAAGTATTACGTGAAGACTTGAAGAATGTGAAGAAGTAAGGAGATACAACGACGACATCATCCTTCCTCTTGAGGTTAGTAATATTTGACTTGAAATGTTTCATTCCTAACGTATCTTTCAAGTCGTGCATATTGAAAACATAAGCTCGAAGTTGTGAATGATTATACTCTAGTTAGACATAGTATTAAGGAATTACAATACGAAGTATAACGTCTATCTTTTGAACTTCGTATATAATACATCGACATAATCATATGAATGCTATTGTGATTATGTATGGGTATGGGTGAAGATTTCGTCCTAGGAAACAATGTTTTACATTCGTTTAAAGGAAGTACAATTCATAAACTTGTTTTATGAATCGAAATGGAAATCGCTAGGCTTATTGGTATTGTTATTCAATGCAAATATTTGGATTACCAATATGTGTGTTTAGTATAACCGCTCATAACTTTTTTATGTATCTTGGTAAAACTATTCACAAGGCCTGACTTTTGTATCAGTATGACTTTTATTAGTGAAACTGATCTTAAGTAATCACCTGAGATGGTATGATCGATTTGTTGTAATTGGTTTGACCAACTCTAGACATTGAGAAACCGATCCTAGTAATATGTGCAACCGATCACAAGCAAAGGAGAATCGATCATTGTAAGAGGTACAACAAGTCTTAGATATTGGTAACCGATCCTATGACTTGTGCAACCGAATACAAGTTAGATACCATAAATATGTGGTAACGGATCCTAGTACCTAGTCAACCAAATTTTGGAAAGCTAGCGTGACTGATCCTAGTACCCACATCGAGGTAGAACCGAAACTTGTTTTGGTAGAACCGTGAAACCCATGATTGGTGATATGATTGGATAATCAATCACATAGTTCTTGGAAGTCAGATGAACCAATTCTAAACTTGTTTGGAAGTGTGGCAAATCGGTTCCAAGATTGTAAATATGAAAAAGGATTTACAAAGTAAAGATGTCGACATACTTTGAACATGTGCAATAACGCTTATCTTTTATTGTTCAAAGATATTCCTTAATAGCTAAAGGAGAATCCCGGATCGAAATAAATTGAGAATCTTTTAATTAAGGTTTTTAGTTTTATATGCTTTTGATTTCCAGCAATTAAAATGCATCTTTAGAAAATAAAAATTGGTAATGTGCATTTACTAATTGGAGATTTTATACTGAGATTTCGGTCAATATTTGGACAAAGCATTTCCAGGAATTATGGAAACCGAATTTAGAAATATATTGCATATCTTGAGAATATTTCCGGTTTTGGAAATTCCTTGGTGTCCAAACTTCCTTGGTCTATAAATATTGAAGTTTGCATTTCGAGCAAACTAATCCTCAGAGCCAGCAAAACTACCTTGTTGTGTTGTTACTGGTGTAGTCGTCTATTCAGAGAGGAAAGTACCCTAATTAGGAGAAATTTCTTACGACCGCTCGTTTTAAAGACTTCTTTGGGATTGGGAAGCTCTACGAGTACCGTTGGTGGGAAACTGGATAATTGCAGTTTATTATTAGTTTTCGATTGATTTGATTGACTAACGGTTGTTGAACTTTGATTGCAGTTTGTTTGTTTATGCTTGAGAATCTTCTCTTCTGATATAAGATTCACTCAAACTAGATCGAAGTTTCGACGGGGATCTTTATACTGTTTGTAGATCTAAAGATGTCTTGTGATAATCCATTGTTAATAGACTATGTTCTGTGTGTGATTGATCACAAGAGATTCAAGTTGATTGTGTGCGGGTGTTTATTGAATATCTAAGAAGATTTGAAGATGAAGAAGATTTCTGATTTGGGTTCATAATCTTTGGTGTGCACAAAACTTGATTGGCTGGGGATCCAACTATAATCGGTTTATCTTTGTGATAACCTTGATTGATTAGTTGAGTAGATCGGCATCAATACAATTCTTTGTGATTCGAAGTATTGATTGCATAGTCTTGACAATTACTTTGGTAATTGTTAATAGATAGATCTAAGAACCTGACAAAGGAGTTTATTGGGATAAACAGAAGAGCCTTTTGTCAAACTCGTATCACTTGTTTGAAAAGAGTTGTTACCGAACATATTTGTTGTTCCTTTACTGTTTGGAATACGAACCAAAGGAATTGTTCCAAGTGCGTGACTTATTGCAAGTTGGAGGCGCAGGGATACAAACAAAACTAGGTGAACTGTAGGTTTAGTTGCTTGGTCTCAACTATACGAAGTTGGTTTAGATTTTGTATAGCGGCTTAATCCTGAGAGTATTCAATTACAAGGTCCCGGGTTTTTTTTTGCATTTGCGGTTTCCTCGTTAACAAAATCTTGCTGTGTCTTTTACTTTTCTATTTCCGCAATTATAATTATTTTTATTATAATTAGAAGTAAAATACACAAACGTTAATTCCTATTTACTTGATATCAATCCTATTGTGTTTGGTTAAGCCCGAACCTATTATAAAGTAAACATACTTCGTTGTTGTATTGTCTCGGTCTTGTAACCATAGTCAACCACATAAGTTATCTTGTTGTCGTATTGTCTCGATCTCGTATCCATAAACGATCACACGAAGTGTGAACCGATTAGTTGTATTGTCTCGACTCAGTCCATAGACAATCAGTTTCGGAGAAAGGACTTATAGGTGGAAAAGTTTTAGATTGAGGTATATTTGGGTACCCTCATCTTTTCAGACTTCAACTGACTTCGCCAGTACGCGTACATGTACGCATACTCTAGCTCCTGGACTTTAATTGACCTCGCCGGTACGCATACGGGTAAGCATACTATATTCCAGTCTTGGATAAACACATATGTAAGTACGCATATTGTGCTCATAATCTAATCATGGTTAAGTGTTCTAAACTCCCATTTCAATCATTGAAACATTCTTACAAGATGACAATAGCTGTCTCACACAAATTATTAGCTTCAAAGCAATTTTCAAGTGATCGATTGATCAATACGAAACATTCCGAGCCTACATCAAATGATTGTCTCGCACAAATCATGTAAGATGTTACAAGGCGATTTTCACATGATCATCTTTTAACTTTCGTCAAGAATATAAGATGAACTTGGTTAAAGCGAAAGCTTACCAACACATATTTCGAGAAATATATAGGTGAGTTAAACTCAGCTAGAAATATAAAATGTGTATAATCGAAGTCTATAAATCTATACGATTTTTGTTTCAAATAGGAGATAGAGTAGATAGACTTTTGAGTGATAGATGAGTTCAAGTCTCCACATACCTTTTGTTGATGAAGTTCCACAAGCTCCCCTTAGTAGTTCTTCGTCTTCAATCGATGAATGCCGTGAAGTCTAATGCTCAACTACAATTTCTATCCTAATCCGAGACTTAGCAATAAGTAGACTAGAATTCAAGACTTATAGTTTTGGCAACTAAACTTGACAACAAGCTTGAGATAGCAACGCTAGCGAGTTCGACCAAGCACTGCTCTAACAATCTCCCCCTTTGTCAATTTTAGTGACAAAACTATCAATACATATGGATTACAAATTAAATAAACTTTGTAGCTTCTCATCCAAATGCTTGATTTCCTTGGTTCTTCAACATTACTCGAAATCTTCGTCACTTCCAAGTACTCCAGTGTTTATGAACGTGTTCAACTCATCATTATAGTTGTTGAAGATCCGTAACTATAATAATGAGAAAACAGTAGCTCTCAATCATTGTTATACAATGTCATAGTATTATTACACATCATCAAAGTCCAATTGTATCACAACTTTGACAACAATACTATGGTGATATGTAGCACCCCCCTTAGTCAATACTTCATATCACATGAAAACCACCCCCATTACATAATGATCCGTAAACCATATGTATTTGTAGTGTGAACTACACATTAATTCTCCCCCTTTTTGTCAATCTAAATTGGCAAAGGTACGAAAACTAGTTGGATCATAATGAAATTCTCATAGAGATACTCCGTGACTAAAGAGAACATATCAACTTTGTTTCGATGATTTCACATAGTCGAAACTTAGTGTATTCATCAAGGAGTTTATAAATATACAAGAAAACTCCTACAATATTCCACAGCTGCACTCCCCCACAAAGATTTGGCAATTAAGCACAAGTTCAATTAAGAACTCTCCCCCATAAAATGTCATTCCCGAGAGAACAACAAGAGCGACCTTACTTTTACAAGAAAAGAAGGATTTAATTAGACATTAACAAATCACATGAAACATGAATTTGTATCCAAAATTCTCAATTAAATTAACCACATGAGAACCCCGTGATTAATTTAATCGGAAATGCTCAACATAAGAAAAATTACAGAGTCGCACAGTACTTTCACATAAGTGGATCAGGGAAAGACCAATACTGCGGAATATTCAAAGATTCATTCCATTTTTCATCAATATTTTCATAAAGACATATAATAGACTTAATCTTTGCAATCAAAAGTTCAACATATCTTCATCAGTATTTGCATAATGACATAATAGGCTTAACTTTTAACATAAATGGGACAATCATAGTTCACGGACGCAAACACACATATCCCATAACAAGTTGCAATATATAAAACCATTAAGATTAATATTGAAAAATCATCTTCCAAATAAACTTTAGAATTTAAATAAATAAATCTAAAAACATTGCAAGATGAAAATCGTTGGCAATAGCTATGTGTACTCACAATAATGGCTATTCGAAACCCTAGTTATCCTTCTTAGAACACAAGAATAAATTCTCATAAGAAGTTTCCTAGACATCGTAAAGCTTTCTCGAAGCATCTACTGAGAATTCCTTCTCATTATTGAAGAATCCATTGATTATGGGATCGTTCAATTCCTCCAAATCTTCAGAAATATCAGTTAACTCACTAAGATCTCTTTTTAGTTCACTCAAGGTGTTCTTTGTTAGAGACAACATATGTTCATAGTGAGCTATCTTTTCTAAAAAGAAATTGATTTGAGATTTTAAATCATTTCTTTTGTTAATAATTAGAATTCCTTCTCATTATTGAATAATCCATTGATTATGGGATCGTTCAATTCCTCCAAATCTTCAGAAATATCAGTTAACTCACTAAAATCTCTTTTTAGTTCACTCAAGGTGTTCTTTGTTAGAGACAACATATGTTCATAGTGAGCTATCTTTTCTAAAAAGAAATTGATTTGAGATTTTAAATCATTTCTTTTGTTGATGAAATCCTTCACCATGCCTCTAAAGTTATTATCAAAATGACAAACAGACAAGAGACGGTTAGAGGAAGAACCTTCTTCATCATTTGTAGATCTCTCATTCTTCTTCCTTGAGGATTTGATTCCTTCACAAAGATACACATTAACTGCTTCAACTGCATCCATTTTTGTGGTACCTCTAGTTACATGAGCCATGAAACTGTATCTTTCAAAGATAAAAGATGTGAAGGGCATTTTGATCACAAATGAATATAAATAAACCAATGGAAAGCCAAACCCTAGGAGAACTTTAACCAAGTCTTTTACGGTTCATGATCCATTATCTTTAAGATGATGTCAATTCTCCACACACCTTTTGTTGATGAAGTTACACAAGCTCCCCTTAGTAGTTCTTCGTCTTCAATCGATGAATGATGTGAAGTCTAATGCTCAACTACACTTTTTATCCTAATCCGAGACTTAACTATAAGTAGGCTAGAAATCAAGACTTATAGTGTTGGCAACTAAACTTGACAACAAGCTTGAGATAGCAACGCTAGCGAGTTCGACCGAGCAGTGCTCTAACAGATACCTTAGCAAAAAAAAAAAACTACTAATTAATGAAATCATATATATGTTGAATCACCATTTTTTTTTTCAAATACTCTTTTTGATAATGACGTAAGAGGGAAGGCTTTCCCTCTTATTGTATAGCCTATGTAGTTTGTTTGATAAATGGTCCACTTATTCTGCATTACAACAACAACAAAAAAGAAATCTAAAAAAGAAGGATAGGGTTTCTAGCTTGTTGTCATTTGCCTTCGCTATGTAATAATGATGGAAGAATTGAATAAATTTTAGATTATGGTCCAAAAAAAAAAAAAAAAAAAAAGAAGAAAAAACTACAGTCACACACACTAACTCATTTGTTGATCCTTTGAAGCCGGAAAATATTCACTGCAACAGACCTATTATTGGGGTTTTCTCTTCGTCCTTTAGTAATTGTTTTTCACAATAATACAAACTTAGGTGAGCAATTTAAGATAAAAGGGTTAATAAAATATACAACTCTTTGCAAATGATTAATTTTTTATTAAAAAATGTGAATGATTAAATACATCAAACTAACTTTTTATATTAGTGAGAGTTTGTTGTTTAACTCATATAAAATAATTATAGATCGAGTATTCAAGGACTAAACAATTTGGAAACAATCAAAATTTAAAGTTATTTATTAACTTAATCTAACATATTATCATAATCAGCTAAATGAAGTGTTTAAAGCTAGTAGGAGAAGAAATATTAGTTAGATAGATATCGAGTTCTACTCCGCTAACCATTATGGTCGTACTTCTAAAAGCAAGGGATATGAGATTGAAAGATTTTATCAAAACGAAACACTTTAAGGAGTTTGATCAAATTTGAGGCTACTATGGGTTGTGGGAAAACCCCTTTTATCCAAAACCCAGTCGACCAATCTTCAAGTAAATGAGTGGTCGAAAGTTCTCAGTATACGGCTAATTGTGAAGAACAAGATGTAATATGCATATAATGTCTTATGTTCTCTATGACACAGTGGGAAAGACTCTCTATCACCTCCACTCTCTTTCATTTTGAAAAGGATATACAATTAAAAGAGTCTATCTCATAACCCTTGTTCTTACAAGAATAGTAGTATATGTGTCCAAGCTAGTGTTCAGTTTAGCATCATCAATCTACCTTTCACGAGTTATTACTTATTACCGAAATATTTTATATCCCCCATTATTGTCCTTATGAGGTGTTGAAAAAGTAATGGTCCATGACTATTTATTCAGGACCCGTCACAAGCCCCTAAGAGTTTACCGGTCCTGGATAAAAGGTTTAAATAAATGTCAGTTACCGGGGACAAAAGTGGGGATAGTAGTGGGGGACATCTAGCACATCTTGCAACGACTAACCGAATCACCAAATTGACATCCATTTGTGTGATTTTTCAAACGAAAACAATAACTGTGGGTCAATTTGGTGGGTGTACCATGAATTTTTCAAAAGGCACTATGAATTTTCGTCAAAGAACAAAAACTGCACTATAACTATAACACGCAACATTCACATTCAGATGCATTTCATGTTGGCGTCGAACATTTAACACTCTGGTGTAAACTTTACTGCCAAGATGAAGATGAACAATTAATTACTCCCTCCGTTTCTGGAAAAGAGATACTTTCATTTTTTTAATTTGGCCTATTTTTAGGTTAAAATGAAAAAGTGAAAGTATCTCTTTTCCAAAAACAGAGGGAGTATTTTTCAATTTAGATGAGAAATTTACTGCGTGACGACCGCAATTTATAATTAATTAATCAATTTACTTAAAGTTTCTCTCTCCTTTCTAGCTATTTCAAAAAAAAAAAAAAACTCATAATCATTAACGATTACTGCTTAGATCTAGTCTATTTTGGGCTAGATTTGAGTAGTTTAGGGGTGTACAAAATGCCCGGAAGCCTGCGGCCTGCCATGTACCGCCCGGGTCCGAAGGAGCCCATGGGCGCCCGATAGCCTGTCATGGGCTTGCCCGATAATTATAAGTGGGCGGACCCGGGTTTTTGATCAAATATTGGAGTCCGACTTGTTAGTCTGCCCGGTAGCCTGTTTAGTTACCCGGCCTGCCTGACTGCCGATAGCCTGGAATAAAGTTTTCTACTAGTGTGATGGATTTTTCAAAACTTAAATTTCAAATTTGGACAATTTATCGGGGTTAGAAAAAAAATTGAATTACATTTCACATTAATGAATATGAATTACTTGAACTATCATTTGAACGGGTTGCAGATATATCATCATTCATCAAGCCAAAAAAACAAACCTATATACTTTTTAAACTTTTGAATTATCTCTTAGGCCCAAGGCCTGCCCGGCCCGGCCTGCCCGGCCCGGCCTGTATTATTTCACGGGTATGGACGGGCCATGGGCATTAAATTTTTGCTATTGCCCGGCCCGGCCTGGTCCGTTAAACTTAATGGGTACTAAGAGCAATTCCTATGGCAATGGCCAAACACAAAAATCTGTTCAGCCAGGTGGATGGCCAAACTAGGTTTTCCACTATGGGAAAGCACTGGGCGTTAGAGTACTAGACGCGCGTCATTAAGAAAAACGGTGGAGCTCAGCAGCAGAACGCTGGCGTGAAGGTGTCAAACGCTGGCGACAGGAAGGATGACGCCGCGTCACGGACTGTGTCGCCGGTGGTTTTCCTGATGACGCCAACCGGTAGTTTTTAAATTTCGAATTTCACCTTTTCCCTCTATAAATTGCCGTAATCTTCAAATAATTCAGTACACCAAAATTCACTTAAATTTTCTCTTATAAAAATGACTGAAAAAGCGATCACACTTTTCTGCGATGCAAAACTTGAAGCTGCTATTTCTAAGATATGTGGGAGTTTTAAAAAGATTGAAAATTATAAAAGGGAAGTGCAAGTTTTAGAAGTTGCTCCAAGAAAATGTTCCGCTAAAAGGCAAAGAAAAGCTCCTATTTTGAAACTTAACAACAAAAAATTCAAAAACAAAGGTGAAACTGTCAAAGAGCGCGTTAAATGGAAAATACGTCAAATGAAGATAAACAGGAGGCCGAAACTTGTACTTGATTTTTATTAAAGTTTTTAATATTGTCGAAGTTTATATCTTGTAAAATTGGCAGTAATATCAATGAATGAAAATGTTTATATTTTAAAATAGATTTCCACTTTAGATTACGTGAAATTTATTACCATTTATTTAAACTTGCAAATAACATCAAAGTACATTTTAATAAACCACAACAAAAACATCAAACTACATCAAATCCAACCACATTCTCTCTGTAAAGTTCATAGCATTCAAAATGCGTAAACTCTCTCCCGCTTTCTTCGGTAAACTTGGTCAGAGCGATGGTTTTCAGTTCTTCGTTGGATAATCCAGAATTGCTACGATGAACCATCCACAATATTTCCGTATAATGTTTGACTTCATTACTGATGAATGCAATTCTTAGTTCTAGGCTCTTACTGTTTCTTATTGCTTCGTTCCGCGAAAATACAAAATGTCCCAATACTCTTTCCCAGAAATGGTCATGGTTCATTGGTCTCGCCATACGATGTAACCAACATCGAACTAGAGCAACATCTTCTTCCTTGTAAATTAAAGCAAGCGGCACTCGAGTGCGAGAATGATGTACTTGAGATGGACCATCTTTTAGAATTCTGAAACACTCTTCGAAACGAAAAGGCTTACCGTGAGCTTTCTCCCAATTATCAAGAGCTGCTTGGATCACTTCTTCTTCAGTTACACCGATGAACTTTTCTCGATCAATTTCCATTACCTGTTCAAGAAATGGCTGGACTGCAAGCCTAATACGCCAAAACGAGCACGCAATTGACGAGCATCTCGGTTTCTGGGTTTCCCGTCAATGAGACGAACATTGAAAACACGTTCTTCCTAAAAGAACTATCATGAGAAATAACAACACCAGTGATTACCCTATGAAAGAAATATGCTTTGCATAGAGTTATATCCTCTTCTTCGGTAAACTTGGGACCACGATTTCTAAGAGACATTTCTGCAAAGGAGGAGGATAGATATAAGAAAGAAGAAGAAGAAGATGTGATTTTGGAGATACAATGAATGAATGAATTTTATAGGATTTGAGAACAAAAAATTTGCCGTTTGAAATGGAAATTTAGCCGTTGGCGTTTGCTGTAAAGTCTCGGGCGACATTAGTAAAGTCGCCCAAGAATTTCCTATGAGCGCCCGTTTGAATTACCAGCGCCCAATTTCTATTATAAATTTCCAAACCAACCGATTTCTCTCTCATCATCCACCATGTTTTCTAAAGGCAAAGCGAAGCAAATATTATGTGTCGAAGCAAAAGAGGTTTGCCCATTATGTTTCATGGATAACCACAGTCTTATGCAATGTCCTTGGATGTATTCAAAGTGTCCGCAGGAAGGTTGTTCACGCATCAGAATAGTGATTGAATCACAACCGGAAAAGCTCAGGTATTTGCAATGTCAAGTTCCCAATTGTCCAGGGGAACCACATATGCTAGATGATGCTATGAAGATTAAAAAAGAAGAAGAAGAAAAGATTGCAACAATGTGCAAAAACTTCAAACTTAAAGCCAAATTGAAGAAGGAGTTATTACACTGCAATCATTGTGGATATGGAAATCACGAATACAAACATTGTCCACAGAGAATCAGTTCATGCTCAAAGCCCGGTTACAGGACTTTTATGCATTTGCGGACTTCTTCTGAAGAAGACACATATGGAAGGCATTTTTGGGAATGTCCCAGGTGTTTTTTGGTGGAGTGGGCTGATTGAAGTTGTAGGACAAATAGATTCACTATGGTATTATGTTATTTAATTTGTTGTTTATTATGTGTTATTATCTAAAACCATCAATATCAAGTAATTTAAATTTCACTTCGATTAAACATTGCACCATAAATTTCATAAATAAAAACATACTGCATTGAACAACCACATCATACATGAGAATAAAATAAATACATTAAATTAAAACAACTACTACATATGCGTCAATTCTCAGCGGGTGGTGGAATTCCTAGGTTGATGTAGGGATCGTATCTGTTGAGCACCCTAAGAATGTTGAAACAAGCATGGAAGGCGAAAGGACGACCGCGGTGAGATCTTCGGCCACATCGCTAGAGTTCTGGGCAACACTTCATGTTCGGCTTCACCGTTCAGCTTATTTTGGTGATCCAACATTAGTTGGGCGACAAACTCCAATACATTCGTTCTAATTACACTAAAACGGTGGACCAATCCGTGAGAATCACGCCCACGGATGTTCCCAGTTTCAGTGGTGAACATTCTGTAACATTTGTCCCAGAAAGTGAACATCGATCGGGTACATTACGCATTACAGCTTCTTGTGTGTGAAAAACAAAGGCTCTACAAATAGCTAAATCCTCTTGTTGTGAGAATCCAACACGAACTGTAGGAGGCATTTTTGACAGTGAAGAAAGTGTAGAATGTGTGAATTTAGAGTTGAAAGTAGGAGTATTTATAGAATTCAAAAACTGTAGCCGTTGGATCAACAAGTTTTGCAGCCATTCAGATGAAGCCGTTGGCGCCATCGAGGCTGACGCTGGAGTCTCAGCTGAAGTCGCCAGCGTTAGCACCAAAAACGCGTGTTTTGGTTGAAACCGCGGGCGTCACCTGTGCTGTCGCCCGAGTTATTGGTCATGGCGCGCGTTCTTGCACCAGACGCGCGCCTACTGGAATGTCTCAGTGTTCAAATGAACAGATCTGTTCATTTGAACATCCATTTTCTTGGTTTGTTCATCCCATAGTGGGATCAAAATGAACAAACTCTAGGTTTGTTCATTCCATAGGAATTGCTCTAAGGACTACAAGCCCGTTCGGCCCGGCATGTGCTATAATCGGGTCTGGGCTGGCCTGCCCGGCCCGATGTACACCTCTAAGTAGGTTTCTTTCATTTTTCTTGTTTTTTTAGTTGTTTAGGTTAGATTTGTCTAAGTTTTGCTTCAATATCCATTGTTTTTAGGAGATTTGTATGGTGTTTTTGTGGGTTTTTTGCCCTTTCTACTCGTGCCTTCTCCTTTACTGAGATTCTCCATGCGCTCTCATGGCGTTTCTTTGTGATATCAATGAAGATTTTGGATGGAAGTTCAAGTATGATGATCAAGAATCAAGACTTTGGGCATACTATCATATTTTTATGAGAAGATCTCTTTTTCAAGAAGAAAAAACCTTATCAAGATGATTGGATTATAATCCAAAAATCATTTTTTCAATCTTCGGATGGTTGATACTCTTATTGGTGGGTCATTACTTTTCTTCACGAATTACTCTTTGTTAGTACGTTTTAATAGCATTTGAATCTTGATGTTCTTGATGTTCTTGATGTCCATGTAATATCTCTATTTTATCACGAATCAAATTTTATAAGATTTATTAAAATAAATAAATAAATAATAATAATAATAATTCAGTATTAACAAAGTTAGCTACGGCTACCAACTTGGCAACGTATATCTCCCGCCGACAGTTGGTGCGTGAGATTCTATTTTATCTAGGGCTGGAAATGGATAGCCGAAATCCGAGATCCGTTTCCTAAAATCCGACATCCTATAGGATTTAATCCGACATATCGGATATCGGAATCGGATATTTTATCGGATTTTACCTCTTAACCCTATCGGAATCGGAAGAGGCCATATCCGTTAGGTTAATATCCGACATCCGATAGCCTAGGGGTGTACTTGTGATTTCCTACCCCTAGGTAATATCTGTCGGGAGAAACAACTAAACTCATTACTCTCTTACTCTTTAGTTTTAATCATTTTTTCTCAAACTCAAAACTTAACACAAGAACTTAGAAATTGATCGTGATTTGATCGAGAGGGAGGGACTGCGTGATCGATTTGATCGAGAATATTGATGATCAAAGACTCTCACTCAAGAAGTAAGTCATTAGTAATGAATCTAATCGATTGTTTCGAAGTTAGGTTTTTTCTTCCCCAAATCGATTGCGTATTTCGGTATTTGCTTGTTTGATGTTTGAATATTTTTGTGTTTAACTTTTAGAATCAATTCTGTATTTCTGTGTTTACCTTATTTAATGTTTGATCGAGAATAGGGCTGGCAATGGATAACCGATATCCGGGATCCGTTTCCGATTATTCGAAATCCTATAGGATTTTATCCGTTATATCGGATACCGGATATCCGAATCCGATAACTTGTCGGATATTTCCTCTTAACCTATCGGAATCGGATTGGGCTCTATCCGATTGGTTAATATCCGATATCCGATAGGGTAGGGGCGTACTAGTAACTTTCACATACCAATACAATACTAGTCGAGGAGTCGAGAGAAGAGAAGACATTTTTGATTTCCCTTTTCTTTTTTTCTTCCGTTCTCAGTCTCAGTCTCGCTCCTCCCTCTCGATTAATCACTCAGTTTTCACTTCTCCAATAATTAATCTCAAGCTTTTAGTTTTTTTTCTAGTTATCGGATTTTAACGGATAAAAATCCGATATCCGATAGCTTAACCTTAACCTTATCGAATTGGATTTTTTGATATCCGTCGGATGTTATCGGATATCGGATATCCGATAAGCCTTAACCTTAACCTTATCGGAACTTCCAATATCCGCCGGATATCTATCCGTTGCCAGCCCTAATCGAGAATACCCCAACTGAATTCAGTGGGTTTGATGGGGTTTATTTGATTTGAATTTAGGGTTCTGAGTTGATTGATTCATTGATTGATTATATTCAATTTCATGATTAGGGTTCTGTTTTGATGAATTGATTGAATAATAATCAAGGGTTTGTTCATGGAAGTATTATAATATTCTTATTGAGAAATCTAGTCATCTAGAGAATAGTTTATGTAGGGCAAGTACAAGAAAATAAGATTATTGGAGGAGAGTAGAACTCTCTGTGGACATGGTGATAAGAAAAAAAATCTTGATCTTTTTGTGGTTTTTATGTAATGCCCTGATTACATATAACATTTTTGATTTTTGTTTGTAAACATTGAAGAAAAGGACTAATGGGAACTGAATCGGTTGTTAGAACCATTAGTCTCGACTCTTGACCTTAGCCTTGTAGATGTAAGCCACCCTCTTACTAATGGGAACTGAATTGGTTGCTTAATTTGAGTTGATCGCGCCCTTGTTCGTCTCTTTTGATGCATTTATGGGGCTGTCTTCATTATAAACTTGCTCATTCATCTCAAATTACTTTGGTTAGATTACCTTTTATTGTTGTTGGTTATTTTGCTTGTTTTGTTCGAAATATTAGTTAATTTAGTTTTATTAAGTTCATTGAAGTACCTGATGTTGTTGATTTCTAATGAATAGATATCTGCACCCTGCCGAAGTAAGGAATGTTAGTTCAATGAGTTTGTCGTAGTACATTAATGTTGTTAATCTTTAATGAACCTGAATGTTGTATTGAGAAAGATGAAGAGACAGGTAGGAGGATTTTATATAATTGGTGTCACAATAATTAGTTCATACTTTGTCTACTACAAGGCCTTTGTCTGAATAGCCAACTTCAACAAGCTTATATTTCATAGTTTCAACCTGGTTAGCGAGTCTTGAATATTTAATCTTGTGATGTATATTCATTTTCTTTTGGTTGTTAGAGTTTCAATTAAACTCAAACTACTAAGTGGTTGGGTTAAGCATAGTGGATCAATATTGATTTACACGTCTGTTGTAGTGGGGACATAGTATGGGAGATGTGTTTAGTGCTTCCTGGTAACTCGGAGTTAGTGTGTATTTTTCGTAATATATATTGTGAAATCAGTGGTTTCTAAAATTGGAAATAAACCTAGTGCCAGAAAGGAACACTTCAAGGGCTCATCAGTAGCACGTGCAAATACATTTAGAAAGGGGTTAAGCGTTACTGATGGCATGAATATTTGATGAGTTTGAAACTAAGGATCATCTTCCAATAATTAGCATTTTGCCAGAGGCATATTCATTCCCATGCACCTCCCCCCATTCTCATTGTTTGATTTGATGTCTAATCAGTTAGTAGTAGTAGCCTTGGAGGGATACTGATATATGGGAAGTGTACGCTGACTGTCGTGGGTGTCCAACATTGTTGAACAAGAGATCTGATCCTTTTATCATCTTTTTAATTATACCGATGTGCCTATATTCCCGAAACTGAAATGTTGGATGTCAGAATTTTCTTATCAAGTGGTTCTTTGTGATTTGTGAATGCAGATACGGAAATAGTGGATTGAAGTGAAGTTGATGCAATGATACAACATGCCAAGAAGCCAAGCAAGATCACACTAAGTTACACTACTCACTAGCCTCTGTGACTGTTAGACATTTTTTTCTTTCTTTTTTGGCTTTGTTGTAGCCTGTTGTGTACTTTCTTTTGCATTCACTAGACTGGGAGTAAATTCTTTAACTCTAAACATTGTGCTTGTGTGGGTTTACACTTTTCACTGAACATTTTGAACTTAAAAAGACAAAGACTCTGTTTTTTTCAAGCTTTTAGTTTTTTTCCTAGTTATCGGATTTTAACGGATAAAAATCCGATATCCGATAGCTTAACCTTAACCTTATCGAATTGTATTTTTTGATATCCGTCGGATGTTATCGGATATCGGATATCCGATAACCCTTAACCTTAACCTTATCGGAACTGCCAATATCCGTTGCCAGCCCTAATTTTATCGAAAGATGGAAGCGAATCTCTCGATTAGCAAACTGAGTTGACTCGGCAATATACGATTAGCAGAACAGAACACACTGTGAGCTGGCAAGTAATTTCATTTTTCTATACATGACAGGGCATTTTAAAAAATTAAACGGCCAGATCATAAAACGACAATATCGAAAATCTTGTCCATGCAAGGTGATCCACCAACAGTTCTACAGCCAGTGAACGTCTGACTTAAATAATTATATTTCCATTCATACCCTCCTTGACCCTGTTACTGTACAGTACCCGTTCCTGCAGCCAGGCATGTGTGCGTCTGTATGTTTATGGTTGTGGACCACCGACCGAGTACAAACACAGAGGGATGGGAGGGATTATTCGTTGTCACATTGATGGGTTAAAAATAGAACGGTTTTTTGGGGACCAGCCATTTTTTTGGGGGACCATTGTTTTATTTTGGATAAGACATTAGAAGTAATTCTAGGTCACCCCTTATCTAAATATTTATATTAATACCAAAACTACCCTCTGATTATATTTGGTTAATTATTAGTTAGTGTTAATATTAGTTAGTGTGATTAGTGAAATGATTTTGAATAAAGATTTGAGATTAAAAAATCAGATTTTTAAAAAGAAGTAGAATTATTGAGAGAGAAAAGTTAGAGAAGATGAAGAACAAAACCATGGAAAATAAAATTTTTTTTGAGTTCACTAATCTAGACTACTCAAGTGATGATTCAATTGATGATAGCTCATCTGAATCTACATCTCCTTCCTCTCCTAGAGTATATGTCAATCTTCACAATGATCCGGATATGGATTATTTCTTAGATGGTGAATGTATTCTTCCCCAAAGCCAATCTCAAGATGAAAACGATGGATTTTACCAACCACAACCGGAGGAAGACTATTTGGGTACCCAGGTATGCTCTAAACTTAGATAATGTTGGTTGAATTGGTCCAAATTTTCAAAAAAATGTGAATTTTTAGAGTAGATTTGTGCTTGTTCGGTTACCTTGTGTGAAGAACACGTAACCGAACTCATCTGAAAGTGTAGTTCGGTTACGTTTTCTAAACACGCAGGTTACCGAACTCTCCATTAATGGAGGTTTTTTTGAAGTTCGGTTAGCAGACATGCTACCGAACTCTGTAAATAGGATTACAATGTAATGTTCGGTTTGGCCGAAATGTAACCGAACCTAAGGGTGCATTAGTTCGGTTAGTTTGCAACCATCAGGTAACCGAACTTTACGTAAAATAAGATTGCACATTAATGTACAAAGTTCGGTTTGTTCGCAAAATTCATACCAACCCACTACCTAACCGAACTTACGTACAATAAGATTTTATTGTGTGTACGTAAAGTTCGGTTAGTTGTGAACTTGTTTGACAAACCGAACTATAAGTTCGGTTTTCCCGATAAAATTATCATGTAACCGAACTATAGGGTTCATAAGTTCGGTTTGTTCGCAAAATTCATACCAACCCACAATCTAACCGAACTTACGTACAATTTTAGTCTACGTAAAGTTCGGTTAGTTGTCAACTTGCTTGACCAACCGAACTATGAGTTCGGTTATCCCGATAAAATTATAATGTAACCGAACTTATTTCTGATTGCAATTGATGTTGTTCCATTTCTTGTAGATTGAATGTCAACCTATACCAATGGATAATCAACCTTCTCCTGTTGGCATCTTTGTTTGAAGATACATCTAATCACTATGTCAATGATTTGGTTTTTGATGAAACTATTGATGCGAAGAATTGGGCCAGAGACCATGCCAAGAAAGCCATGTGCGTATTAGTTTTGAATGGAAAAGAAAGCCAAACTCGTTTTGAAATGGTTTGTGAGAGAAGTGGAGATCCCAATGTTAGTCACAAGAAGAAGGGTTATGTGTATAAAGGAAAGACGACGAGGAAGAACACAGCGTGCTCAAAGAAAACTAAATGTCCGTTCAAGCTAGTATTTAGTAAGTGCAAAAAAAAGAAAGGATGGGTTCTATCTATGGATAAGGTGGTAGGCCATCATAACCACCCTCGTCCGGATGATCTTGAAGGACATGCAATGGCCGCTAAGCTCACTCCTCAAGAAATGGAGAAAGTAGCTAAATTTAGGAGAATGGGAATTACACCACTTAACATGCTTCGCTTACTAAAGGATGATAACAAGGATAATGTATCATCTTTGACGACCATTTACAATGCAATTGAGACAATTAAAAGGAATGAATGGAAGGATAGAAAAGTGATGCAACAATTGTTTTTGGTAGCTAAAGAGAAAGGCTACGCGGTTCAAAAGAAGGTAGGTCCGGAAGATCAAATAACGCATCTCTTCATTGCGCATCCGAAGAGTGTTCAATTGGCTCAATCCTTCCATCAAGTTCTTATAATGGATTGCACTTACAAGACTAACAAATACGAGATGCCATTGTTGAATATTGTTGGTCGTACCTCGACGAAGTCACCGTTTACCGTTGCTTTTTGTTTTCTAGAAGATGAGCAAGAACCAAGTTACACTTGGGCGCTACAACAAGTGAAGGCCATATACCGAGATGATGATATCCCCCGGTTATAGTGACGGACAACGATGTAGCATTAATGAACGCAATAGAGAGAGTCTTCCCATTAGCACATAATATGCTTTGTACGTTCCATATTTGGTGTAATGTGATGAATAGGTGCAAGCCTCAAATTTGTCCACCAAAGAGGAAAGCATTTGAAGAGATTAGTAAGCTACCGGAAGATGAACAAGCGACGAAAAAGAGGAATTCGATATACAATACACTATAAATCACGCTAAATGGGTTGCTTTCTCCGGTGAATGGGAGTCATTGACTTGGTCTCTCACCGAAGAAGAGTATAATCTAAATCTTGCGGCATTTATCGAACATTGGTCTAGCCCCGAATATCCCGAGGATATTGTAACGTATGTGGTTAAGCAATGGTTGGAGCCGCACAAAGAGCGCTTCGTTTATGCATTTACCAACCACCATAAACACTTTGGGAATCAAGCGACAAGTTTGGTAGAATCGGCTCACCACCGGTTGAAGAAAAATCTTTTTGGATGTGTCGATAATTTTGTGATTGTGTTTAACGCAATGGAGAATTACTTCAACCGTGAGATTGATAGAATTAAAGGGAAGTTTCAAAAAAGCCGCATCATGAAGTACAAAAAGATTGTAGACAAAGGTGGTAACATCACGAATATGGCGGACCTTCGGTTGTTTAAGGGACTTCATTATAATGTTTCGCGTGCTTGCATTAAGAGGTTAATGGTAGAGGTTCATTTGATTGACATATGGGGAACCAAGCCGGACGAGGTGTGTGTTTGCAACATGATGAAGTCTATGGGACTCCCTTGTCGCCATATGATAGTTAAGTATGAACATGGCATAATCCCTCTAAGCGATATAGATCCATATTGGCAACACTTAAGTTTTGTCCCTCCTCCAAAGGGCGATGTCGGAGAAGAGTTTGGTGACAATGAGATGGGAAGAATCGTTATCGAGACGTACCGGAACATGAACAAACTCGAAAAGTAAATCTTTTGGGATGACATGCGGCCAATTGTTTATCCACACACTTCGGAGAATGTGCACGAACCGAAAAAAGGCAAGGGCAAAGGAAGACCTATCACCAAAGAAACAAAAAAACAAGTAAGAGAATATGCAAAGGTGTTGGCTAAGAGGAAAAGTGAAATGACGCCTTTTACTAGAGACCCTAGTGGGCATGAGCATACTGCGGCGAAGTATCAAGAAGATTCTAAGAAAAGGTCTAGGAATATTGTGGAAAAGGGCGAAACAAGTGAACGGGATATGAAGAAAAAAGGACCGATGTTACGCTCGCAACCAACCCCACCTACTCCATCGGAACCTAGCCAACCAATTCAACGAGACGTGAAGCTTAAGGCTCCAATATGCCGCATCCAAGAAAGAAGTCGACCAATTGATGATACATCAACTTTTGTAGATAGAAGGTACTTGGAAGAGCTACCTCCATATATTAGAAAGTACGTCATATCCACCGATGACGTCCCTCCGGATGGTAATTGCGGATTCCACGTTGTCGTACAACAACTAGGGCCTTTCACTAAAGGTGCAAAGATGTATAATGATAATCAAATCACCTATGTCCGGCAAAGGATGTTGATGAAGCTAAAGGACAACCCGAAATTTTACAAGCGAATGCTGTCCGATGGGGATGCTAGTCTCAATGAGCAGTTTGTTAGGTATCAAAGGCGTCTCCACGGGGGGATCCAATCACAAGGGATCATTGGATGGCCATTCCGATATGTGGGCACTTAATCGCCGAAGCATTCAACTGCGTGGTTCACTATTTCTCAAAAGGTGCTAGTTTCACATACACTCCGAAAACAAAAATATGTGTCGAGCAACTTAAACATAGGAGGGTGGTGATTGCGCTTGTTAACAACAACCATTTTATAGGCCTCCGGTTAGAAGACGATTGTCCACTGCCTCGGATATGCGGAAACTCTTATTGGCATGGATTTAACCCCGACACAATGTTGGGATGGTGCATTAAGTACGAGCATAACATGGAGATGTGGAAAGCTTTGAAGGATTCGGAAAAATCATACACGAGGGTGCAGTTTCCCTTGCGGATGATTAATTGTACCATTAATTAAACTAAGTATGCTTTGAACATCAACCTAAGAATCAAAGATTGTGTTTTTTGGAATTATGTCTTATTTTTGGGTTATACTTTGAACATTTTCATAAGAATAAGAGACGAGACTATTACTTTTGGAACTCTTTTTTTTTCACATTGGAACTTAATTACATGACATCGCCGAACAGTGAGACATCAAGACTTAAGTTCGGTTAGGAAATGAAATTAGAGGACATTACCGAACTAAAACTAAAGCTACATAACATTTAATATCCGAAACGCGTTATGAAAAAGTCTTTAAGGAGGCGGAAATGATATTCATATTTGAAATCCTTTCTCTTCCATCTTCGCCATTCGTTTTTTGATGTTAAAATGATTTGGAGAATCCTTCACCCCTAAGTCGATACCGCCTTACAATACGAAATAAAGCCATAAATTCCACAACTCTAGCTCTAATCTTGTCGAATCGAATGAACAAGGCTATTTGATCACGGTTATGAGGGTTTGTTGTGTCGAGAGTTTAATTTCTCATGAATTTTCCCCCAATAAATTTGACTCATAATACCATCCATTCTTCGTTCTTCACCCCTCTTTGGATAGTATAGTATGTAGTTTCTGCAAAGAGATAAATCTTCATCTAGAGAAAATTTAGGAGTAGTGGCTGCCATTTTTAGAAGATTTTGAGACGAAATGTTATCTATGAGACACATATTTATACCACTGGGGTGTATAACGGCTATAAAAATAGTCGTTACTTGAAATTAGTGCCATTCAAATTTTAAAATACATTGTTCGGTTACATAACAAATGCATCGACAAAACCGAACTAATAGGTTCGGTTTGTTAGGTAAAACATAGGTAACCGAACAATGCAAACCATCAAATTTAAAGAGTTACAGTGTAATGTTCGGTTGCCTGGTATTATTTTGCAGGTAACCGAACCCGTATGTTCGGTTAACTGCAGAGTAATGCGATCTAACCGAACTAAGAACAAGAAAATTTGAAAAGTTCAAGTGTGATGTTCGGTTACCTGGTATTATTTTGCAGGTAACCGAACTGGGTGATCCACCAAAGTTCGGTTCATTCGATGATTTCGTAATGTAACCGAACTCACACCAGCTAAATCAAACAAAAGTTATTGCAGACTTTGAAAACCAACAGTAACTTTGACTAGTAGGAGCAGTTATTGCAGAAGTAACCGTTTTTTTTTTTTTAAAAAAACTAGCCGTTGGGTACTTTTTTGCTATAAATAGAGACCTATCTCTACCAAACTTATTCACCCATCACTTTCAATCTTCCTAAATCAGTCACCCATCACTTTAGAACACTAAAAATGGCTTCAACTCCGTTCAATCATCTAGAAGATGTTGCTATTGTCAGAGCACACACCACTCTCACAAAGCACTCCGTTGAGGAAGCGCAATGGGTGGCCAGTAATGAAGACCCAACCGGAGGGCCTTACCTTGGGCATGATCAAAACACCAATGCTTGGTGGAAACGTGTGTTTAAGGTTTTCAAAGCACTAAACGGAAATCGTTCAAGGAGGACACTCACGCAGATAAGGGAAAGGTACGCTTATTTATACAATGAATGCGTGCATCATCGAGAAACGAATTGAAAGCTCGTAAGGACGCTATGCCAAACGAAGACCGCATGAGTAGAGTAAGTTTGTGAATCAATAGGTCGTTCATCAAAAATTATTTATTTGGTTATGATTATTCAACAACGCTGACTAATTAAAATAATTGTTTTTCTAGTGTTCTTTGGGTCGGACTCAATACGAATTAAGGTACGGTCATGAGTTTCTGCACGAGGACTGCTACACTCTCTTGGAGGAAGTTGAATGGCAATTCGCCCAATATAATTAAACTCGTAGAGAATCCCTAGAGCGATGTATTGAACAATTTTATGTGTTTTACTTCTATTTTATTTCAACTACATGTATGTTTTTTCGATTCAATAAAATGAGTGACTTCAAATATTGGTTGAATAACTATAGTTCGGTTAGATAGCATTACTCTACCGTTAACCGAACGTTTGAGTTCGGCAACCGAACATTACACTGTAACTTTTAAAATTTGCAACTGGAACAAGATAATTTCCAATCAGCGGCATTTGGCTCATCAAAACAATCTTGTAAATCTGCAACTGGAACAAGATAATTTCCAAAGTTCTTCCAGTGGTCCACTGATGGAGCAGGATCGTATTTGGGGTGAATTTCATCTCGGTGTTCTTAGTTCCCTGCTTCTTCACCTTGAAGTTGAAGTTTTCCACTTGTGGGACACTTTGGACACAAGAAACTTGTCTTAATACTCTTCAAGGATTATACATTGTACAACCTCCAGGATGAAACAACGGTCCATTGTACGCCGCAACAGGTGAGAAATCAATAACCTCAACATCCTCCTCGTCTTCATCTGATGGAATGGTGTAAGGATGGAAAACCACATCTTCCACTGTTAACTTATCCAATTTCTCCCTCAACTCCAACACCTTTTTATTCTTATTCTTTTCCTGTGAGTTCAAAAATGCATATTTACCAGCTGTAGGCTTCCCATAAGGCCAAGGATTTTGAGCATGAGACAATTTCAGTTTAGGGAAGTGGTCGTACACCCAAACCTACAATAAGAGGCAACAAATAATACATTCGCAATATGATTAGTAACAATACACATTCATTCACTTATATATTGAAACACACAAACGATAATTTAACGGGGTACCTGAACAAGGGTGTATAAGCCTCCAAAATATAGACTCTTAAGCCTCAAAGCTTTTTCGAGTTCCTCTTGAACGAATGAAAGAACCGCAATGCCCCAACAAGAGCTGTTCACCTCACTCGGGGGATCCAATAGCTGGAGGTAATGAGCATTTACCACGTGACCTGAAGTGTCAGGGAAGAAAATGGTTCCTAGTTGATATAACAAATAAGCAGTGACATGGTGCTTAATCTTCTCCTCTGTCATCACCAACTTTCCTCGAGCAACCAATTCTTTGGTCCCTGAAAACTCATCAAACAAGGTCTTGAGCTTGATCTTTTTCAACTTCTTCTTGTACGCAAGGTCCGCCTCAAACTCATTATACTCATCACCTTCCGTAGGCTCTTTGTTAGCTCGTCTAAACTCACATTGTGCCTTTTTATCACTCCATCCTAGACACCTTTCGACTAGCTTTTCAAGAAGTTCAAAACTCATCGAGGGATCGTAGCCATCTCGAACACTTGTTCCTGTAATTGGTAGGGCTGTGATTCTAAAACAATCATCCGGAGTAATTGCCATCTCACCAAAAGGTAGATGAAAGGTATCCGTCTCTCGGATAAGACCTCTCGGCAAATGCAAAGAATGATTCTGGCATCAAACTTTTGGTGCGCATGTTGTATCCTGTTCTATAGTACACATTCAAATACCGCCAACCGGACCTCATCACACTCGTTTTCTATATTCCATACCTTGTTCTTTTGACGTTTCAAAACACGAACAACATCAGTATGATCCTACAAAAGCAACATCATATCTTATATACTAATATATAGAAAAGAACAATATATGTCAAAATATAATAAAGTGCCTGAGAAAGCTTGATGGTTAAGATTTGAGCCATACCTTTGTCGCAAAGATCTTGGCAGCCCATGAGTTTTTGTAGCCCATCAATACCTCCCCTCCATCTCTTGGAGTACCATAAGTTGGATTCTTTGGAGACAAACACAAAATTTCATCAGGAATGTATGAATATCTAGCACAAGGCGTTTTGGGCGTCTTTCTAGGTTTCTTTCCCACTATTTATACTTCTTCCTCTTGCTCTTCGACTTCCTCTTCATCCAAGTCCTCATCTAATTCAGCCTCATCCTTATCTCCATCTTCCTCATCTTTGTCACCCTCATTTGGTTCACCATCATCATTGTCATCCTCATTTCCTCCTCCTTCACATGGTTCACCATCATTGGCACCCTCATTTCTTCCTCCTTCAGCTGGTTCACCATCATTGGCACCCTCATTTCCTCCTCTTTCAGCTGGTTCACCATCATTGGCACCCTCATTTCCTCCTCTTTCAGCTAGTTCACCTTCTCCACCTTCATGTTGTTCTTCATTGCCCATCACTTCCATGATCTCTTCATTGCCCATCGCTTCCACGATCTCTTCATTAACTTGTTGGATTACGTTGTCAACATTATCTCTATTAACACCATCTTGGATGACAACATCCGGTAATGACCCACCTCTATACTTAGCATTTTTGGTTCCACGGTGACCGGCATCGCAATGTACTTTGCCTCGAGGGGTGGGAGTTCTAAGATCTTCCAATAAAGGTTTGTTTGATTTTTTGCCTCTTCCACTAATCAAGAAAACAAAAGATATTAGCTTAACAAAAATAGGCCAAATCTAATTTTGGGGACCATAGTATAGTTCGGTTAACATATTATTTGAGAACAAACCGAACTCAAAATGTTTGCAACTAATGAAGAGTTCGGTTTGTCAAGATTTTCTGTCAAGAGTTCGGTTACATTATTTTTTTTCAGTAAAGTTCGGTTACTTTCTAAGGTGAGATTTTTATGCGAACAAACCGAACTCAATAGCACAGTTCGGTTACATACAAACTCAAATTAGCAGGAAAAATACACGAGTTCGGTTACATATTAAAAAACAAATTGTTGTTAAAAAAATTAAGTTCGGTTGGAAATTTTTTTTTGGCTTCATTGCGATCTAACCGAACAGGCAGTTCGGTTACTTAGTTTTGATACCTAGAGAACCGAACTGTTCTTCGTGTTCTTCCTTTCAGGAAGTTCGGTTAACAAATTTGGTTTTTTTGAAAATCGACCTAACCGAACTATGCACTGTAACTGCCATTTGAACCCTATTTTGATGATTTCTATTCAATTAAACAAATCAAAATCAAATTAAAAGTAATGGGTTCGATGAAAAATACCTGCGAATCGGTCCCATGGCAGAATCAGGCTTCGGCAAGCGTCTATTATACCGGATTATGGCTTCACTTGGTTGTTCTACTTCTTTTTGAATCTGAAAATCACTCGGCTGATTTGCTAGATGTCCCAATCGAGGACCTTCTCCTTGTAGTCTTTTCGTTTGCTTTCGAAGAACCATTGTTATAGTCGATTGATTAATCGACGATGAAAATTTTTTGAATCGACGATTAATCGATCGAGTCGATGAAGACGATGTTGGGGAAGAAGAGAAGCGAATAGGGAGAACAGTTTTGATAGAAACTGTTTTTTGTTTTGGTTTTTTAGTTTTAGGTTTTGTTTTAGATTATTAGGTTAGGGATAATTTTAATTAGGGTAAGGGACAAATTAGTAATCTCATGATTTTTAGGACATCCCTTAACATTGTAGGGTAGGGGGCCTTATAAAACAATGGTCCCCCCAAAAAAAGGCTGGTCCCCAAAAAACGGTTCTAAAAATACCTCGACTATTTATTCCATACAGACTCCAATGATGTTTCGTTCTCATCCTTCTCCCTCTAGGAGGAGTGTGGGTGTGATTGCAGGCAGATAAGATGTTGGACAAGTTTCTATAATAAACGAATGAGTGTAAAACTTGGCCCATCTGTATTGTACTAAACGGCAACGTTGCATCAGTTACAAATTGGTTCTTCTCGATTGATTTTTGTTTATGCCTCTACTACATAGTTGAATTCTTAGAAGTGTTTTAGACGGACAAAGAAGATGAAGAAATTTAGAGCAATCGTCATGTAAATCCCAAGGATTGGGTCAAGCTTCAGAGAAGGACGACATTTCAATCAACTATGGTTGACGGAAAAAATCGGTTGTCCTTTTATGTTTCTTAAGTTTCGCTTTTTACTTCCAATTTTACCCCTCAACCAAAGTTAATAAGCCAACCACAGTTACTTTAGGTTTGGAATATGGAGAGTTTTAGAGACAGCATATTTACCCTATATATGCGACAGATTGATGAATTTCTTTCTCTCCAGTAGAAAAGCATATTTACCCTACATTTTTTTTTCCTATAGAGCGAATCACCGATCTCCAAAGGACTCCAAAGTTGAGTGTCGCTAGCAAGTGATGGAGGAATCCTAATTTAAATATTTAATACTACAATCTTGTATGGACGAAAACAACATACAAATGGATTTTGTGCATTTGATATAGTATCCCGATAATGAAAATCTATCGAAAGGTAGCACAAAAAAGCCTCACAAAAAACCCGCCTAAAAAAATCCATCAGAAGTCGGAATAAGAAAGCAGAACGATATAGAACAAGACATTATTTTCAGAGATATCACATTCCCGTAATGAGGTTACAAATTATATTTGAGATACCACGAGAAACATAAAATGAAACCCAGAAATTTCTTCGCATACGTGACAACCTTTCTAAATAACCAAAAAACCATGGAGAACAGATAATTGCTTTACTGAAATCAACACGACCAACCCAACTGCATGGCTTAATCTTTACAGTGGAGCAGTCGACAACGGAAATAACCACACAAAACCTGCAAATCTCACACATTGATTTGGCAACATAAAAATACACTACGCTCTGAAAACCTATTTGCAATGATTTTATGATTTCCGAGCCCAAAACAAACACCTACATCCAAATATATTTTTTTACCGCTTAATCACCCAGTATGCCAAAAGGCACATACATAATACGTAATATTGTGTATCATCAACCACTCAAAATGTTAAAAGAGGCAGTAATTCAACACACAAACTAGTTCTTCAAAAACAATACAATTTACTACATAGATGCATCAAATTTAATGTCAAAAAAATAAACAGAAAGAATAAGTATACATATCAATAATATGAAGATTATATAGCATTCTTAGGCCAAAAAAGTCAGTCATTTGATAATTCATTCTAAACAAAAAATTATCAAATATCACAGATTTATAAGCAAATATCACAGATTGATAATTCATTCTAAACAAAAAATTTGAGTTACAGTAAGCAGAAAGAAAGCTTTATTTGTTTACATACCAAAGGGGATGGAGTAGAACCTTCATCATAGCCATGTAGTATAGGTTTGGTCGATTCCATATAAGAATAAATGTTCATCTATTTCACCAACTGACCATGCCCGGTGATTTAAAGAATTCATACATGGACACAACATAAGAATTCATCGTCCTCTTCCGGATGGTAGACAGTATATATACCGCAGAAATGCCACGACTCTGTCTATATAAGGCTTTTTCGTACAATCACTACTCATCCAGGATGTATCCACTCTGAAACACAAAGAAATTCTGAGATTTCAATAACCACTTCATGAATAACATAATTGTACTCATCTAACCAGGTGCAAAGATATATAGTTGTACTCAAGTTTATCACCACAACATGACCCTATAAAATAAATTAGGTAGGGCACTAGATCGCTGTATAAAACAAGTTGAGTTTTCTGATCCGCAAGCGTATAAATTAAAATGAGTAAGTGTGGGGGGACGGAAGATGAAAAAAATAGAAGACAATATGCATGTGTACCCCATTCAACACATTCTGTCATAAAAGCATCTGCAACTCCTAACTTCACACCAATTTAGATAACACCTTAGCAGTATCCATGAATTGCGACAGTCTTACTTCAGCTTCTCATTACAAGCACATTTCAACTTCTTATCTCAAACTATTAGCCTGTAACATAAAGTAGAAATTCAATTATAAGTGAAGAAAATATTACGAGGACCCATTACTCAATTCCCGCATGTGAACGAAACCCGCTAATCAAAATCTGTATCGAATTCTTAAACTGCAACCAATTTCAACTCCCTTCTTTCAAGCATTTTATCAAACGATGGATGAGCAATCAAGTGAAACACATTTTTTTACAAGAAAATACTATGTTTTGATTAGAAACCGTTTTTCTTTGATTTGGAAGAAGTTACATCCTGAATAAGCAACTGAGATTTTTTTAACAACCGTTAAGTATACATCTATTTGACATAAAGCTTGAATTATGTGAATACGAGGGATTTGTAAAAAATTGAGCCTGTAATGTTTTTTATATTTTGAACGGATATGGATGGTTAATTGGTCGATTCCAATCCATTCGGTGGATTATCTGAATAATTTTGAACTACTAATGTGTTCATGGCCGTATAAATTAAAATGGGTAAGTGATTAGATGGTCGTATATATTAAAACGGGTACTTAGTCAGGTGATTAGATCTAATCAATATGAATTTCAGTTACAACATACACCAAACTTCAGAATTTGGAAAAAAAAATTATCTAAGAATCCCTAATGTTCATCTAAATTGCACAACAAAAAACCGAAATCCTTAATGTTCATCTAATTTAAATTTCAGTTAAACATTTTTATCATGCATAAATTTTTATAACCCAACGATTAATCTACATTGAGCAAAAAAAAAAAAAATTATGCTCTGCAAAAACGCTAGAAACCGAAAATTAGAAAGGGAGAAAGAGTAGGCGAAGAGAAAATCTATAAATACCTTGCTTTTGATCTTGGATGTATGACTTTTTCAGGCTCTTGATTAGTTCATCCTTATCTTGTGCTTGTGATCTTCAAAAATTTCTCTAATGTATTGGAACTTTGGGATGTGAAGTTCATACTTAAAATCAACAAGTTAATAAGAATTATTAGATCTCTCCTGGAAAACAGTTCTATTTCATAGAGAGAATCATACATGCATTTTGTTTCCAGCATCACTCACTATAGGCTCAGTTTACGAGTATGTATGGATTATTAAATTTCACCCGCAGCTGGTTTGGTTATTTCACCCGCAGCTGGTTTGGTTAGGTTAACAGATTGAGGGACTATCAAGTCATTTTCTACCGATTATGTACCAACCAGCTCCATCGAGTTGACTCTGTCCGTCTGCTTAGCAAATATCAAACCTTGTCTGTCTGCCACTAAAAGTAGAGACCTTTGGATTTCTACGAGGATAGCTCAGAAATTTATGTTTTCACAACCTAAGCGCAATGCTAATAACCTTCTAATGTCGTAAATATGGTGGATCGGTTGATTTTTTCTATTTAGTTTTAATTAAAAAATGGTAAAAGTAAATCTTTATTCAAAATCAAGTATGTCTGCCCATTTTTACTACATGATACCTAATTTTTGTGCCCCCTTGGCGAGAAGATCTGCAGAGTTGTTTCCAGTTCTACCAATGATTTGAAAGCCCAAAAAACTCCTAAATTCAGCTGATATTCCTTTAACTTTTTTCAAAATTCCTTAAGATTTCATTACCTTTTTTGCAATCACCTTTCGGAAATAAATTTTGATACAAGCTTGGTAAAGGGGCGGCAAGAAATGGTAGAGGGGCGTCAACCTAATAAGACAAAAAAGGTCATTACAAGGAAATTCAAGTGCCCCTTATCAATGAAAAATCTGGAAATGACTAATTAGCCCTTATTGTTAATAATGAAGATTAGTAATGGTAATCAAGATTAGTGTTGATAATTAATTTTCACTTATTATAACTCTAAAATCATATTTTTAGAGTTATAAAAAAAAAAAAATTAGAGGAGAAGAAAAAGAAAACTTATGTGATATTTGTGAAACCCTAGATTTTGATTCACTCAACCAAAATGAGTGATTCCGGTGACCCGATATACTTCTAAATTAGTTCCAATTAGCTTTTTCTCGCTCAAAATTATCTAAATTACATAACAAAATCAAAACTTTTGAATTTTCAGAAGAACTTACGGTTGCAATTTTGCTCGTGACCAATCAGAACTCTTAGTTACTGATTCGTAAGTTATCGAATACCAACCGTGAATCGGTTAAATTTGGGGAAGATCCAATCGTAAAACCGATTCTGGTTGGTAATTAAATTTGGACAACAACCGTAACTACCCTACGGTTGGTAACTAATGAATCGAGACCAACCGTAACTACCCTACGGTTGGTGTGTCAACTTAACTTTTGAACCGTAAATCATTATTTGATAAATTCTTAAGACACATGATTATTTACGGTTGGTATGGTTGTTTGAGTAACAAACCGTAACTCAATTACGGTTGATAAATATGATGCAAATAAAAATCAGAATCGAACATATTCTCAAAACTAAGAACTTACGGTTGGTATTTGATTTTAAACCAACCGTAACATCAACCCAATCTACAGTTACGGTTCTTATTTGAGTTATTACCTACCGTAACTAGCATAAACCCAGAAATTTCAATTTCAATTTCATACAAAATCCTAATTTTTGATACAAAATTAACTTAAATCCAACACGATAAACTAAACCTTAACTGGGTTTTTCCAAACATTTTTCAAATCGTCGATTAATCGAAGACGATGAAATTTTCGGTTTTAATGGAGGTTAGGGTTGATGGAGGAGAAGAGAAGATGAAGAAGAAGATGAAAAAAAAAAATGATTTGATTTTTTCTGATTCATTAGGGTGAAAAAAAATTGATTTGATTTTGTTTAATTTAAGGTGAAAAGGGTAATCTAGTCAATCTACACCCCCTATAGGACACCCCCTAACCAATAAAAGGGACATTGCTATTACACTTGCCGCCCCTCTACCATTTCTTGCCGCCCCTTTACCAAGCTTGTTTTGATAAGGTCTTCTCTCTAGCCCATTTAGTTCTGTCCAGAACCTCTATTTCTTCGGTCTCCTCAAATGAAGAAGCTTTACCGGTTCCTCCTCTTACTCCTTCAACACCTGTTGAGTCACGAATAATAAACCCATACCCGGGCCGGTGTTGGTGTCACTAGAAATCCAAGCACCATCCACATTGCTTATGGAAAATCACCCAAGGTCTCTCATCCATTGCTTATGGAAAATTTTACAAACACCTATTGATTTAAATAGTTAGCTCAAATCTCCCGCTTTTAGGAGTTTGTGTATACCGGCCGGAGCAGTGGTATGGAATTGTTGAGCAGAGAAGAGGGGCAGTATGGTAATTCAATACAGCACAGAATCTTAAACAAAAGTGTCAACAGTGGTCGAAGAACAAGTAAAAAGTAATGACGTTAGATTTTTCTGTTTACTTGAATATATTTTGAGATGAACAAAAATCAATTTTAAACCGTTGGATCAGTACAAGAAGAAGAAGTCTATCTCAAGCAAACGGGAGAGTGTAGCAACAATCAATACAATCTCCCATCTCCCTCCCTCTCTCTCTCTTGCTCACTCTTTACCTTTTCTCTCTCTCTTCAATGGCGTTTCTGCAGCTCTGTTCACAATAATGATCTCCATTTCGTATTATTATTTTTTTTTTTTTTAATATTATCTCAACTGTCTGTTCCGTATTAATCCCATCTCTTCAAGAATTATCAGATCTTCTCTGAAAAAGTTTCATTTTTTTCTCCATTTTCGTCTAGTCCATAATACTATTTGCGTCTTTTGGATTCTTCATATGATTTTCCATTAATACTCATTTTTGAGGTTTAATTTTTACATCTTTTCTGTACAACTTAAGAATACCTGAGCTTGAATTATCAGATCTTATCTGTTAAGAAAAAAAGATGCCAGGCTTAGTATCAGTAAAAACACCACCAGGATCAACACCATTACGAATTCACGTATCAGATGAAAATCAAGAAGAATTGTCCAACAGCAACAATCGTCGGTCTACATCACGAACACCAATCCCTAAAAGAACATCATCACCATCGCCATCGACGGCATCAAGAAGTAGACCATCACCAGGAACATCTTCAGGAGGAAAGAAAAAAATTGAAAAAAAACCTGAAATTGATGAAACGGCATTAGACAATCCAGATCTAGGACCATTCTTATTAAAACAAGCCAGAGATACAATAGCATCGGGTGATAGTCCAATTAAGGCATTGGATTTTGCAATTAGGGCTTCTAAATCTTTCGAAAGATGTTGTTCAGACGAACCTAGAAATTTGGAATTAGCAATGAGTTTACATGTTGTTGCTGCAATTTATTGCAGTCTGGGAAGATTTGAAGAGGCCATACCTGTTTTAGAACAAGCAATTAAGGTCCCTGATGTTACTAAAGGATCTGATCATTCTCTAGCTGCTTTTTCTGGGTATATGCAATTAGGGGATACTCATTCCATGTTAGGTCAGTTAGATCGATCTATTTCTTGTTATGATTCTGGTTTGAAGATCCAAATTGAAGCTTTAGGTCAATCAGATCCAAGAGTTGCTGAGACTTGCAGGTACTTAATCTCTCTTTCTGTCTCTAGATTTTCTTCTGAACATGATGGCGTACTGGAGTACACTGAATGCAAGAAGTTTTTGTTCTTGGCTTACGTTAGTGAATTCCGTGTATCGCATGAGTAAGTTCCAAAAGTCAGTCCTCGTTGAGCTAATATGCGCCTATAGTTGGTTTACTTCATTGTGTTTGTCCGTGCCCACTTGATCCAATGTACAGTATGGCTGATTGTGCCGATTTGAATTTGGAACTCTTTATTTATTCTAATAACAGAATTAATAATTATTTTTTTGTAGTGCATTTAATGATACTGTAAGTATTTCTTACAAATTACATAAGCACGGCAATTTTTACTGTTTTAGTATCAAAAAAGTAATTTTTTGTCTATTTTGTCTCGGTTTTCTAATCCTAATTTTGGGTTTATTTGGCTGAGGCATAACTTTCATTTTTTTTTTTTTTTTTTTTGGGGGTTGTGTGTGTGTCTCTGGTGACATTCATCTACTAATGTGAGCAATTATTTTGACGATCGACAGGTACTTAGCTGAGGCAAATGTGCAAGCTATGCAATTTGATCAAGCAGAAGTTCTTTGCAAGCAAACCCTTGAAATTCACCGTGAACATAGTGCACCAGCATCACTTGAAGAAGCTGCTGATCGTCGATTAATGGCTCTCGTTTGCGAGGCAAAAGGAGATTACGAATCTGCACTTGAACACCTTGTTCTTGCTAGCATGGCTATGATTGCTGCTGGTCAAGACAATGAAATTGCTGCTATTGATGTTGGTATTGGTGACCTGTACCTCTCACTTTCCCGTTTCGATGAAGCTGTATTTGCCTACCAAAAAGCTCTTACTGTATTTAAATCTATCAAGGGTGACAATCATCCATCTGTTGCATCGGTTTTTGTTCGCCTTGCTGATCTTTACTATAAGACTGGCAAATTCAGAGAATCAAAGTCTTATTGTGAAAGTGCTTTAAGGATTTATACAAAGCCAGTGCCTGGAACCACATCAGAGGAGATTGCTGGTGGGTTAACAGAAATTTCAGCTATTTACGAAGCTGTGAATGAACCTGAGGAGGCTTTGAAGCTTTTGCAGAAGGCAATGAAGTTATTGGATGATACACCCGGACAGAGAAGTACAATTGCAGGTATAGAAGCTCAAATGGGTGTTATGTTTTACATGGTTGGGAGGTATTCAGATGCTCGGAATTCATTTGAGAGTGCTGTGACAAAGCTTAGAGCCAGTGGAGAGAAAAAATCGGCATTTTTTGGGGTGGTGTTGAACCAAATGGGACTGGCTTGTGTACAATTGTACAAAATAGATGAAGCAGCCGAGTTATTTGAAGAAGCTAGGGGCATACTTGAACAGGAGTGCGGTCCCTTTGACCCAGAGACACTTGGTGTATACAGCAACCTTGCAGCAACTTATGATGCCATGGGCAGGTAAGAGGTCTTCCAGTGATTTCTCTTAAAGCAATTGAAGTTCTACTTGTTGCGCACATTTATGAACTCTAATATCCAGGTTTATTATATCATCTTCCATCAGTGGCAGTACAAGATAACTGTCGTTCTGTGATTTGTTTCATGATTTGGCGACCAAATTCATTTTGGCTTGTGATCTAAAAACTTCTTTTTCAGAATATTTTCTCATCAATCATTCAAGCATTTCATAATGTATTTTCAAGTTCTATTTTGTAGTGAAATTATTTCCAGTTCAACCTTTTCCCTTATTTTTAAGACTTCATGGTGACCCTGCGATGCCAGTTTTATGTTGTATTCTGTAATAAAAGGCTACTAATATGGTATATAACCTGCTTTATTGATCATTTTTGCGTATATTTGCATTTCAGAGTGGAAGACGCAATCGAAATATTGGAACATATTCTCAAGGTGAGAGAGGAAAAACTAGGAACAGCGAACCCAGATGTTGATGAAGAGAAGAAAAGGCTTGCAGAGCTACTCAAGGAAGCGGGCAGATCTCGCAACAAAAAAGCAAAATCACTCACAAACTTGCTTGATTCTACCTCGCAGAGGATGAAGAAAGAAGTAAATAAGAGATGGTCTGGCTTGGGTTTCAAAAGTTAAAAGAAAGTCCAATTTCTTTCTCCCCTTAATTCTACTTTATGGAAAATTGAGCACAATCTGTAAGAAGAAGAAGAAGAAGAAGAAGTAGTAGTAGAAGAGTGTATAAAGTGTCAGGTTTGCTAATTTGATTCTGCTCTTTCTGTTTTCTTTGAGATTTCCACAAGTTTCCCACTATTTGTTTTATAATCATTTGATTGCTATTTTTGTGTAATTTGGGTTTGTGATATTGAATATGTTCCCCTCCATAAAAAGAGAGATTCTAAGATGTATTTTCAAGCCAATAAATAATTGTTGCATTTCTGTTTTCCAGCCAAGAACAAGAACAAAGACACACAATGATAAACTAGTAAGCCAGCTATTTACCTACATGCACACAAGTATGTTTTCTCTTTACTTATTGCTGTTGTCAAAAGACTCCTAACATTTTCAGAGTGTCATAATTTACACATCTTGGACTCAGTTGTCGATCAAAAAAAGGTAATTCTCATGATCAATATCAGTGAGTGGCCCATCTGATAGCGACTGACCACATTCAAACATACAACATTTTTATGAAACATTCTGATTTGAACAAACATTCCATAAAAATAAAACCTTAACCAATAAAAGGTAACAGAGTAGAGTAAACGTATTGGAAAGAAACTAATTAGTAAACGGTTTTACAGAAGTGGGGCTTCATACTCAAAGTATGGAGCCCGTGTCCATAGTAGCCAAATCCTCTCTTAGATAACCTGGTGGCTTGAAAGGATCAGACTCCAAGTATGCCTCTGGACGGTAGAACCCAGCATCATTTACACGATTACTAAGCACATGAAGGATCGGTTTCTTACTTCCGTATTCATCTCGATTATTATCGACATATTCTTTCGCTTCCGCTGCTACCTCATTTACGAAATCGAATCGGTTTTCCTCTGACAATAGCAGCCTTTCTATGTCCATTGACAAGAGTTTACCAGATTCCCTTACTTTTCTCACTTGCTCTTCCAAGAAAGGAATTCGATCCATCTTATATCTGACCTTCTCATCTTTCTTGGTCTGAAAGATAAACTAAATTATTAGCTCTTCACCACCACGGTTGAAAGTTACTAGCAAAAATCTTTGACCCCGATAATCATCTAGAAACATGACAAATGTATGCCATATAAAACCGAAATTTCTCTAAATAGTAGGCATAAAAGCTCTCCAAGTGCAACCAAGACTAACTAGCTTGAGTGTTAGCTGAATGTCAGACAAGACAAGAAATAAATGCAATCTAGCCGGAAATAAGCAGTTCACAGAAATCAAAAGTTCAACAAAATCCTTGGAAGATTAGCACCAAAATTTCCTAAAAAGAACTGTCCAGCTAAAAAACTCGATCTCAAACGACGCTAATGGATAATTCATCCCTAGATTTTACTCCACAATCCAAATACAGACAACTAAAGAGCTAAAAACATAGAGAGGCGGATAAACATTTAAGAAATGATCTCCTAAATGAGACACAATCAAGCTCCCTATCACCGTAACCTTAAGGAAGTACGAGATCAGGAGACCATCCAAGAGAGGCGATCCTAATCACAGAGAGTAATGGAGATGATGTGCCTAACCTACTAAATGACCAGCCAACCTGTAGTTCTCAGTCAAAGTATCTTTCTGCAAACTAGAAATGAAATGTCTTATTCCCTATAAGAAACTACAAAGGGGCTTCACTTATTTTTTGTTACTAAAGATGTACTGGTTTTAGTTAACAGTCACAATATTACTCATTTACTATACATTTCTAGTTTCCCCGATACATTTCTTCTAATTCATTACAATTTCATCAGAACCCAAAAACATAAAGAAAAAAGAACACAATAAAGATCGAATTAGGTCAAATAAATATAGAACTTTACATACCAGTTTTCTACGCCTCCATATTCTCCTTCCATTACCACTATTTTGTGATAATTCCTGTGTTGAACAAATTTTGGTTAACTAATAATTTTGACGCAAAGAGCAGAGAATTAGATACAAATTATACGTACTCAATGAATAATCAAGAAACCCAATCACCCAAGAAGTGAACAAAAGTAAGATTGAAAGAAGATTACTTGTGATTTAATTGACAAGTTCCAATTCCATGGATTTCCTTGCCTAGCTTCCAAATTCTGAGAGAAAGAAGGTACGCAAGTAAGATAGAGAGGTAGAAATTCTATAAACCTACGAAAAAGCGACACACTTACAGAGGAAGGCAGGATTGATGAGGTGAAGAAATGCAGAGAAGAGAGAGCCATTGTAAAATAAACAAAGTGGACTGGAGAGAAAACTGGTGATGAAGAATAAGGGATAGGGTTGGGTTTGGGCTTTGTGTTATGCTCAGGCTGTTCAGCGTAGGTCGGATATGAGCTCAAAAATGTGGATAGAGCAACTCCATATTCTTGTGATAATCCACATTTATTTTATTTTTATGCAAAAATAATAAAAACAGTTATCCAACAATAAAAGATTCTCAATTACATTATTTTTCACAGACTAGGTGTTGTTATTCAAAAAGGGGTTGGTGCTCAGCTTGTTGTGCGGCTACCAACTAAAACCTCTTCTGTCTAATCTTCAAGAATAATAATAATTAATTATTTTACTATTACATTAGGGGGCTATTTTGCCAGACCTGTGTAACATTAAACTTCCTGCTGAATTTAGCAAGTCATCTACAGGTTTATTACATATTCTAGGTATAAAACGACATTTCCACTCAGGGCAAAACTTCATAATGTGAATGGCATCCTGTAAAATATCCTCATTTTCCCATGCTATGACTGTTGAGGAATTATTGATAAATTCTTCAATGTTCTTCAAGTCTGTCTCAAACACTGCATGAGAGATCTGCAATTCCTTACACCACACCACTGCATCGTAAATGGCTAGACATTCTGCTCGTTTTGAATCTGCTACTCCTGCATAGGACTTTGCGAGACATCCCCTCCAGTTACCTGAAAAGTCACGCATAATCAAACCAACACTTGTTAGACCAGTATTAGTATCATAAGAAGCATCACAACTAATAGTTATATAAGGCCTAACATAGGGTTTCCATATTGCAGGTGGGTTTGAGGGTAAAGAAATAGCCATATTACAGGTCTCTGCCTTGTCAGTAATTGAAGATAGATAGTTAGCAAAACTAATAGCTTTATTTGTAGTTCCTCTAGGATCAGCCTTCTTGTTCTGGAAAACCACTTCACACCTTTCATTCCAAATGCTCCAGGCAACCACCATTGCTAAGTTTAGCCAATTATCTCGACCTTGATGTTGCTTAGACTGCATTGTCCAATATTCAAAGATAGCTACAATGTCATTAAACCTTCCTGTGAGAACTTGACTTCCTCCTGGAACTCCCATCCAAACTGTCATTGAGAAAGGACAGTGAAACAGTATATGCATTGTGTTTTCATCATGTTTGCATAAAGCACAAGTTGTATTTATGTAACCACACTGCCTTGATAAGCGTTCTCTAGTAGGGAGATTGTCAATTAGACTTTCCAGAAGAAACGTCTAACTCTTGGCCAGCTATTAATTCTCCAAAACTCCTTCTATCTTATATTTGTTCCATGAATGAGAACTGAAAACTGCCTAGTACCTAAATTGTCCTCAAACATCTTCTTGTAGGCAGACTTAAGGGTGAAGGCACCATTTTTTGTAAGCTTCCAAATTAACTTATCTGTTGAGATGTCTGAGAGCCTCATTTTTAATATAAGGTCAGTCGTGGAATGATCAAAGAGATAGTGCACTAGCTCAAAATTCCACTTCTTACCATCTGGAAAATAAGTTCCTTTACCTAAACAAAATTTTCATTATTTACAACTTCTGGTCATGGTATTGGTGGTTCATCCGTACCTATAATCCAAACATCCAACCATATTTTAATTTGAGAGCTGAAAAAGCGGGGGTACAACAAACACACCCAATATTTCGATTAACAATCTGTATGGACTAACTCCAATATACTTTCAAGAGAATCAACTAGACTTAATCTTATCAAAGTATATCAAAGAGTTATATTATCTCGATCTCTCGATTTAATTCTTACTCAAGCAAATAGAAATCTGCGAGTTTAATTAAATACAAGAAAGATAACTTGGATGGTACCAAAGACCAATATCCAAGTGTCAATCAATGTAAATCAACAACCAAAGGTTGGATATTCTAATTGATTGAACTTAACGCACAACCTGTGATATTTTAATTATATAACAAAATATAATGCGGAAAATAAATAACACAGACCCCAGAAGTTTTGTTAACGAGGAAACCACAAATGCAGAAAAACCCCGGGACCTAGTCCAGATTGAACACACATTGTATTAAGCCGCTACAGACACTAGCCTACCACAAACTAACTTCGGTCTGGACTGTAGTTGAACCCCAATCAATCTCACACTGATCCAAGGTACAGCTTGCGCTCCTTACGTCTCGATCCAAAGGGATACTACGCACTTGATTCCCTTAGTGATCTCACCCACAACTAAGAGTTGCTACGACCCAAAGTCAAAGACTTTAATAAACAAATCAGATCACACGTAAAAAAGTCTACGGTAATAGATAAACTGCCTCCCACGTAAATACCTACGAGTTTTGTTCCGTCTTTTGATAAATCAAGGTGAACATGAACCAAATGATAACCCGGACTTATATTCCCAAAGAACAACCTAGTATTATCAATCAGCTCACAATAATCTTAATCGACGCGGCGAAAGAATATATTGTGGAATCACAAACGATGAGACGAAGATGTTTGTGATTACTTTTATATCTTGCCTATCGGAGATATCAATCTCAAGCCAATCGTTACGATTGTACTCAATACGATAGAAACAAAGAAGGTCGATCACACAACTACAAGAAAGTAGTATCACCGGCTTCACAATCCCAATGAAGTCTTCAAGTCGTTAACCTACAATGTGGTCTCGGTAGAAACCTAAGGTTAAAGGAGAATCGACTCTAGCTTATACAACTAGTATCACACAGAGGTGTGGGGATTAGGTTTCCAGGCTTGCTAGAGTTCTCCCTTATATAGTCTTTCAAATCAGGGTTTGCAATCAATGTTAGCTTAGTAACAAAGCATTCAATATTCACCGTTAGATGAAAACCTGATTAGATTCAAGCTAATATCTTTCAACCATTAGATCGAAAACTTAGCTTGTTACATACAAATGAAATGCACGTTTTTAGGTTTGTGTAACCGTACCCAAACATGTACATTTTTTGGTTCAACAATATTTAACCAAATGGTTAGCCATATGAGCACTTTCATATTAACCATATTCTTCTTTACCATAACTAGTTCAAATGACTCAAATGAACTAGTTAGAGAGCTGTTCAATTGCTTAGATCTCATAGAAGTATACAAGACACAATCGAAGCAAAAACGATTTGATTCACTCGAATCGATTCATGAACATTATAGCCACGGTTTGCAAACTTGCATTCCTTAGTTAATAACCAACTTATAAGTTCACGATTAATCGTTTTTAGAAAATAACCAACCTAAGTACGCAGACTAGGTACGCGGACTTAAGTACCCGGAATAAGTTTGTAACAAGTTTACAAACTCCAGCAGATTTTCTTGGGAAGAGAACCTCCGACAGTATGCGGACTGGGTTCGCGGACTAGGTTCGCGGACTCTTGTTCCGGTTTCCTGAGCAGCAAAGTAAGCATACTTTGGTTCAAGGAATAAGGACTTCTACATGTATGTGTTTCCACACAATGCTTATATCCAACAATGGTTATATAATCTAAACTCTCATTTCAATCATTGAAACATTCTAAGAGGACGTTATATAGTTGTTATTCACAAACTATTTTTCGTCAAAGCAATTTTCAAGTAATTGAAACATAACATGACTTTCGTCACTAGGTAAAGATGAACTTGGCCAAAGCTAAAGCCTACCAACACATATTTCGAGAAATAGATAAGCGAGATAAACTCGGCTCGAAATAGCAAATGTGTATAATCAAAGTCTATATAACAAAACGACTTTTGTTTCAAGATAGGATATAGAGTAGATAGACTTTTGAGTGATAGATAAGTTCAAGTCTCCACATACCTTTTAGTCGATGAAGTTCCACCAGTTCCTTGAGTAGTTCTTCGTCTTGTATGATGATCGCCATGGAGTTCTTGAGCTCAACTACACTTTTTATCCTAGTCCGAGACTTAGCTATAGTAGACTAGAAATCAAGACTTATAGTTTTGATCACTAACATTGACAAACATGCTTGAGATAGAAACGCATGCGAATTCGACCGAGCAGTGCTCTAACAATCTCCCCCTTTGTCAATTTTAGTGACAAAACTATCAATACATATGGAATACAAAAATAGATAAATAAACTTTTGTAGCTCTTCTTCCACATGCCTAATCTTCAACATTACTCGAAATCTTCGTCACTTCCAAGTACTCCAATGATCCTAAAGGTTGTAAGTTTAGCATCATCGTTGTTGAAAATCCGTAGCTATAACAATGAGAAAACAAGAATTCTCAATCATTGTTATACAATGTCATAGTATTATTACACAGCATCAAAGTTAAATTGTATCACAACTTCTACAACAATACTATGGTGATATGTATCACTCCCCCTTAGTCAATACTCCATCTCACATGGAAACCACTCCCCCTTACATAATGATCCGAAAACCATATGTATTTGAAGTGTGAACTACGCATTAATTCTCCCCTTGTTTGTCAATAAAATGGGCAAAGGTATAAGAACGGGATCCTAATGAAATTTCCGAAAGAGACATTTCATGACCAAAAGAAAGAAACACATATCATCTTATTTAGATGCAATCATAAAGCCGAAGCTAAATGCATTCATCAAGGAGTTTATAAAGATACAAGATAACCCCTATAATATTCCACACCCACACTCCCCACAAAGATTTGGCAATTAAGTACAAGTTCAATTAAAAACTCTCCCCCATAATATGTCATTCCCGAAATAACAACAAAAGCGACCTTAATTTCATAAGAAAAGAAGGATTTCTTTGGACATAACTGAAAATACGGGGGTCTAACAACCACACCCAATATTTTGCTTAGCAAGAAATGAAGTAAACCTAAACTAAGGTAAAAGACAAAAAGTGATAAAAAGTATGCTAAGTCTTCAAATCCACCACTAAATTCCTAGTGTGTGCCCAACCGAGTTGAGGTTTCTTGTTCCTATGGTAGACAAGTGAGGTGTGTCAATTCCATCACCTAGCTAAGGAGTTTCTCCTTGTAATCCTTCAATTACCAGCTAATTTGCTAACCTAGAGTAACTGGTTATCTAATGAAGCACAACCAAATAAGAGAATTAGCCTATGATTCTAAGGATTGAGCTGTAGCATTCTAAACACAAGTGTAACCTAACTACAATGCATCCATGGCATTGGCATGCATTGTGAGAGAAGAGTGTTAGATGCTAGAATTGAAAGTATCTAAAAATTTAAGCCCTCAAGAACATTCAACAGAGTTTAAACATAATCAGAAATTAGGTTTCATTGAAACCTTAGCAAATTAAACTAAAACATGATAGAATAACAAAATACACAAAATTAAACCAAATTAAAGCTAAATGACTGCTCTGGCTAATCCAGGCGTAACTTCTACACAACACCCTTCACTGCTATTTATACATGCACAACTCAAAACTGTACCAAACCCTAATTTGATTTCAAAACATAAAATAAACATAAAATAGATCGTACCCAATCTCACCCATACTCTGAATTGTGCGTCTCTTCCACAAATCGTCCCTGAGCCGACTACTCCGATTTCCCTTGATTTATCAATGGAACCCTAGTTCCAAACTCATTTCATTTTCTCTTAGCTCCTAGGAGAGAAGCTAAAGAACTAGATAGCGATTAGGTAAGGTGGAGAGTCAGGAGATGATGGTGGTGAGGGTTACTGGTCGGGTGAAGGAAGGAGTGGCGGAAGAGCAGAGCTCTGCTCTGTGATGGAGACGGGAGAGGAGGAATAAAGAGAAAGTGGAAAAGAAAATGGGTTTGGTCGACTGAGGTGTAGGGGATAGGTAGTTTTGCTGTGGGGCTGAGACATCGAGGATGATGAGAGAGCCGAGCGAGCGTAGGGATGGAGCCGATAGAGATCTCGAACGGCCTGAGATAAGGCGGTGATCTCGCTGTTGAGCGAGAGCATCAAACGTTGATGTGCAAGGCCGAGCGAGCGTAGGATGTGGCGAGTGAAGATCTAACGTCTCGAAATGATGGACTCGGATCCGGTCACGGGTCGGAGATGGATAGCTTGGGCCCATGTCTTGTAGATGAGTTGCTACTTGTTGGGTTGCAATGACTTGCGCCGCGGCTTCGCTTCCATCCATAGAAGCTCGACTCCATTCTTCGCTCTTTTTGGCTCCTCGATTTCTTCGGACTTTATTTATTACCTAAAAACACAAAATTAATTAATACAAATATTTATTCTTGAAAACAAGGAAAATACGTAATATGGGATAATATCCGATTTATAAGCAAGAAAAGATGAGTAAAATGCCAATAAAAAGGTGTATAAATATGCACTATTTGGCACTCATCAAATACCCCCAAACCTGAATTTTACTTGTCCTCAAGTGAAACTGTAAAATAAGAAATCCTAACTATACCCCGTCCGCAGTCTCTCGAATGCATTTAGCGATGCACTAAGCCTTTAAAACCCCTAGGTGTCCCTAGTGGACGAGTTGTAGTCTGTGAGGGTTTACCAGAGGTGTACCCACAAAACCTTCTCCAACTTCAGAGTGTAAAAGAGTCTCAAGCATCCAAGGAGCTATGAGGACATAGAGTTTTGCATGCTAGTAATGAAGTTAGGACTATCGAAGAACGCATTCTCATCCTTATGTCGAGCGAGAAGTAACCATACCATATGAAAGAATTCTGATTCGATTGTGATCATAAGCCTCGACTTCGCCTCACCATTAGGGTTTTATGATAATTGCACTCAAAAAGATCGCTTTTTAGTCTCTCATGTGTGCAGGCAGGAGTAAAGAGAGAAATCCCGCACACGTTGTAGGTAAGAAGGATAACCTTCCGAAATAAAACTGAGACTCCACAGAATGTGGACAAAAAGAATCTTTTTCCCATGATCTCTAAGAAAGGAAATCAATCATTAGCAAGGGGTGGGAGTACTCACTACCTTTTCACCCGATCGGCAATTAACATCAATCTCTCATAGGAACCATAGAAACGTCTTCAATCTTCGGTCTTGCCTTCAAATGTTGATGACTTAACTTCTAAACTTCACAAAACTTGACAATTTTTAACTTTTCTATTCAAATTCCTTGTTGTTTGGATTTTTTCTTTTAAACTCTTCTTTACCATGGTGGTAGCAAAAATAAACTACAATATTTTTTTGATTTTTGATTTTTTTTTGATTTTTTTGATTTTTTTTTTTTTTTTACATTACAATAAGTGAAAATAAAAATACAAATAATGAAACAACTAACTCCATGGACAAAGGACTTTAACACTCAATTTTTCCACAACTTGTATTGTCTTGATTTTATAAATTTTATTAATTCTCATCCTATTTTCTTTTCTTTGTTGCACATAAACCTTGGACTATATCAATTTTTCTTTCCATATTCTGATGATGCTCTGTTTGTTGACGATGATGTGTTTCTATGGGTCTTGCTGATTGAGAGAGAGAGTGATGCTAACGGCAAATCGGTATTTAGAAGGAGTTTTCATCTTTAGACGTCACCCTCATGATTGACAAAAACTAGCACTCAAGAGATCAAAAGTAGTCTTTAAATTGGTGCGGTTGGGTAGTTTCACCATTCCTACCCGGAATTTACGTAAGGTGACACACACTCTAACAGCTTTTCTAGAAAGTTGCAAAAATTGAAGGTTGGTGCCTCACTTGATGTAAAATGGGTAGTCTCCACTATGGGTGATCACAATTCTACTACCGAATATCTAAACAAAGACCTAATTCGCCCTCCGGTATGGTTAAATCCAACTTTAACGCTCTAATCAACTAAGAAACCCGATTGTGTTCTCCTAAGACTTCCAAGTTCTCGTTATTTCTGTCGATTCTATGTAAACATAGCTAGAAGCATGCTAGTGACTCTAAAATCTCTAAAAGTTGGAGGTTTTTACAAAAAGAGTTTTTTTTTGAATTTTTTTTTTTTTTTTTTTATATTGAAATAAAAGGTTAAAAAGACTAAAAACTCTAAATGCAAAAATATGCAAATGCACCCCCAAACCTAAATCAAACATTGTCCTCAATGTGTCGACATATAGAAAAATTTTTAAACAATCACATACCGAGAGAACTATGCCTCGATAAGAGAAAAAGGGAAGAGATTAGGATGTCGGCATGAGCACGGTTAAGCTTTTAGTCAAGGCTAGAATCCAACATTCTCAACGGAGATCATATCGGATTAGTATAATATATGCGCATGAAGACTCAACCGATTCAAGAAAAGAAAATTTAACAAGTCCTACTGGGATATATACAATGAAAATTCACCATAAACTAACAATCTAAAGAGTTGAGGATCAACCCAATAGAAAATATGTACACACATTAACAGCCTTTACACAAATATAACTGAGAGTGAAAGTAAGACTCAGATGTGAAGGGAGTTTCCCCCAAACCTAAACTTGTGAATGTGTGTTTGTGAGAACAAAATCTTGCAATTTTAAAGGTACATCATGCAAAAGGTCTAACTCAAAATGAGTTTTGCTAATTACAGGGCATACATACACATTCCAACTGTGGTTCCCTAAAGGTGTCATACTTTGATGCAAAATAGTCCAAGAGGACTTGGGAAGCACAAAGCTCTAAGCCTAAGTTAGGCATTTTTAGAAAAGTTGGTTTTGCAATTTTGTTACAAACTACACCTAGGTTTGGTGGAGGAGTTTCAATTTGTGACTCAGGAGAGAGGTTAGGTACATCTAGGTTGTTTTCATTTTTAAAATCATTTGTACCATCACACACTTTCCTAAAGTCAAAAGAGGGTAAATCATGTTCATTTTCACAGACAATTGCACATGGTTCCACATCATCATCACATATATGAATATTAGAAGAAGCATCATTCATAGGGTTCAGAAGAGACGTCTAACGTCTCGAACCTAAAGATTCTACTACATTTTCAAAATACACATGCGCTTCATATTCATCATCATCATCATAGCAAGAATTCATTTCTCCATTCAAAATTGTAGTATTTTTAGTGTACTCATCTACCTCTGGATTAGGTTCATATTCAATGTTAGTTGCATGAGTAAGACTAGAAACACTATTTTCAATCCTATCATTTTGTAACTCAATCAGTTCCTTTGAAGAATCATCTTGAGTTGTTCCATTGAAGGAGAGTCTTCACTAGTGGGTATGCATTCCTCATATGGATATTCATTGTATAGTTGAGCATGAGGTTCACTAGAGAAGGGAAATTCAGACATGTTGCTATATGGATGGTCCCGCATTGCATTCATTTCAAGCCTAGCATTTTGCTCCTTGAGTGTTTCCATTATTGATTGCAAACTAGGAGTTGGGGAGTATAAAATTGTTCATCTCCCCACCGTGTGAATGATGCATGTGTGTAGGTTGATTATGGTCCCAATAGTTCCCAAAGAGATAGTCACTTCTAGACACTTCGTACATTGGATTATCATGGTTTTCCCTAGACTGTCTATAAGCATGCAAAATATAACAAGATCAAATAGGTGGTCTAAGCCACCACATAAGGTGCAAGCATAAATTTCATATTGCCTAGAGGAATTAGATTCGATAGATTGCCTTTCTAATGATTGTCTGACTAAAGCAGATAGTCGAGCTTCTAATTGATCTAAAAGTGATGACTGGGTATGAGAAAATTGTTCATTTTCAACCTGTGGTGGATGATGTATGTGATCATAATGATTAGGGTATGTGAGATCCGGCCTTGAGAAGGCTCATAAAATTCCCTAAAATCACTATGGTATGGGAGTTCATCCCGAAACATGCCCGTAAGCAAGTTCTCTAATGGATTTGGTTCCATCCCAGATGCAGACCAAAATCCTCGTCATGATTTATCAACTCAAATTGAACTCAAAATTTAGTTTGGTTTATGTGGGCTTTGGTTTATTGGGATTTGGTTTCAATGGGATTCATTTGGTTTTGTTGGGAGCTTTGTTGTTTCAAGCCCGTGGATTTGTGAAAATGTAACATCCCAGTGTTTGTGTAAAGCCTAGTGGAACTGTGGGCTTTGTTTAGGCCCAGAGTGTGGCTTATGTGGTTGTGCAAAGCCTAGTGGGACAAGGGCTTATTTAAATGCAGAACCCAGCCTAGTGGTTCTCACCAGCTTGAAAGTGTAGAACCCAGTTGTTGCAGCCCAAAGTTATCTTTGAAAAAAGTATAGCCCAGATTGAATGGCCCAAGATGTGGGCTGAGTTTTGTAGAGCAGCTCCAGAAGCAGAGCCAAATGCCTTAGGCAGATGGCCCAGATTGGTTTTTTAAACAACCCAACAGATTATGGGCTCGATTTGATTTTGTGGAGGTGCACAGCCTAGTTTATGCAAAACTGGTGGTTGCTGGGCTGGTTTGGTTTAAGTGGGCTTTAGCTTTAGTGCAAACGCACATCCCAGTGGTCAGGCCAGGCAAAGAGTGTGTAGCACAGCACAAATTAGATTGGCAAGCTTTCTCATCATAGGTTTGAGTGCATTCACAGCACAGCACAGCAAGAATAGCACTCAAACAACCAAATGTTGCACAGATTATATGGATGCACAAGAAAACATGCAATGGTTTGTATAAGCTCAGATGCTCTGAGTTCACAGGTGCACAAATACTTGCAGAGTTTGAGAGGTTCAAGCTTTCAGCAGGTCAACTTGCTAATCAAGATCTATCACCCAAGGCAAGGCAAAGAATAGGCATTCTGAGGTTATCGAGACAAGTATAACTTAGCTATTTTGCACAACAAGAGTCTAAGCGCATTCACAAGCTCAACACAGCAAGTGAGAGCTTATGCACAGGCTAACAAATAACTCCCACAAGGTAGCACACAATCAAACAGGGTTTAAGGCAGATCAAGCATGCATTGCAAGGTCAATCAGGCTGGCTCACAGAATTCAAAGTTGTGGCTCAGGTGGGGTTTGCAGCCAACTTGGTAGCCAAGTTGTAGTTTAGCCAAATTTCAGCAATGCACAGGTAGGCACAAAGTAGCAAGAACTGAATGCATGCACAGACTCGTGGCAGCTCACACTCAACAAAGATCACTAGGGGGTGGAGCTTCAAACTTGTAGCTGCAGGGCTATACTAAGGTGGTAGATGGCTCACAGGGCTCACAGGGGAGTTTAGGCTTACCTCATTTCTCAGGGCAATACAATGTTTCCTTGGGTTGGCTCAGCTGCTCTCAGGTACAGCAGCACAACCTGTACCTGTTGCTCAACACAGAAGTTTAGTACCCAGGAATATGCAGGTTAAAACAAAGAGAGTATGCTGCAAGTCTCAACCTATCAAGGAGCAATGAGTGGAAGTAGCTGAGTGGTGACAGCTCAGGCCAATGCTAAATAAGATATTGAATGCAATGCTCAGCTGAGATGTTGCAAGCTGAGTCACATAAAGAATGATGCAACTATGCAAAGATGTTATGCAACTAGCAATAAGTACTAAGTGAATGCAAGTTAACTGAAGGTGCAATGACAAATGCAGAAATGGAAACCTATATGTTAAGCTGCACTACTACAGGGCTATGATGCTACAAACTACACTATAAGTTACGATAAGTTATACTAAGAAGAGACCAAAAGCAATAGTGCAAAATGGATATGTACAGGGTGAAAACAGAAAGAAAGAAAAGCCAAAGAACAACAGGCACACGCTAAGTCCCGCAACGGCGCCAAAAACTTGGTAGGCCTCCTGAATGTGTATAATTTTAAGCCACATGTTATACCGTTAAGTGCATGGCGTCTATCGGAGACGCTGCAAGTACGGGTCGATCCCACAAGGACTTGTGGTGCTCTAAGGTTGATCAATGGCTATGCTAAACCGACTTCAAGAGTGACATGGTGTAGTGACAAGGTAACAAAGATGTTTTGGTTGCCGATACGGCTAAGGTGAAATGAAGTAAACCTAAACTAAGGTAAAAGACAAGTGATAAAAGTATGCTAAGTCTTCAAATCCACCACTAAATTCCTAGTGTGCTCAACTCGAGTTGAGGTTTCTTGTTCCTATGGTAGACAAGTGAGGTGTGTCAATTCCATCACCTAGCTAAGGAGTTTCTCCTTGTAATCCTTCAATTACCAGCCTAATTTGCTAACCTAGAGTAATCGGGTTGTCTAATGAAGCACAACCAAGTCAAGAGAATTAGCCTATGATTCTAAGGATTGAGTTTGTAGCATTCTAAACACAAGTGTAACCTAACTACAATGCATCCATGGCATTGGCATGCATTGTGAGAGAAGAGTGTTAGATGCTAGAATTGAAAGTATCTAAAAATTTAAGCCCTCAAGAACATTCAACAGAGTTTAAACATAATCAGGAAATTAGGGTTTCAATGAAACCTTAGCAAATTAAACTAAAACATGATAGAATAACAAAATACACAAAATTAAACCAAATTAAAGCTAAAATGATCAAGTCCGCTAATCCAAAGGTAACTTCTACACAACAATTTTCATCGCTATTTATACATGCACAAACAAAAAACTGTACCAAACCCTAATTTGATTTCAAAACATAAAATAAACATAAAATAGATCAGACCCAATCTCACCCATACTCAATCGTGTCTCTTCTCAAATCGTCCCAGAGCCGACTACTCCGATTTCCCCTTGATTTATCAATGGAACCCTAACCTAACTCGTTCTATTTCTCTCTTAGCTCCTAGGAGAGAAGCTACGAAGGAATTAGATAGCGATTAGGTAAGGTGGAGAGTCAGGAGATGATGGTGGTGAGGGTTACTTGGTCAGGTGGAAGGAAGGAGTGGATGGAAGAGCAGAGCTCGCGTCGTGATGGAGACGAGAGAGGAGGAAGAAAGAGAAAGTGGAAAAGAAAATGGGTTTGGTCGACTGAGGTGTAGGGGATAGGTAGTTTTGCTGTGGGGTGGAGACATCGAGTGATGATGAGACGAGCCGAGCGAGCGTAGGATGGAGCTGATAGAGATCTGAACGGCCTGGATATGTTTGGGTGATTCTGTCATTGAGCGAGAGCATCAAACGTTGATGTGCAAGGCCGAGCGAGCGTAGGATGTGGCGAGTGAAGATCTTAACATGCCTCGTAAATGATGGACTCCGGATCCGGTCACGGGTCGGAGATGGATAGCTTGGGCCCATGTCTTGTAGATGAGTTGCTACTTGTTGGGTTGCAACCGAGGCGCGCGCGGCTTCGCTTTCTGGGCTCCATAGAAGCTCTCGACTCCACCTTCGCTCTTTGGCTCCTCGATTTCTTCTGGACTTTATTTATTACCTAAAAACACAAAATTAATTAATACAAATATTTATTCTTGAAAACAAGGAAAATACAGAATATGGGATAATATCTGATTTCTAAGCGCAAAAGATGAGTAAAATGCCAATAAAAAGGTGTATAAATATGCACTATTTGGCACTCATCACAATCTGTATGGACAAACTCCAATATACTTTCTAGAGAATCAACTAGACAGTCAGACTCAATCTAGATAAAAATTATATCAAAGAGTTTATATCTGAATCTCTCGATTTGATCTTTACTCAAGAAAATAGAAATATGCGAGTCTTTATCAAAGAGAGATAACTTGGATGGTACCAAATACCAATATCCAAGTGTCAATCAATTTAAATCAACAACCAAAAGGTCAGATATTCTAACCGATTGAACAAACGCACAAATTCGTGATATTTTAATTATATAAACAAATATAATGCGGAATAGAAATAACACAGACACAGAATTTGTTAACGAGGAAACCGCAAATGCAGAGAAACCCTGGACCTAGTCCGCATTGAAACACATTGTATTAAGACGCCATGCACTCAGCCTACCCAAATTAACTTCGTCTGGACTGTAGTTGAACCCCAACCAATCTCACACTGATTCAAGGTACAGTTATGCTCATACGTCTCTGATGCCAGCAGGATACTACGTACTTGATTCCCTTAGTTGATCTCACCCACAACTAAGAGTTGCTACAAACCAAAGTCGAAGACTTTAATAAACAAAATCGATCACATAGTAAAAGTCTACATTAGATAAACCGTCTCCCACTTAATAAACCTATGAGTTTTGTTCCGTCTTTTGATAATCAAGGTGAACAGGGAACCAATCAATAACCCGGACTTATATTCCCAAGAACAACCTAGTATTATTGATCACCTCACAATAATCTTAATTGATGCAACAAAAGATATTGCGGAATCACAAACGATGAGACGAAGTGTTTGTGATTTCTTTTCTATCTTGCCTATCGGAGATATAAATCTCAAGCCAATTATTTCAATTGTACTCGTACGATAGAAACAATAAGATCAGATCACACAACTATAAGAAAAGTAGTATCGGTCTGGATTCACAATCCCAATGAAGTCTTTAAGTCGTTAACCTGGTTTTCAATAAGAAACCTAAGGTTAAAGGAGAATCGACTCTAGCTAATACAACTAGTATCACGCAGAAGGTATGGGGATTAGGTTTCCCAGTTGCTAGAGTTATCCCTTATATAGTCTTTCAAATCAGGGTTTGCAATCAATGTTAGCTTAGTAACAAAGCATTCAATATTCACCGTTAGATGAAAACTGATTAGATTCAAGCTAATATTTCTCAAACCGTTGGATCGAAAACTTAGCTTGTTACACATAAATGAAATGTTCAATTTTGGGTTTATGAACCGTACCCAAACATTAACATTTGTTGGTTCAACAATAGTCAACCAAATGGTTAGCCATATGATCACTCTCATATCAACCATATTCTTCTTCACCATAACTAGTTCAAATGACTCAAATCTAGTTAGAGAGTTGTTCAATTACTTAGATCTTATTGATGAGTGCCAAATAGTGCATATTTATACACCGTTTTATTGGCATTTTACTCATCTTTTGCGCTTAGAAATCGGGATATTATCCCAGCATTCTCGTGGTTTTCTTTGTTTTCAAGAATAAATATTTGTATTAATTAATTTTGTGTTTTAGGTAATAAATAAAGCTTGGAGAATCCGAGGAGCCAAAAGAGCGAAGAATTGAGACGAGCATCTATGGAGCAGATAGCCAAAGCCCGGGCAAGGCATAACTGGAAGCAACCCAACTTACAAGACATGGGCCCAAGCTATCCATCTCCAACCCGTGACCCGGATCCGAGTCTGTCTCATCCAGGCCGTTAGATTTAATCTGCCCTGCATCCGATGGTCGCTCAGCCTTGCACATCAACATTTGATGCTCTCGCTCAACAACAGAATCACCCGCTTACATCCTGAGCCGTTCAGATCTCTCCCACGCATCCGACGCTCGCTCCACCATTTCCATCTAACTTCGCTGCACCTGCTCAATAGCGAAGTGGCCTAACCCTATACCCACTCGAGCTAGCCTCATTTCCCTTCCTCACTTTCTCTTTCTTCTCTTCTGTTCTCCCCCATCTCCCCTCCCCGACCAAGCTCTGAGCAGAGCCATGCCAGAGCCTCACCACCACCAACTCCTTTATCTCTTGTCGCCATCACCACCAACCGCACAACCACAGCAGCCCCTAGTTCTAGTTGTCTCTCGCAGAGCCTCTCTCACAACCCAAGAGGCTATGTGAGAGATAAATATAACTAGGGTTTCACCCAATCAAGCAAGAGGAGTTCTGAGCACGAATTGACAGGAGAGAACAATGATTCAGAGTATGGGTGCGAGAGATTGGGTTTGATTTGTTTTCTCTTTTATTTCGATTTTTAGAATTAGGGTTTGGTAATTTTCTGTTGCATGTATAAATAGCAGTGAAGGGTGTTGATAGAAAGGATGCCTGGGCTAGCCAGTGCTTCAATTAGATTTAATTTTGTGTTCTTTGTAATTTTATTTGATGTTTTAATAAGTTTTGTTAGGGTTTCAATGAAACCCTAACTCCATGTTACGTGTTTAAACTCTGTTGAGTGTTCTTGAGTGTTTAATGTATTAGATACTTTCAATTCTAGCATCTAGCACTCTTCTCTCACAATGCATGCCAATGCCATGGATGCATTGTAGTTAGGTTATACTTGTGTTTAGAATGTCGCTCAATCCAATCCTTAGAATCATAGGCTAATTCCCTTGACTAGTTGTGCTTAACTAGACAACTAGTGCTCCTGGTTAGCACCTTAGTCGTGTATTGAAGTGTCACTAGGTGAAACCCTTATCCAAGTGATAAAATTGACACCTTATCCTTAGCGCCATAGGAACAAGAAGCTCAATTTAGTTTCAACACATAATAGAATTTAGTGGTGGAATCAAGACCTTAGCATACCTTGTCACCTGTCTATACCTTAGTTTAGGTTCACTACATTTCACTTCACCGTATCGGCAAAACAACAATCGTGTTACCGTCACTAGAATTCAGTTTAAGAAGCCAAGCCTTAGATCACTTAAGCACACCCTTGTCTCGTGGTTCGACCCGACTTGCCGCGTCTCCGATGGAGACGCCGTGCACTTGCGGTTTATCACCGTAGGCCATAATTTATACACATTCCGAGGCCTACTAAGTTTTGGCGCTCGTTGTCGGGGACTTGGCGCGTGCCCCTGTGTTCATTGGCTCGCTTCACCGTTATTCTTTACTACCCCCGTATATATGCATTTGCATCATAGTATAACTTAGCTTTTCGTAGTGTAACTTAGTTCCATTGTTCTTTATTTTACTTTTAGTTTTTAGTGCATATTTCATTACCTTGTGTAGCCTAGCATAATCCATGTATTTGTGCATTTGATCCATCTCATTTGCATCTTATTTTCTTTTCATCCGAGCTAGAGCTTTATAAGCCTCGGCACTCGCAGCTCAAATGTTTAATGTAACTTTTGTACCATTCAAATCCAAAGAACTTATCCTATTGCCCCGCATATTAATCCCGGCCAGTCCAAGTTATTCTCAGGTGCATGGTAAGGCTGAGCCAACCCAAATTGCTACCCATATTACTTGTTGTGCTTGCCGCGTCGCCGAGCAAAGCCTAGAAGGCCAAGAAAAGCGCAGGCCTGAGTCACAAAGCTCGAGCAAACTTCAAACTCGTAAGTGACTCCATGACTCATTGAATATGTTAAACTAGCATACACCCTTGTGTGAGCCTCGTGTGAAACCACCTTGCTAGCCCTCTCTGCCGCAAGTGTTGGGTCATAACTGGAAGCCAAGTTACCGAGCATAACACTTGCATACCCCGAGCTAGCTCAAAGGCCTGTGTGTGTGCCGTTAAACCCCTTAGAATAACCAACCTTGAATATAGCCCCGTGCCTTTAAGCCGCAATTTGTGAGCCTTCGCCACCTTGCTAGCCCCCGAAGCCGCAAGTTTCTCGGCTATAGCGCGAAGTAATAAAAGCCAACCCATGTATCTCGCCTCGTTTAAACTCGAGCATCATCTTTTTGCACAACCTATGCTTGGCTCGACAGTGCATAAGCCGTGACCGCACTCAAACCGCATCGTGTCATTTTGAGAATTTGTGTTTCCCGACTCAAAGGCGAGTTGTGCATAAACCATTCAAAGGTGCATCCTTGCATTTGTGTGCACGACAAATCCCGTGACATTTGAATATATATTGACTGCTCTCAAACCCGTGTTGTGCAAGTTAGCCCATGTGTTGAGCCGCACTTAAGCATGTGCCGTGTACTTCAAGATAGCTCGGCCGTGTAATTACTACTGTAAAGAATGACAAGCACCCTTGTGTGTTTAACTTTGAGAGTTTAGGTGCAGATTGTGCTTCCCGTATTGTATAGCAACAAAGAGCACTACTCTTAGAGTTGTGCTGTGAACACAACTCGCGTAATAAGCCGCTTCAGTCTCCATGTGTGTTCAATTGCAATTTTGTGCTTAGTCCGACACACAACCCAACCTCTAAGTCTTGCTCACATAGCGGGTTACACATAACCAAGCTCAAACCCACTTAACCAAACTGTAATCGAGCCGCACATCTGTCATTTGCACAATCAAGTTGTGCGGTTTCACAAAACTGGGCTTTGCACATAACAACTGAAATGCAATAAACTAAATCAGAACTGGCCGCACAAACCGAGGCCCGCACGAGGGAAATTGGGCTCAACTCATTTCTAGTCATGTGCAAAATCGAGCCCAACCGAACCCAACTCGGGGTCGCCAAACCCAATCATCAACCGGGCTCAATCCACTTCTGGGCTATACATTTTTCAACATAATCTGGCCGGCAACCAAGTCGGGGCCAGACCATCTCAAGCTAGAACCTATTCTCATTGGTCGTTTAACATCAAATAAACCAAACTTTCCCAACAAACCAAATGAAACCAATAAACCAAATCAACCCAATAAACCAAACCAATCCCACCAAAACCAAACTTAGTCCACTTCAACTGGGCTTTGAGTTCAATTTGAGTTGATAAATCATGTCGTGATTTTGGTCTCAGATCCTGGGATGGAACCAAATCCATTAGAGAGCTTGCTTACGGAGCACGTCACGATGAATTCCCACATACCACAATGACTTTAGGGAATTTTATGAGCCTTCTCGTGGCCCCGATCTCACATACCCTAATCATTATGATCACATACATCATCCACCACAAAAGTTGAAAATGAACACTTTTCTCATACCCAATCATCACTTTTAGATCAATTAGAAGTTTCACTATCCGCTTTAGAAAGGCAATCCGCTTTAGAAAAGCAATCGTCAAATCTAATTCCCCTTAGGCAATATGAAATGTATGCTTGCAATTTATGTGGTGGCTTAGACCAATTCCGCTGAGTACTTGTTATATTTTGCATGCTTTTAGGTAGTCTAGGGAAAACCATGATAATCCAATGTACGAAGTGTCTGAAGTGACTATCTTTGGCAACTATTGGGACCATAATCAACCTCGCACACATGCATCATTCACCACGTTGGGAAATGAACAATTTTATACTCCCCCAACTCCTAGTTTGCAATCAACAATGGAAACACTCATGGAGCAAAATGCTAGGCTTGAAATGAATGCAATGCATGACCATCCATATAGCATTGATTATGAATTTCCATCATGGTGAAAACTCTCCTTCATCAACAACATAATGAAATTCTAGAATTGAATCAAAACCTTGAGCAAAGGTTTGAGAGTTTAGAACTCAAATTGAGTCAAATCTGTGATGCACTAAATCAGGAAAGGGAGGACTTTCAAAATGAAATGTTTATCACCCATAATGAAGTCAATTATGAAAATAGTATGCCTAGTCTTACTCGTGCAATTGATATTGCAGATGAACCTGTTTTAAATGACGGGACTAGAAATACTATGATTTTTAATAAGGAAATGCATTTCTATGATGATGATGATGAATATGATATGTTAGAAGAGCATGTGCATGCTGAAAATATGATGGAATTTTGGTTCGTAGACGTTAGGCGTCTCTTCTCAGGAACCCTATGAATGATACTTCTTCTAACATTCATACATGTGATATTAGCTATGAGCTTAGTTTTGTGAAATTCTTAGGTGAATGTGAGCATGCTACACAACTCGTTTGTGACTTAAGAAAGGATGAATCTTCTGTTGACACTAATGTTCATTTGGATCATAATATTATTTTTGTGTCTCGATTCCCGCCCATGTCACAATATGTTGCCTCCTCCGATGAATTTGACATGGAAATTGATGAATTGTCCTGTGAAATGAACATGATTTACCCACTTCCGATTTAGGAAAGTGTGTGATGGTGCAAATGATTTTATAAATGAAAACAACTTAGATGCACCTAATCTCTCTCCCGAGTCACAAATTGAAACTCCTCCACCAAACCTAGGTGTAGTTTGTCACAAAATTGCAAAACCAACTTTTCTAAAAATGCCTAACTTAGGCCTAGAGCTTTGTGCTTCCCAAGTCCTCTTGGACTATTTTGCATCAAAGTATAACACTCTTAAGGAGCCACAGTTGGAATGTGTATGTCTGCGTCGTAATTAGCAAACTCATTTCGAGTTAGACCTTTTGCATGATGTACCTTTAAAATTGCAAGATTTTGTTCTCACAAACACACCTGTTCACAAGTTTAGGTTTGGGGGAAACTCCTTCACATCTGGAGTCTTACTTGCACTCTCATTTTATTTCTGTGTAAGGCTGCTGATGTTTGTATATATTTTCTATTGGGTTGATCCTCAACTCTTTAGATTGTTAGTTTATGGTGAATTTTCATTGTATATATCGTGAGGGGACTTGTTAAATTTTCTTTTCTTGAATCGGTTGAGTCTTCATGCGCATATATTATGCTAATCCGATATGATCTCCGTTGAGAATGTTGGATTCTAGCCTTGACTAAAGAAGCTCAACCTTGCTCCCGCCGACATACGGGTAATCTCTTCCTTTTATCTTTCAAAGATAGTTCTCATGGTATGTGACTCGTTTTAATTTTTCCTATCTGTTGACACATTGAGGACAATGTTTGATTTAGGTTTGGGGGTGCATTTGCATATAGAGTTTTTAGTCTTTTAATTTTAGTCTTTTTGATCTTTTATTTAAAAAAAAAATAAAAAAATAAAAAAAATTCAAAACTCTTTTTGTAAAAAAAAAAAAAACCTCCAACTTTTAGAGATTTTAGAGTCACTAGCATGCTTCTAGCTATGTTTACATAGAGAATCTGACCGAAATAAAAAAAGTTAGAAGTACCGGAAAACGCAATCGGGTTTCTTAGTTGATTAGAGCGTTAAAGTTGGATTTAACCATACCGTGAGGGGCGAATTAGGTGTCTTGTTTAGATATTCGGTAGTAGAATTGTGATCACCCATAGTGGAGACTACCCATTTTACATCAAGTGAGGCACCAACCTTCAATTTTTTGCAACTTTCTAGAAAAGCTGTTAGAGTGTGTCACCGTACGTCAATTCCGGGTAGGAATGGTGAGCTACCCAACTTCTCAACAATTTCAAAGACTACTTTTGATCTCTTGAGTGCTAGTTTTTGTCAATCATGAGGGTGACGTCTAAAGATGAAAACTCATTATAAATACCGATTTGCAGTTAGCATCTCTCTCTCTCAATCAACCAAGACCCATAGAAACACATCATCACAAGAAACGGAGCATCAGAATAGGGAAAGAAAAATTGATATAGTCCAAGGTTTACGTGCAACAAAGAAAAAGAAAAGAAAATAGGATGAGAATTAATAGAATTTATAAAATCAAGACAATACAAGTTGTGGAAAAATTGAGGATAAAGTCCTTTGTCCATGGATTTAGTTGTTTCATTATTTGTATTTTTTATTTTCACTTTTTGTAAGCTAAAAAAAAAAAATCAAAAAAAATCAAAAAAAAAAAAATCAAAAAAATCAAAAATCAAAAAATATTGTAGTTTATTTTTGCTACCACCATGGTAAAGAAGAGTTCAAAAAGAAAAATCCAAACAACAAGGAAATTGAGTAGAAAAGTTAAAAATTGTCAAGTTTTGTGAAGTTTAGGAGTTCGTCATCAACAATTGAAGACCGAAGACCGAAGATTGAAGACGTTTCTATGGTTCTTATGAGAGAGTGATATTAATTGCCGATCGGGTGAGAAGAGAGGAGTACTCCACCCCTTGCTAATGGTTGATTTCCTTTCTTAGAGATCATCGAAAAAAAGATTCTTTTTGTCCACACTTCGTGGAGTCTCCAGATTTTATTTGGAAGGTTATCCTTCTTACCTACAACGTGTGTGGATTTCTCTCTTTATTCCCGCTCTGCACACATGAGAGACTAAAAAGCGATCTTTTTGAGTGCAATTATCATAAAACCCTAATGGTGAGGCGGAAGTCGAGGCTTATGATCACAATCGAATCCGAATTCTTTCATATGGTATGGTTACTCGCTCAAGACTTAAGGATGAGAAGGCGTTCTTCGATAGTTCTAACTCTGTTACTAGCATGCGTAAACTCTATGTCCTCATAGCTTCTTGGATGCTTGAGACTCTTTACACTGAAGTTGGAGAAGGTTTTGTGGGTACACCTCTGCAAACCCTCACGAGACTACAACTCGTCCACTAGGGACACCTAGGGGTTTAAAGGCTTAGTGCATACGCTAAATGCATTCGAGAGACTGCGATTAGGTATAGTTAGGATTTCCTAATTCTGCTTTCACTTGAGGACAAGTAAAATTCAGGGTTTGGGGGTATTTGATGAGTGCCAAATAGTGCATATTTATACACCGTTTTTATTAGCATTTTACTCATCTTTTGCGCTTAGAAATCGATATTATCCTGATTCTCGTGTTTTCTTTGTTTTCAAGAATAAATATTTGTATTAATTAATTTTGTGTTTTTAGGTAATAAATAAAGCTTGGAGAATCTGAGGAGCCAAAAGAGCGAAGAATTGGAGACGAGCATCTATGGAGCAGATAGCCAAAGCCCGCGCGCGAATCAGAAGCAACCCAACTTACAAGACATGGGCCCAAGCTATCCATCTCCAACCCGTGACCCGGATCCGAGTCTGTCTCATCCAGGCCGTTAGATTTAATCGCCCTGCATCCGATGGTCGCTCAGCCTTGCACATCAACGTTTGATGCTCTCGCTCAACAGCAGAATCACCCGCTTACATCCTGAGCCGTTCAGATCTCTCCCACGCATCCAACGCTCGCTCCACCATTTCCATCTAACCTCACGCACCTGCTTTCAATAGCGAAGTGGCCTAACCCTATACCCACTCGAGCTAGCCTCATTTCCCTTCCCTCACTTTCTCTTTCTTCTCCTCCGTTCTCCCCCATCTCCCTCCCCCGACCAAGCTCTCGAGCGAGCCATGCCGCAGCCTCACCACCACCAACTCCTTTATCTCTTGTCGCCATCACCACCAACCGCACAACCACAAGCAGCCCCTAGTTCTAGTTGTCTCTGCAGAGCCTCTCTCACAACCCTAGAGGCTATGTGAGAGATAAATATAACTAGGGTTTCACCCAATCAAGCAAGAGGAGTTCTGAAAACTAATTGTGTAGGAGAGAACAATGATTCAGCAGTATGGGTGCGAGAGATTGGGTTTGATTTGTTTTCTCTTTTATTTCGATTTTTAGAATTAGGGTTTGGTAATTTTCTTTGCATGTATAAATAGCAGTGAAGGGTGTTGATAGAAAGGATGCAGGCTAGCAAAGTGCTTCAATTAGATTTAATTTTGTGTTCTTTGTAATTTTATTTGATGTTTTAATAAGTTTTGTTAGGGTTTCAATGAAACCCTAACTCCATGTTATGTGTTTAAACTCGTTGGAGTGTTCTTGAGTGTTTAATGTATTAGATACTTTCAATTCTAGCATCTAGCACTCTTCTCTCACAATGCATGCCAATGCCATGGATGCATTGTAGTTAGGTTATACTTGTGTTTAGAATGCTGCCAGCTCAATCCTTAGAATCATAGGCTAATTCCCTTGACTAGTTGTGCTTAACTAGACAACTAGTGCTCGGGTTAGCACCTTAGCCTGTGTATTGAAGTGTCACTAGGTGAAACCCCCTTAGCCAAGTGATAAAATTGACACCTTATCCTTAGCTGCCATAGGAACAAGAAGCTCAATTTAGTTCAACACATAATAGGAATTTAGTGGTGGAATTGAAGACCTTAGCATACCTTTGTCACTGTCTATACCTTAGTTTAGGTTCACTACATTTCACTTCAGCCGTATCGGCAAAACAACAATCGTGTTACCGTCACTAGAATTCAGTTTAAGAAGCCAAGCCTTAGATCACTTAAGCACACCCTTGTCTCTGTGGTTCGACCCGTACTTGCCGCGTCTCCGATAGACGCCGTGCACTTGCGGTTTATCACCGTAGGACATAATTTATACACATTCCGAGGCCTACCAAGTTTTTGGCGCCGTTGCCGGGGACTTGGCGCGTGCCCTGTGTTCATTGGCTCGCTTCACTGTTATTCTTTACTACCCCTGTATATATGCATTTGCATCATAGTATAACTTAGCTTTTCGTAGTGTAACTTAGTTCCATTGTTCTTTATTTTACTTCAGTTTTTAGTGCATATTTCATTACCTTGTGTAGCCTAGCATAATCCATGTATTTGTGCATTTGATCCATCTCATTTGCATCTTATTTTCTTTTCATCCGAGCTAGAGCTTTATAAGCCTCAAGACCTCTGCAGCCTCGTGTTTAATGTAACTTTGTACCCATTCAATCCAAAGAACTTATCCTATTGCCCCGCATATTAATCCCAAAGAAGTCCAAGTTATTCTCGTGTGCATGTGGTAAGGTCGAGCCAACCCAGTTTGTGCTACCCATATTACTTGTCAGTGCTTGTCACTATTGCCGAGCAAAGCCTAGAAGGCCAAGAAAAGCGCAGAGCCCGAGTCACAAAGCTCGAGCAAACTTCAAACTCGTGTAAGTGACTCCATGAATCCACTGAATATGTTAAACTAGCATACACCCTTGTGTGAGCCTGTGTGAAACCACCTTGCTAGCCCCTGAAGCTGCAAGTGTTGGGTCATAACTTGGAAGCCAAGTTAGCTGAGCATAACACTTGCATACCCTGAGCTCTGCCCAGTGCCTTGTGTGTGCTGTTAAACCCCTTAGAATAACCAACCTTGAACATAGCCTGTGCCTTTAAGCCTGCAATTTGTGAGCCTTCTGCCACCTTGCTAGCCCCCCGGCCGCAAGTTTCTCGGGCTATAGTCGGCTAGTGAAAAGCCAACCCATGTACCGCTGTTTAAACTCTCAGCATCATCTTTGCACACAACCTATGCTTGGCACCGACGACTGCATAAGCCGCACCGCACTCAAACCAAGATCGGTGGTCATTTTGAGAATTTGTGTTTCCCCGATCATTGCGAGTTGTGCATAAACCATTCAAGTGCATCCTTGCATTTTAGGGACAAATCCGACCTGTGACATTTGAATATATATTGACTGCTCTCAAACCTCGTGTTGTGCAAGTTAGCCAAAGAGTAATCAATTTATCTGGCCATACTCACATAAGAGAATCTATGGAGCAATGACTAAGTTAATCATGAAAATAACTAACCTAATAAAAAGTGCTCAAACATAAGAAAACTTATGGAGTCATAACTAAATAACCAAACAAGATGATTAATTTAGTTCAATATGCTCGACATAAAGTACCTTATGGAACAACAACAAAGCTAACCATGAAAATAATCAACTTTGATTGTTTTAGTGCTCAACATAAGACACATTACGGAGCCTCATAGTAATACACAAAAAATATGGATCAAGGAAGATCAATTACTGCGGAATACACAAGGATTCATTCTATTTTCCATCACAATTTGCACCATGACATACAATAGACATAATCCTTGAAAAACAAAAGATTTTAACCTATCTTCCATCAATAATTAACAATATAGGCTTAACTTTTGTATTTGTCAAAAGTCCATTAATTCCTTTATCAATAAAAGAATATCGACTTACGAAAGACTTTACTTTTGACAAGATATGGGACAATCATAGTTCACGGACGCAAACACACATATCCCATAAACAATTGCAATATATAAAACCATAAAGATTAATACTGCAAAAATCATCTTCCAAACAAGTTTAGAATTTAAACCAATAAATCTAAAAACAAGAAGATGAAAACATTGGACATAGCTATGTGTAATCACAATAATGGCTATTCCAAACTCTAGTAATCCTTCTCAAAAACAAGAATAAATTCTCATAAGAAGTTTCCTAGGCATCAAGATAAACTCGTAATGCCCATATAAGATGATTTGTCCTTAGATGGTAGAATCGATCTTTTTCGCCCTGATTTACACCAAGAATAGCTACCACAGGCGTATAAAAATATTTTCTTAGCAAATAAGAACATACAGAGTCAATAACGACCATGCACCATAGTTCACAAAGGATGATTATGAACATTCAAGAATCCCATAGCAATGCGTACTACTTCTCATTCTTGAACTTCCTTCTTTGTGATTTACCAACAACATTCTTGTAAAAGCTACAAATTAGCTTAGAAGAGTAGTACTCCAAGAATCCAAATTCCCAAGTCCAGGAGAAGTGGAACAAGTGCGACGAATTGGAGCAAAACACTCAAAAACAAGAGACAGGACAAATACCAATCTTACCTCATCCAAATTCAAGTTTCTCATCTCCATTTTGAAGAGAATTCAAAAAGAAAGAGAATGCAAAAAGAATGAGGTCATTCCGAGTTCTGACGAAGAAATTACGGCCAAAACAAGTTTACCGAATATCGACGTCTTCAGGCAAATATGCATACGGGTTTGCAAACGAATTTTCAAGTCCGCGAACTTAAACCCCTGGATTTTGATTTTAAAAGATGTTATGCATACCTGGTAGATGTACCATGAAGTCCAAACATCCCTAACTACTATTTTCAAACCTAAACGTTTAAGAACCTTAAACATAGATCAAGTTAGGTAGAAAAGAACGATAAGAAAGGTACGTGAATCATTATAAGTTATCTAAGCAAATAAAAGCACAAATCTTGCTCAAGGTTATAGACATACCTTTTTAGATGAATCCAATTGAATTTTACATCCTTACCAAACATAATCTGTGCGCCCCAATTTTCGTGCTTCCCTCACCGTATACATAACAGGGAATTCCTTAGTAAGGATGCACTTAAAACACACTCAAGTTGTGTTGAGGTGAACAATGTCTTGCTTACCACAAGTGACTTTTGGATTATCATGAAAGAGATCACTTTTAGAACCTTTCACATCCAAATCCATCTTTCCAAAGAACTCTTTAAGTTCCAACATCATGGATACTTCCTTCTCCATAGTCATGGAATTTTCTGGGAGATCATTCCCTTTCACACTCAGAGTGTCATTGACTTTGTTTGGAACCCACTTATGAGTGCGTTTAGAAATAACCAGAACCTTCTTCCCGTTACTCTCTTCAAGATTTCTTGAAAGAGGATTGGATTTACTATTCTTTTGCAAGTTAGTCTTTCTCCAACTGGGAATATCGGATCTTGTCTTCGTCTTTACGAAGTTATCCTTTTGATAACCATTATGATTGTAAAAAGGATTCGTATGACGTTTATAGGCAAAAATAGGCTTATCACAACACTGATTCCTTTGCCTAAAGGTTGGACAGTTACAACCTATAGCATTAAGGGGATTAACCTTAACATATGATCTTGGTTTCACAACTTCTTGTGATGCCCAAACAAGAACATCATGAAGTTTCTCATTCCTTATGCGGAAACGACATCTCCTTTCTAGGTGACCTTTATTTCCACAATAGTGGAAAACATAAGGAATGTTCTTTCCTCGATCTGTATGTGCTGACTTTGGAGGTTGATATACTTTGCTCTTTTGAACCTTAACCGCGGTTTAGGTATTTCACTTTTTCCATCAGTGGAAACCTTTTGTTGAGAAGAATCACTAGCCTTGACAAATTTAACCTCTTTGCTAATACTTGGAGCATCTATTCCCTTATAGCCCAATCCTCGTGTATCACGATGATTTTTACTTGCTCCTAGCATAGTGGTTAATTTGCTTGAACTAGTATTGAACTTTTTCAAGTCATCTTCCAACATCTTAATTTTATAAAGAGCAGCAGCTAAATCAGCCTCAAGGCATTTTTCTCGATCGAGAAAAATGCTTTCTCTGTCATCAAAACTTGCTTGAGAGTTAATCCTTCCTTCAGATTCTGCAAGTTTCTCTTCCAACAAGAAGTACTTTTGATAAAGATTATCACATTCAAGTGACTTCATACGTAGGTTTTCCTCAGAATCCTTGAGGATCAATTCGTTAGAACGATTCGAAAAATAAACACCTGCGTAACATCTTCTCAATTTCTTGTTTTCTCGACAGAGAGGAGTCAGAAGAGGTGAGACATGAGAAGTAGTAATCTTTTTCATATTCCACGAATCCAAAAACTTAACATACATTGAGACTTCCTCATCAACATCTCTATCAATATCTGAATCACCTTCATCAGAAAGTTCATCCAACTGTTCTTCTAGGAGAGTTTCCCAATCAAAAGTTTTTACATCAAGAGAATGTTTGGATATTGACTTAGATGTGTGTTTATGGGTGAAAACTATTTCTGCCGGTTTTGGTAATTTGGGGTGTGTGGATGAGAAATGAGTCTAAACCTTAAACAAATGCACTGCACGGGAGTGCTTGTAGATTCGAGAAATCAATCTGTGCAAATCCGGCCTAAACCAAGAAATGGCTGTTCCAGACTTGTTTCGGTCACAAAGTGAAGGAGATGGGGTTGATCTTAGGGAGGGAAGCGAAGAAGGTGTTGAGATTGTGAAAGTGTTGGCTATGTATGACTTGTATCAGATAGCTAAACTGGCTTGCAGGATATAAGCTATCGGGCCCGTGTTTGAATACGATGGTATCAACACTTGCCTCCGTTGTCTGGACTTGTTCTTGTTCTTTTGGAAATAGGGAGGAGAACCTATTTATACAAGTCATTTGAGCCTTATTCACGTCTCTCATGGGAAGTGGAGGAAGTGGAGTGATGGAGTAGTGGAGTTGTGTGTTAGTGTTACATGACCAGTCTTGCCCACTTCTCCCGTCATCTCTAACCGTCCATGACTTCCCCGACACGTTCTTGTGATGGAGCGTTGCACGCCGCACGCTCGTAAACCGCCAGACCAATACCCCGTATGTATCCCCCAGTTTGTGACATGATTGATGTCTCGAGTGTGTGGATTGTGGGACCCACGTAAAGTAGCATGTAATGCTCTATTAAATAACTAAGTTATTTAGGAAGTCGATACTGTGAAGTACCGTGTGTATTCTATGCAGTGCATCGCATCATGATGTGGTAAAGTGACGGTGACGATCACCATGACGCCTCACTGACCAATTAACTCCTGACCGGGGTTGTATAACCAAGCCGGTGAAGTTGGACGGACGAGATGATCTTTGAGGCACTCATCTGCGGCCGTTGATGGAATTAGGGTTTTTGAAGAGGTGTGCAAGCATCACTCTTCAGCTTGGTCGAATCCAAGCTTGGGATACAATTTTGACAGGGCCGATAGTGCATGTGTGTAGAGGTCATGACGGTGTAGGCGCCCATATCTCATTGTCCACTCAATTTGTCCGGCGAAGTTGAGTGGTCGAGATCGATTTGCAACAGAAATCTGGTGCCGCAAAAGCCGCGCATCATGCCAATTTTGGGCGCCTGTTCCAAGACGACCAAGCTTGGTCGGTCTTGGCCGATCAGCCCGGCGTGCATACGGTGGGATGGTGTATATACCTGTACTTCATCGTCCCATAAAAACGTGATCTAAGCCACTCAATTTGTCTGGTAAACTTGAGCGGTCGAGATCAGTTTGTGGTTGGGAAGTGTGACCACGCTAGCTTGGGCGCGCGAATCAAGGTGTACATCCAAGTTTGGTCTTGGCCGATCGGGTGTGGATATAGGTGGGCCCACAGTGATCGTGTTGATACTTACCGGACTCGCTTAGTCTATTCCTCGGACCCTTCATTCGTGCAGGAGAAAATGGACTTTCGTGATCGCGACACAAACCCTAATTAGGTTTTGCCGGCCGTGTGTCATACCCGGTTTGGGGCGCACGAATCAAGACGACCAACCATAGTTGGTCCCGACCGATCGATCAGTATGTAGGCGGGCCCACGGTGTTTGTGTTGACATGCTCTGGGCCCTTTGAATCTACATCTACACCCTCCATCTATGCCTGCGAAGATGGATGGTTGAGACTTGTTTTGCGATACATGTAATGTGCCGCAAACCCTAATTTAGGGTTTTCCGTCCATACTGCTTTGGTTTGGACGGTTTGGCAAGCTATGCCACCCTTTTGGGGAGACCGACCATGCGGGGCCCGCGTTGGGTCGGTAGTGAATATTTCAATACCTGCTTGGGGTCATGGATTCAATCTAAGCCATCCAATCATGCTGGTGAAGTTGGATGGTCGTGATCGTTTCTGAGACTGATATGGTCAGGTCAGGTTCAAACATGCTCAATCGGGCTAGTATAACACACCGAGAGTTGTAGCATGTATGGGTATTTCGTACATGCTTCATTATTAATGCTTGGAGATTGGTGTTGCTCACGAGAACAACACTCAGTCGTCATGCCACACCTGGGTAATGAGTACAGAAATACAAGGTCTGGTCATGCATTAATTAATAATGTCAGTAAATTATTGTGGTATATGGGATTGTTGCTACATGCTCCAACCTCGAATGAATTTTGTGTATTTAATTCACGAGAATATTGGGATTGTTGCCACATGCTCTATTCATGGTGAATTAGTAAGGTGAAGAAGTATTCATCACTTATTAATGGCTTTATCTTTTGCAAGATGTTAGCGCATAATTTTGGCCTTTACAATTTTAGCCTTAAGTGAAAATCCACCATCAACATTAAGTCCCCTGCCTAGCGCATAATGGTTACGCTATTGTGGGGTAGGCATAAGATGGTGACAAGTTTGTATACAGAAATGACCAAGCTAAGGTGAATATACATTTACCGCATAGGTCGACATCGTCAGGTGTTGTCCCATAACTGGTCGGTCCTGATTAGGATGGTGGAGGGAGCAGGACTTGATCTGGCGAGCCGCTTTGGACTAGGTGCACTCCCCTTCGTTACTATATGGACAGAGCTTGGCCCACTTCTTGGACTAGGCGCACTCCCCTTCGTTACACGACAGCTTTCCTCAGATATATCCTATAAGCATCATTGATCGCTATCTTGAATCGGTAGCCTTTATAGGTGGAAAGTAGAGACTCCTTTTCTCCTGGGATTCTGTTGACTTGCTAGATTATAAAGAAAAATTCCAAGGATTCTTCTCATCACATAGTCGTTCCTTTTGTATCTCAAGTATTGCTCCGTACTCATCTGATCTTCCGATTGACTGATGATGATACACATATTTTTGTGTGCCCATAACTTCTTTTTCTTTGCAACCTATCATGGAAGCAGCGGGCGATGATTATTCTGTAACTTCTCCAGAAGAGAGTTTCGAAGTTGACAAACCTGAGACTAATGCGCACGAGGAGGTAATAGATAAAATTGATCTCCCACTTCGTGAAGTTGGTCGTGCTATACAGGGGATGTCTGTTATGCACCTGCGTATCACCAGGGGACGTATATGTGCCCTTTCAGCTGCGATCGACATGGAAGAACGGTGGAGGCATGAGGAAGCGTTGCGAGCACCAGTAAGCGCAGGGGCATAAATATTTGCAGCGCGGTTAAAGAGGCGGAGAGTGGAGCATAATCGGCCTCCGGATGAAGATAGGCGTGATTATCCAATCCAGGACGGTGTGATAATCCTTGATTCTGACACAGACGGACCTGAGTGTTCGAAGGAAATCAGCGCAAACCCTAATGTTGCTGTGGGCTTTGAGGAAGACTTGGAAGTTGTTCCTGCCGATGATGTTAGGTCGGAGAACGTTGCTGCGGAAACATCTGAAATGGAAGCTGAGGCTCTGAAGGGAGAAGCGGTAGCAGGTGATGGCGTTGAAGCAGGACCCAGCAGTGGCGCAGGCGTGGTTATTCTTCTTGACGGCTAAACCTCTTTGCTTTTTTTTTTCTCTTTTCAAGTGTATTCCCGTAATTTTTGAACCTCTTTCTTGTACTCAGTGGCGGCTGAGTTCAAGATCTTTTCTTCTGTTTGCTTACCATTTAATAAAGGTTTATGTCATAACCCCTCGTTAAGATTGCATCCGTATGTGCTCCTGACGTGAGATCTCCTTGGTCTTGCTGGGGCAGATGGCTCAAATCACTTTCTTTTTGTGCACACATTCTATTTCCTTCTTCCTATGAGATGTTTGCTTAGGGTTTCCTTCCTTGCTCTAGTGGGTCGATTTAGGATGACTCAGGACTTTGTGTTTTTAGGGGTAGAGAGGTTCTCAGATGGAAATAACGCTTCAATTAAATTGAAAATTGAAAATTGAAAACCCTAACTATGAATGCAAGTATTGCAATCATTTTCTGGAGGAATTACAAATATGACATGAAATTGTAAAAGGAAACACGCTGGAGGAAATAACACACCGTTTTAAAGTGTGGAGGACGCTGGAAAGTGGTAGCACAACGTCTTAAGTTCGGTAAGGTTTGAGCCATTGTGAGTGAATTATTATGCCTTCTAGTTTATCAGCGTTAATGAGCGTGCAGTAACCGCCTAGGATAACATCTACTACCAGGTACGGTTTATCTTCTCTTTCGGTGGGTGAGTCAGGTGGAGTGGTCATTTTCACCGTCATGCTCCCAACCTTGAATGCAGTCGTCTTCGTCACCAGATCTCCAATTCCAAATGGGTTTGGGCGTGCAGATACCCGGACCTTGGCCTTATCGTCTTTGACCAAGACAGCCTCTACGCTCTTGATAAAACGTTTGAAGGGGCCGGCTTCCCATTCACATCTCTTAGCCGGGGTTGGTTTGTTGGTTGGAGCCAGTCCCCAGGACTTATCAGAGTGAGGAGTGATTGGTTGCAAGAAGGGTTGCGTGTTGAGACTTACTTGAGCTCGGAACCTCTTAATGTATGCTGATGGGCTCTCTCCAGGAAGTTGTGTCACATTGGCAAGCTGCGGGTGTGGCAACAGACAGCCTCTGTGTCCAGACGGCTTGTTAGAGATCCTTTCGTGTGTCGTAACCGGTAGAGGGCAAACTCCCAGTGTTGTCTTGTTTTCATGTACCCAAGAGCGTCCTAGGATCATGTCGTAATTCGGATGCTCTCTGACTATTTAGAACTTTGCTTGTGTCGAGGCATCGCCCAATTTTACTTCAAGATCGATGTATCCATATGCATCTCTGAGTTCTCCTTCTGGAGTCTTAATCACAATTGGGTTGCGAGTAGCCTCATGTTTTGAAATCCTCGCTGCTTTTAAGGTCTAGAGAGTGATGATGTTGAATTCAGAGGGCGTATCGATCAATGTGTTATCGAACTCAATATCCTTCAAATGGGCAATGGTTAAGAATCCCCAATTTCCCTTGCTTGCATCTTCCAGCTAGGACTGAGGTTTCGAGACCGCTTCCTCTTCCAGATACAAGCGTTTACCTGAGACAACACGGTTGAGGGCTGCAAATATGTCCCGACGCTGTTCTTTGGAGAAGTACAAGATCTCGCATAAATGTTCCATCATAGATTGTATAGTCTTGCGAACGGAATCCCCATAAATCATGGTTCTCCTGACAGGAAGAGGGTCTCTACGAACACCTTCGTTTCCAAGCTGGAGTTCTCCTGTCTCTATCTTTTCTCTGAAGATCTGTTTCATCCTGTTGTAGTCTTTGGTTGGATGGTGAACGAACCTATGGTAGCGACAGTACTTAGGATCCGCCATATCTTTCTCAGTTGGTGGACGTCTGATAGAAGGCAGCTTGATGGCATCGTCTTGAATCCACGCCTCCAAGAGTTCCACTACTTCATTCATGGGGAACGGGAAACCTGTATCTTCGGTCTTGTGCAGGAGTCTTGCCCGCTACCTTTTGAGAATAAGTCATGTGTGCTGGAGCCGCACGCTTGGGTTGTTGTTCTGTTGCTGAAGCTTTCCTTTTTCCTCCTTCGCCAACCACGCTCAAAGAAGGACTAGTGTTGTATTGTTTGTTTGTGAGACGCCTGCTTCCTCGACTCTCACGTGGATCTTCTTCGTTTCGAACAACCCTGGTTCTTTCTAGCCATGCTGGGGCAGTTGTGGCCGAACGTTTGGAAGCTTCATGGAGTTCGGAGAACGTCTGAAAGCCCAGATTCTCTAGTAAAGCGCAATATATGGGTATCATCCCATTGATACACAGCTCTACCAGCTGACGTTCAGTGATGTTCGGATCATGACAATCTAGTGCTTGAGTTCTGAACCTCTTAACGAAGTCGTTCGGATGCTCGTTATTCCGCTGAGAGACTCTCCCTAGATCTGAAAAGGTGATCTGCTCGGATACGAAGAAATACTTCTGTAGAAAGCACCGACCATCTCCCCCAATTGGATATGCTTTGTCGGGTGCAATGTTGTTATACTGTGTACGCCCTTCCCGTAAGTGATTTCGAGAACTCTTTCAGGCGGAGAACATGATTGTACTCATGCTCCCCCAAGGATTCCAAAAATCGAGAAACGTGTTCACGAGCGTTACCAGTACCATCGTAGAGGGATAACTGAGGAGAGGTGTATCCTCTTGGAAGAGGGATTCGTTGCATATCTTGAGGGTACGACGGCTGATGTTGGTGTCCATCCATCATATTTCCTTTGCCTCGGTTTTGGAGAAGTCGTTCCAGGTCCTCACGTGTGATGAAGTTGGATGGCTGGTCCCTCTATCTTGGGCGTTCAGGAGCAACACGAGCTTCTTCACTCATGTGGGTCCGAGTGGAAACGCCTGCTCCGGGTGTATTGAAGGCATCCCTTGCTGGCTCCAAGGGTTGCCGTGAATCTTGTGGTAATCGTTCGGTTAAAGTTTTAAGAAAAGTGAGTACCTCTTTCTTAGTTGCGGCCATATCCGTTTTGAGTCTTAGCAAGAATCTCCTACTTCTCCATCAAGTCTGCAATGGTAATGGGCGGTGGTCCTCCTCTCTTCCCTCCGGCTCCTCGTTCTGATGAAGGAGTGAAAGTTGTTGCTCTAGTGACCACTAGAGGCGTTACACTTGAGGAGATGTCGGGATTCACGGCTGCTCTGGCTCTGGTGATGGGAGGCGTTACACCTACTGGAATGTCTCCTGCTCCGCTAGCGTTGGGGATAGAAGTGACGGCTCCACGAGATGTATTGACCACGGTAGTTCCACTGACAGGTACATCGACACCGGGAGTGTTATCCGTACTAGCTCCATCAGGATTGATTGCTGATCCAGACCTGATAACTACCATCTTGAAATGAATTGTTGATTGAATTGGTTCTAAGATCTACCCTTTTTGAAATTGATGAAATTGAATCAGATTTCAAAGAAATTGACTTTACAACCGAGAGATTAACCTCCCGTTGTGGTCGCCAATTGTTTATGGGTGAAAACTATTTCTGCCGGTTTTGGTAATTTGGGGTGTGTGGATGAGAAATGAGTCTAAACCTTAAACAAATGCACTGTACGGGAGTGCTTGTAGATTCGAGAAATCAATCTGTGCAAATCCGGCCTAAATCAAGAAATGGTCGTTCCAGACTTGTTTCGGTCACAAAGTGAAGGAGATGGGGTTGATCTTAGGGAGGGAAGCAAAGAAGGTGTTGAGATTTTGAAAGTGTTGACTATGTATGACTTGTATCAGAAAGCTGAACTGGCTTGCAGGATGTAAGCTATCAGTTCCGGTGTTTGAATACGATGGTATCAACACTTGCCTCCGTTGTCTGGACTTGTTCTTGTTCTTTTGGAAATAGGGAGGAGAACCTATTTATACAAGTCATTTGAGCCTTATTCACGTCTCTCATGGGAAGTGGAGGAAGTGGAGTGATGGAGTAGTGGAGTTGTGTGTTAGTGTTACATGACCAGTCTTGCCCACTTCTCCTGTCATCTCTAACCGTCCATGACTTCCTGACACGTTCTTGTGATGGCGCGTTGCACGTTGCACGCCGTAAACCGCCAGACCAATACCCCAGTATGTATCCCCCAGTTTGTGACATGATTGATGTCTCGAGTGTGTGGATTGTGGGACCCACATAAAGTAGCATGTAATGCTCGATTAAATAACTAAGTTATTTAGGAAGTCGATACCTGTGAAGTACCGTGTGTATTCTATGCAGGTACTGCATCATGATGTGGTAAAGTGACGGGTGGTGATCACCATGATGCCTCACTGACCAATTAACTCCTGACCGGGGTTGTATAACCAAGCCGGTGAAGTTGGACGGACGAGATGATCTTTGAGGCACTCATCTGCGACCGTTGATGGAATCAGGGTTTTTTAAGAGGTGCGCAAGCATCACTCTTCAGCTTGGTCGAATCCAAGCTTGGGATACAATTTTGACAGGGCCGATCGTGCATGTGTGTAGACGTCATGACGGTGTAGGCGCCCATATCTCATTGTCTCGTGAAAGTGTGATCTGGGCCACTCAATTTGTCCGTGAAGTTGAGTGGTCGAGATCGATTTGCAATAGAAACTGTGCCGCAAAAGCCGCGCATCATGCCAATTTTGGGCGCGCATTCCAAGACGACCAAGCTTGGTCGGTCTTGGCCGATCAGCCCCGGCGTGCATACGGTGGGATGGTGTATATACCTGTACTTCATCGTCCCATAGAAACGTGATCTAAGCTACTCAATTTGTCCGGTAAACTTGAGCGGTCGAGATCAGTTTGTGGTTGGGAAGTGTGACCACGCCTAGCTTGGGCGCGCGAATCAAGGTGTACAGCCAAGTTTGGTCTTTGCCGATCGGGTATGGAGATAGGTGGGCCCACAGTGATCGTGTTGATACTTACCGGACCTGCTTAGTCTATTCCTGGACCCTTCATTCGTGCAGAGAAAATGGACGCTCGTGATCGCGACACAAACCCTAATTAGGTTTTTTCGGCCGTGTGTCATACCCAGTTTGGGGCGCACGAATCAAGACGACCAACCATAGTTGGTCATGACCGATCAGTCAGGTATGTAGGCGGGCCCACGGTGTTTGTGTTGACATGCTCTGGGCCCTTTGAATCTACATATACACCCTCCATCTATGCCTGCGAAGATGGATGGTTGAGACTTGTTTTGCGATACATGTAATGTGCCACAAACCCTAATTTAGGGTTTTCCGTCCATACTTCTTTGATTTGGACGGTTTGGCAAGCTATGCCACCCTTTTGGGGAGACCGACCATGCGAGCCCCGCGTTGGGTCGGTAGTGAATATTCCAATACCTGCTTGGGGTCATGGATTCAATCTAAGCCATCCAATCATGCTGGTGAAGTTGGATGGTCGTGATCGTTTCTGAGACTGATATGGTCAGTTCAGGTTCAAACATGCTCAATCGGGATAGTATAACACACCGAGAGTTGTAGCCTGTATGGGTATTTCGTACATGCTTCATTATTAATGCTTGGAGATTCGCGTTGCTCTGCTGAGAAAAACACTCAGTCGTCATGCCACACCGGTAATGAGTACAGGAAATACAAGGTTGATCATGCATTAATTAGTAATGCTGTAAATTCAGAGGGTATATGGGATTGTTGCTACATGATCCAACCTGAATGAATTTTGTGTATTTAATTCATAGAATACTGGGATTGTTGCCACATGCTCTATTCTAGGTGAATTAGTATGGTGAAGAAGTATTCATCGCTTATTAATGGCTTTATCTTTTGCAAGATGTTAGCGCATAATTTTGGCCTTTACAATTTTAGCCTTAAGTGAAAATCCACCATCAACAATGTGACAGTTCTCTCAGGTGAATCCAAGCTTTTAGAATCATCTGGTAATTTCTGAACATGTACGTTATTAGAGATAGATTCGTCCATAATCAGATCGCTACAAACACAGACTTATAAGGTCTTTAAACGTGTTTGCCTGCTCTGATACCAATTGAAAAGGCGGGGGTCTAACAACCACACCCAATATTTCGTTTAGCAATCTGTACGGACAAACTCCAATATACTTTCTAGAGAATCAACTAGACAATCAGACTCAATCTAGATAAAAAGTATATCAACGAGTTTATATCTCAATCTCTCGATTTGATCTTTACTCAAGCAAATAGAAATCTGCGAGTCTTTATCAAAGAGAGATGACTTGGATGGTACCAAAGACCAATATACAAGTGTCAATCAATTTAAATCAACAACCAAAAGGTCGGATATTCTAATTGATCGAACAACGCATAACCCGTGATATTTCAATTATATAAACAAATATAATGCGGAATAGAAATAACACAGACACCAGAATTTTGTTAACGAGGAAACCACAAATGCAGAAAAACCCCGGGACCTAGTCCAGATTGAACACACATTGTATTAAGCCGCTAAAGACTCTAGCCTACTCCAAATTAACTTCGGTATGGACTGTAGTTGAACCCCAATCAATCTCACACTGATCCAAGGTACAGTTATGCTTCTACGCCTCTGATCCCAGCAGGATGATACGTACTTGATTCCCTTACCTGATCTCACCCACAACTAAGAGTTGCTACGACCCAAAGTCGAAGACTTTAATAAACAAATCCGTATCACACAGAAAAGTCTATAGTAATAGATAAATCCGTCTCCCACGAATAAACCTATGAGTTTTGTTCCGTCTTTTGATAAATCAAGGTGAACAGGAACCAATCAATAACCCGAACTTATATTCCCGAACAGCCTAGTATTATTGCTCACAATAATCTTAATCGACGCAGCGAAAAAGATATTGCGGAATCACAAACGATGAGACGAAGTGTTTGTGATTTCTTTTCTATCTTGCCTATCAGAGATATAAATCTCAAGCCAATTATTTCAATTGCACTCGTACGATAGAAACAACAAGATCATATCACACAACTACAAGAAAAGTAGTATCGGTCTGGGTTCACAATCCCAATGAAGTCTTTAAGTCGTTAACCTGGTTTTAGAAGAAGAAAACCAAAGGTTAAAGGAGAATAGACTCTAGCTTAACAAACTAGTATTACACGTAAAGTGTGGGGATTAGGTTTCCCAGTTGCTAGAGTTCTCCCTTATATAGTCTTTCAAATCAGGGCTTGCAATCAATGTTAGCTTAGTAACAAAGCATTCAATATTCACCGTTAGATGAAAACCTGATTAAATTCAAGCTAATATTTGTCAACCGTTGGATCGAAAACTTAGCTTGTTACACACAAACGAAATGTTCAATTTTGGGTTTATGAACCATACCCAAACATTAACATTTGTTGGTTCAACAATAGTCAACCAAATGGTTAGCCATATGATCACTCTCATAACCATATTCTTCTTCACCATAACTAGTTCAAATGACTCAAATGAACTAGTTAGAGAGTTGTTCAATTGCTTAGATCTTATGTAACTACACAAGACACAATCGAAGCAAAAATGGTTTGATTCACTCGAATCGATTCATGAACTTTATAGCCACGGTTTGCAAAAACATTCCTTAGTTTATATAAACATTAGTTCAAGAACAACCGGTTTTAGATATAACCTACTCAAGTTCGCGGACTTAAGCTCATGGAAGGAGTACACAAACTCCAACAGAAATTCTCGGGTGGGAACTGGCGGACTTGGCTTGCGCCACTTTCATTTCTCTTGATCAAAAAAGTTCGAAAACTTTGGTTCAAGGAATAAGGACTTATACATATATGTGTTTCCACAACAATGCTTATATCCTACCAATGGTTATGTAATCTAAAATCTCATTTCAATCATTGAAACATTCTCAGAGAACGTTATATAGCCGTTATTCACAGACCATTTTTCGTCAGAGCAATTTCCAAAGTGATTGAAACATATCATGACTTTCGTCACTAGGTAAAGATGAATTCGGTTAAAGCGAAAGCTTACCAACACATATTTCGAGAAATAGATAGGCGAGTTAAACTCGGCTCGAAATAACAAATGTGTATAATGAAAGTCTATACGTCTAAATGACTTTTGTCTCAAGAGTAGGACATAGAGTAAATAGACTTTTGAGTGACAGATAAGTTCAAGTCTCCACATACCTTTTAGTCGATGGAGTTCCACCGGTTCCTCGAGTAGTCCTTCGTCTTGTATGATGATTGCCATGGAGTTCTTGAGCTCAACTACACTTTCTATCCTAGTCCGAGACCTTTAGCTACATAGGATAGAAATCAAGACTTATAGTTTTGATCACTAACATTGACAAACATGCTTGAGATAGCAACGCATGCGAGTTCGACCGAGCAATGCTCTAACAATAACAAATCACATACGAATATGAATTTGAATCCAAAAATAATCAATTAAATTAACCACAAGAAAACCCATGATTTATCTAATCAGAAATGCTCAACATAAGAGAACTTACGGAGCCTCACAGTATATACATAAATTATGGATCAGGGAAGATCAATACTGCGGAATAAACAAGGATTCATTCTATTTTCCATCACTATTTGCATAACGACATACAATAGACATAATCCTCGTAAACAAAAGTTCATCATATCTTCCATTATATGCATAATGACATAATTGGCTTCAAACTTTTGTGCTGTCAAAAGTTCATTCATTCTTTTATCAATACATGCATATCGACATACGAAAGACTTAACTTTTGACAAATTAATTTGTACTTCTTATGGACTCAACACAAATAGCAATTTTAATTGAAAGACTCGATCATTCAAGGCTATTGTGCCATTAAAAGTTATTACATCAACAAGACATAAACTTTAAGTCCAACAGAAGAAGTTTAAACAGATAACAACAAAATAGAAATCAAAGGTACTAGATATCAATCACTCCACCCATAATGATCTCTAGCAATCTCATATAATTTCTCAATTTGGATTTTCTGCTTCAGCATATTCCAACTGCTCTTTCATGCAGTCAACTTCATCTTAAAGATGAGCAAGTTCAGCGTTTGTGGCAGCAGAGGTACTTGCTGGAGTACTGTTTGAAGATTGTGACATCTTTTTGATGATGGCCTTGCTCAGAACTTTCGGACCTCCACTCTCAGTTCCAAAAGGAGTAATGTTGAAGTGACTGCAAATCCTTGAGATAAGACAAGGAAAACCTGGAGTTTTCTTTGGAGTCTATTTCACACTTATCATATGATTAACAATAAGTCCACAGAAGTCGATATCTTTCTCTTCAACAATATAGCAGATAAATTCAGCAAGAGACCTAGACCAAATATTGTTATCCATAGTGCTTGGCATCATGTTAGTTACAATAAGTTTTGCAGCAACTTTGAGAAACAAGCCGGCACCTCCAACAAACATCTTACCATCTCTCCGAGAGACATCTCTATCAAAGAGACGACTTGACATCACTTGTGGAGTCAATCTTTCATTCTCAGGAGGAGGAAACCGAACATTTCCCATGTGAGTTAAATTTAGCAGGTAAGCAACAACATATCGATCAACAGTGAAGATCTTACCACCAACCATAGTTTTGAACATGCAAATGGCTGGGTCTGGATCATGGATATTGGCATAAAATTGTGCAGTCATCTCAACACGGGAAGTTCCTATAGGTTTATGAATAATACCCCAGTAATGTTTTTTGAAAAAATCAAATAAACCATGTACCTTAATTTCTGACTCATCATAATATTTTTCAAAGATTGGTGTTTTAATCTTATACTCCAAATAGAGTACTCGAGCAGCAGGGTTAACAAACCTAGCACCGATACTAGGATCAAAGAAAGACTCATCCCTTGCTTGACCACTCGAACTCCCGACATTACTAACTCTTCTATGTGCCATAATTGATGATAAGTTACAAAACAAGAGTTTGGAAACTTACCTGGTTTACGAACTGTTCCTAATGGCAAAACACTACTTGATTATCACACACAAAAATTGTTCTTGACCCAGCGTACACGAGCTTCCCCTGAGACCAAAGAGACAAACCAACTTTGATTTGGTTAAGAAACGAGAAGTTGATGGAGCAAGGGTATGAGAATTATTTGGGTTTCTCTTGTGTTTACGAACTGAGAAGAATGAAGAGAAGGTTGATAGAACCGAAGAGATTCTCTTCTCTTTTATGTGTTATAGGAACCATTTTGACATGTTCGGAATAGAGATTCGTTCGTGAAGCGGTTCTGGGTTTGCCGTATGCGAACCTGGTAGGCTCGGAAACCTACAATAAAATACTGCAAGTGCACAGCGTCTAACTAGTAGACAATGGCAAGTACAGGTCGTTCCCACGAGGAGTGTGAAATACTCTACCAACTAATACCAATAATCACTAACCGAAAATATAATGTTTTTTAGAGTTTTAGAAATTCGGACAAAATGAAATAATAAATAATCGTAACAAAATAGGCAACGAGTTATTAGGGTTTTCGATTTCCACCAATTCAATCATATAAAACTCTACTAAACTCCATTTATTACTCAAGACAAATTTTGAAATCAATCTCATGTCTCAGAAGATGAAATGTTAAATTCTAAAATATTGTTTCTCCGTTGTAACTCTTTTCGCTTCGTATGTAGCGATCCTAAGGCATTACCTATCTATCCTTGCATACCACGTCTAGGGATTTAACCGAAGCACGAAATATCAATTCAAAAGCATAAATAATCAAGAGAATCACATGAGAAATTAAATACAAGCTATATGAAGAGAAATTACTAGTCAATGAATTATTATTAAAAATATCATCGTAGAGTTTATAAATAAATTGGTTTCAATCTAAACCCTAACAAGACTCTAGCTAGCCATGGCTTTCTCAAAAGCCATAAAAAGATTAAAATCAAACTAGCTAAACAAAAATGAAATCGAGATAATGAAACTTCAAACCCTCGTCTTCTCCGCGGCTCTCGGCTGTGTAGCCGCAGCTTTCAGCTCTCGGAACTCCCCTCGAACTCCAGCCGGCCTCCCCCAATATATCCCAAAGGAATCCAATTTGTTTCTTTTTTTTCATTTTATACACCACGTCATTAACCAATTGAGGCATGCCACATGTGGAGTGATAAACAAAATTACCCAATGAGGTTCCGCCACGTCTTCTCTTCCAACACTATCGTCTGCGTATTATCTTATAGATGTCGCGTGCTCATAATTCATAAATGCTGATAAATAATTTGTCCATCTTGCATGCAAAAACGATTGCATATACTCCAACAAATATGGAAACATCACTGTCCTATCACAGACCCTCCCTTTACGGAATCAACTTTCTACTCCCTGACCGGCTCAACCAACTCCGCCGGTAACAACAGCTCCAGCAATCACCAACCATTCTGTCGAGTGTATCACAAACGAACTCAATATCTTTGGAACTGTCGGCAACAGCTCAACATCAACAATTCCGATACTGGCATACTGGCAGCAACCCAAACTCAGGCCAGAAACAATGAACTCCATCTTCTTCCTTGCGCTATTTTCTCGATGGAAGGTGTCTCTTCTTCTTACAGCTCTTTCCATCATTCATGATTATCTAGCCAACATACCCTGCCAACGAACAGCTCTTGGTCTCGCTTCCAACTGCTATTTCATTTCAGCTCAACTACCACCAGCGATTGCCAATAACTCTGCTTATCCATCTTCTCAGCATTCAGTCCGTCCATCTAACTTCAGTTGTTTGAACGGCAGCATCAACATCTGCTTCAGCTGTATTGATCTCCAAACCACCACTGCATGCCATCTCCAGTTCGAGCTCTCTCTACAACACCAAACTCCACTGCCATCTGCAATTCATGACCATAACACTCACCACTGCATCAACATACAGTAGCAAGATACTGATTCGAACCCATTCATATGTATCTTCTCGTAAACCTCCAAACTCCATTTCAGAAACTTGTTGATTAACCACCGATTGCACTGTTTAAAACTCATCTAATCATCACCTGCAACCACCAGTCGCATCACCAGCTCTCGCTGCCATCTTCTTCACTTTCTCGATTCAGAACACAACAAACTCCCATGCAACAATCGAAGAAAACTTGAACGTAACACCTCCATAATCTATTTATCCTGCCTTGATAAATCTCTTCTTGCACCGATACAACAGCACAAACCCATTCAGCCACAAGAAATCATTGGCAGCTGCTGTCATTGAAGCCTCCTTTCTCCACCGATTTTACCCTCAAGAATCTGTGGTAACAGTCACCACAATTGTCTTCGTTCACATATGCAACCATCAGTCAGCGTCAATCATACACAGAACCCATTTAACTCGAACACACTGCCTTTACACAAAACGAGTTTCGTTGTTGTTTGTACAGATGCTCAGATTCATTTTATATGAGAAGAGAGGACGCCACTCGAGAGCCTTCCCTTTAGATAAGAAAACAAACACATGTCCACGTCCTATGGCTTCCTTTAATTTCTTTAGCAAATACATGACAGTGCATGACCACGTTAACACCAACGTGCACTACTCAACTTACACCTTTAAGCCAACATCCAACAGGGAACTGTATGTACCCACTAGTGGAATTCAGGTGCTTGCACAAAAGAAAAACATTTCTTTGTTTATTTTATGCGAGTGATACTAAGTGGAGGTCACATGGAGAAGTAACACCGTAGCCACGTTCGATTATGGCATGTACGCTTCTGGTGCCGTGAGTAACTCGAGAGGTTGCTGATATATAGAAATACCATGCCAACCACATTTAGTCATTATTGTCGCAAATGCCAATTAGCTTTTCATTTAGTTGTTTATTCTTCAGGAGAACAGATTCACTTGTACTTTCTACAAAAGCACTAAAAATTTGTTATTAGCCAAAATATAGAGTCCTAGCTAATATAAATATGGGCATAAAATGTAACACAGACGTGCTTATCAGAACCACACATGTGCAGGTGAAGGACTCGTTTGGTACAAACAAATAGCACTAGCTCAACAATTATTTGTTCCGAGTAACTTTATTAAGTAGAAATAAATCTTGCACATCATAACACCAAGAGAGAGTTTCTTTCCAGCAACTCTTAGATCTTGCAGTATTGGAGAAACCCTAAGAAATTTTCTTATAGGTTTTTCAACGAACACCCAGAAGGCACAATAAGAATTGTGTTTCCGATTTCTTATTTTCAACCTTATGAGAAACAATTTTTGCAGATAATTTTTAGTGTTGCAAAGGGAAATTCTTTTGGTGAAAAGGAACATCCTTGCTTATTTAATGAAGACAATACCATTATCTTGATAGAAAGTGTCAGGAATTGAGTAATGAAACAATTCATCCTTTGAGGTGATGTACTCAGATAGCTGAGATTTAAACTCCTCACAGAGGTGGAGTATTACACTTACTGATTAGCAAATCAATATCAACCTCATCATGAACATTATTCATCATAACTTGATTTAGTCTATCAAGAGACTCATGTTCAATCTGGAGAAATAAATCAACATCAGAAAATATATTTTCAAGTTTCTCTTCAAGTCCTAAAAACACTTCAAGGGATTTTAAACCTGGTGGTGGTTTAGATAAAATATCTTCCATAGATTTTATTAAATCTGTCAAAGAAAAAACTTATGCAATCCCTGGATCTGGTGGTGCATTTATTGAGATAACACTACTGTCCATAAAGTCAGATCGCTACAAACTATTTTTCGTCAAGGCCATTTTCAAAGTGATTGAAACATAACATGACTTTCGTCACTAGGTAAAGATGAACTTGGCCAAAGCGAAAGCTTACCAACACATATTTCGAGAAATAGATAGGCGAGATAAACTCGGCTCGAAATAGCAAATGTGTATAATCAAAGTCTATATAGCAAAACGACTTTTGTCTCAAGATAGGAGATAGAGTAGATAGACTTTTGAGTGATAGATAAGTTCAAGTCTCCACATACCTTTTAGTCGATGAAGTTCCACCAGTTCCTTGAGTAGCTCTTCATCTTGTATGATGATTGCCATGGAGTTCTTGAGCTCAACTACACTTTCTATCCTAGTCCGAGACTTAGCTATAGTAGACTAGAAATCAAGACTTATAGTTTTGATCACTAACATTGACAAACATGCTTGAGATAGCAACGCATGCGAGTTCGACCGAGCAGTGCTCTAACAACTCTTACATCATATGGATAAACAAATTACAAGAATTCATTACACATACGCTTGATTCCCGAATTCAACAGCACAATAACCTGTATACATTCAATCCTTAAAGGCCGATGTTGACACTATGATAACAAAGAATATTACTCCCCCTAAAGGTAAGATAGGTAGATTTTATCAATCCGCACGTCTTTGTTATTCCTTTATAATGATATGTTACTCCCCCTTAGTCTATGCTTTCACTCTTTCGTTAGATAAACGTTTAAGCATCAATGTTCTTTTCCTTTAGTGATACTAATCAATATAAAATCAATGCCAGTATCACTTGTTTACTCCATATATTTCTCCCCCCTTTTGTCACAAAATGACAAAGAAACGAAAAAATAAAGGATAAACTGAAAAGAATCTTACAAATCTCAAAATAGACTTGCAACCTATAGAGTTAAGCACGAGGGTTCCACACACCATTTCTGATAACCAATATCAAAACCGAAACTACAAAGTAAGTTTTTTCGATATGTTATCAAGGAAACAATTGCCCGAAGCAATTTTTCCTAATAGTTTAGCAAACCAAAAATCAACTAAGTACCTTAGTTCCTTTGCTAAACTGATTGTATAAATTCAACCGCTTCGTTCGATAAGACCAAAATAAAGATAACTCTATTTTTCTCATCAGGTTCTAATTATCCATATAACTTAGACCTTTCACTTTTAAACAAGACAAATACTAGGTTAGTTAACTAGTATTTCTTGTTAAGGCATTCGATTAGACTTGAATAACCGAAACCTCCACTTTGATAAGTCTAACTAAGATAAACTTAGTTTCTCTTATCCGGAATCGAATTGGACTAAACAATCCATCCCGTAAACCTTTTCTTTCGTTAAGCTATAAACAATTCATACAAACCAATATAAATCAACTTGCATAATTATTCACCTCAACCGGAAGCAATTGAAACAACATAGACATTATAGCACCACAATTGCACCGAAATTTTGTAAGCCTAAACAATTGATACCACACAATAAAGGCAAGATAACAATAGTTTTTCTTAACCGGAAAAAATTGAATCACACACACATCCATACACACATCATGGAATAATACATCAATTGTACCGAAATTTTGTTAAGCAAAATCAATAAATATATGAAATAAAAATCAGGCTTTTCTTAAACAGGAAAACAATTAACTAACAAGATTGTTACCTCAAATTTCGCATCCTCTTCCCCAATATGTTTGCATCTTCTTCCAGGGAGAATTGATATCGAAATATCATTATGTTGTCATCCTTATGCAAAACAAAATAATAACAACAACTAACCTTTACCAGAGAAAGGTTGAAAACCGGTTTTTAACTATTGCAAGCAAAAGTTGAAAACCCTTGAAACACATATGCTTTTATGCTAAACCAAAACCGATTCAACATATTGTGACTTTTTTCACATATTGTTTCTATCAGAACACATCATGATCTTTTGATAAAGCCTACCAACATGGGATAGAACTTAATCCTGCGAAATCAAAAAGTCACCCAAACCATAAGGGTTCACAACATTATGAGATCGAATATCAAGATAATAAAACTGAAATCAAACATCCCATAAACATACATAGCAATAATCATAAAGCATTCAAGTACAGGCTATGTAAATCAAAAACTATCACAAGAAAAATTATAAATCAAATAATTTTATTCATAATAGACTTAATACAGTCATTGAAATAAATCAAAAATTGATGTCTATTTTCCTATGCAACTCAGTCCTTCATATCAGTGCTAGATGAAGGCGGATTACTACTTTCAGACTTCAGCTTGTGAATTTCTTCAAGTAGAAAACCTTTTGCTTGACCAGAATTTCTTGCAGGTGAGAAATTTTCGTGAAGGATTCTGCAAGAGCATGTAATTCTGTCTTTGATTGAACACAAAAGTGTGTCAATGCTTCAATACACAAATCTTTCTTTAGAGTAATTTCTCTTTCCTTCTTGCTAAGCCAATCTCCCTTTCTAATTTTACTCTTAATATCAAGAGAGGATGCAGACTTAATCTTAAGTTGATATTTCTGATCTAGCGTCTTGCCAAAAGAAGATGTTGGATCCAGACTCATGGTTCGGACAAGGAATGACCAAAGAAGGAGAATGATCTTTTTATAATTTTCATACTTTCGAAAATATAATATTCCTAAAAATACGAATATATCAAATATTTTCACATACTAGATTTTATTTCCATAATCTACACATAAGTGCCTTGATTTTTCTTATTCCTCACTCAAAAATCGGCACACATGGTGATGAAAGAATTCTAATACCGATCAGGTGGTATTAGTATGATATTTTCTCTCATTATGGAAATTTGAGCATACATATTGTCCTTGATCTAGCATCGTATGAGAAATTCTCCTCGTGTTACCTCGAAATAGCGAAGTATCTTGAGATTGACTTGAGTTGCCTAAGCAACTTTTAGTAATTCTGTTTTTGAGACAGTTTTTGCATCTTGTCTTATTTTTCCCTTTACCATTAGATGATTTAATAACATCGGAAGACATCTCCATCTTTAAAATGGGTAAATCATTAATGGAGGAGGAAGAAATAAGATTGACAACTAATGCAATATTAGTTGTTTCCTCTTTTTCAGAATCGTATGAATCAGAGGTCTCATCTAGAGTTACATCCAAAGCCTTGCTTCCAGTGTATTTCTTAAGATTGGGACAGTCTTTAGCAATATGACCAAACCCTTTACACTTAAAGCATTGCGGCTGATATTCATCATCTTCTTCATGATCCTTTTTGACAGAAACTTGATCATGAGGGCGAGAAGATCGATGAGTATCCTTAATGAATCTCTTATTTCGCCTTTTTAAGAGATCTCGAAACTGTCTAGTAATCAATGATAATGATTGTTCAATTTCATCATCAGAATTTTTTGTAATATGTTCATCTGAATCATCAATCTGTCTATCCCTCTCCATTGGAGCTTTCAGAATTTTTGCAGCTTTAAAAGCAATTCCTTTATTTTGAATAGACTGTGATTCATGATCAAAGATATTTAACTTTCCAACGAGTGTGCTTCGTGAGAGAGTTGAGAGATCATTTGCTTTTATGATTGCATGTTTATTAGAATCGTATCTTGGTGGCAACGATCTGAAAATTTTGCACACTATATCTTTTTCATAGATAGTCTTTCCAAGAGAGAAAGAGGCATTAATTATCTCAGAGAGTTTAAGATGAAACTCTTCAAAAGTGTCGTTGTCATCTATTCGAAGGTTTTCCAAATCGGACATAAGAGTTTGAAGTCTAGCTTATTTATCTGAAGTGTTACCTTCGAATACGATCTGAAGATTATCCCAAGCTTCTTTCGAAGTTTGACATGTTGAAACATGATGTTGTAGATCACGACTAACAGCATGTATTATAGCATTCAAACCATCTGAATTCTGCTTTGCAAGTGCCTTTTCTTCGTTTGAAAAATCTACTAAGCGTTTAAACTCAGACTCCGAATAATCCATCGGTCGTTGGTATCCGTCTTCGATTAATAGCCAAGTATTAAAATCTCGGGATTGAAAAAAAGCTTTCATAGCCGATTTCCATAATGGGTAGTTTGTCCCATTAAATATTGGTGGTACGTTAACTGAATCACTTATTGAAAAGGCGAGGGTACCAAAATATACCTCAAGCTAAAACTTTTCCTACCTATAAGTCCTTTCTCCGAAAGTGATTGTCTATGGACTGAGTCGAGAAAATGCAACTAATCGGTTTCACACTTTGTGTGATCGTCTATGGATACGAGATCGATACAATACAACAACGAAGTATGTTTACTTGATAAAAAGGTTCAGACTTAACCAAACACAATAGGATTGCTTATCAAGTAAATAGGAATTAACGTTTGTGTAATTTACTTTAATTATAATAAAACAATTATAATACGGAAAATAAAAGTAAATGACACAACAAGATTTTGTTAACGAGGAAACCGCAAATGCAGAAAAACCCCGGGACCTTGTCCAGAATTGAATACTCTCAGGATTAAGCCGCTACACAAAATTAAACCAATTTCGTATAGTTGAGACCAAGCAACTAAACCTATAGTTCACCTAGTTCCGTCTGTATTCTCACGCCTCCAACTTATGAATAAGTCACGTACTTGGAGCAATTCCTTTGGTTCGTATTCCAAACAGTAAAGGAATAACATATCTATTTGGTATCAACTCTCTTCAACCAAGTGATGTGAGATCGACAAAGGCTCTTCTGTTTATCTCAATAAACTCCTTCGTCGGGTTCTTAGATCTATCTTATTCTCAACTACCAAAGTTAATTGTTAAGATTTTGCAATCAATACTTTTAATCACAAAGAATTGTATTGATGTCGATCTACACAACTAATCAATCCAATCTATCACAAGGATAAACCGATTATAGTTGGATCCTATTATACCGAAACAAGTATTGTGCACACCAAAGATTATGAAACCCAAATCAGAAATCTTCAATATCTTTTTTGTCTTCAAATCTTCTTAGATCTTCAATAAACACCTGCATACAACAACTTGAATCTCTTGTGATCAATCACGCACAAAACAGAGTCTGTTAATAATGGATTATCACAAGATCGTCTTTAGAACTACAAACAGTCTAAAGATCCCTGTCGAAACTTCGATCTAGTTTGAGTGAATCTTATATCAGAAGAGAAGATTCTCAAGCATAAATAAACTAGGTGCAATCAAATTTCAACCACCGTTAGTCAATCAAATCAATCGAAACACAAGATAAACCGCAATTATCTAGTTTCCCACCAACGATACTAATAGAGATTCTCAATCCCAAAGAAGACTTTAAACTGAGCAACCGTAAGAGATTTCGCCTAATTAGGTTACTCTCCTCTCCGAATAGGCGGCTACACCAGTAACAACACAACCGAGGAAGTTTGTTGTCACGAAGGATTAGTTTGCTAGAAATGCAAACTTCAAGTATTTATAGACAAGGAAGTTTGGACACCAAGGAATTTCCAAAACCGAAAATATTCTCAAGATATGCAATATATTCCAAATTCGGTTTCCATAATTCCTGGAAATGCTCTGTCCAAAATGATGACCGAAAATCTCTTTGGAAAATCTTTAACTAGTAAATGCACATTACTAATTCTCGTTTTCCTAAAATAAAATTAAAAACCTTAAATAAAAGATTCTTAACTTATTTATCTTTCGATCCTGGGATTTTCTTCCTTTAGCTATTAAGGAATAACTTTGAACAATTAAAGATAAACATTACAGCACATGTTCAAAGTATGTCGACATCCTTATTTTGTAAGTCCTCTTTCATACTTACAACCTTGAAACCGATTTGCCACACTTCCAAACAAGTTTAGCATTGGTTCATCTGACTTTCAATAACTATGTGATTGATCAAGAACACTCAATCACAAATCATGGGTTTAACGGTTCTACCAAAACAAGTTTCGGTTCTACCTCCATGTGAGTATTGTGCATAGTCACACTAGCTTTCCAAAATTCGGTTGACTAGGTACTAGGATCGGTTCCCGACATATATATGGTATCTAACTTATATGTGTTGCACATGTCCATAGGATCGATTCCCCTTTGCCTAAAAACGTGTTGCACATGTTCATAGGATCGGTTCCCATTTCTGCTAAAAACTTGATGCACCTCATACAAGGATCGATTCCCCTTTGTGATGTGTTGCACCTCTTACTAGGATCGGTTCTCCTTTACCCAGAGTCGGTCATACACAAAATCACAAACTCGATCATACCATCTTAGGTGATTACTTAAGATCGGTTTCACTAATAAAAGTCATACCAATACATAAGTCAGGCCTTTGTGAATAGTTTTACCAAGAACATAAACAAGTCATGAGCGGTTATACTAAATCACACTTATTGGTTGTTCACAAGATATGCAATGAATGACAATACCAATAACGCCTGGCGATTTCCTTTTCGATTCATAAAACAAGTTTATGAACTTACTTCCTTAAAACACATGTAAAACATTGTTTCCTAGGATGAAATCCTCACCTCATACCCATACATAATCACAATAGCATTTAAACGATTATGTCGATGTCTTATCTACAAAGTTTAGTGGTTAAGCAATAAACCTTGTATTGTATTCCTTAATACTATGTCTATCTAGAGTGTTCATGCTTCGCAGTTTTGTTTTCAATATGTACGACTTGAAAGATACGTTAGGGAATGAAACAGTTCAAGTCAAATATCACTAACCTCAAGTGGAAGGATGATGTTGTCTTTGTAGATTCTTACTTCTTCACTTCTTCAAGTCTTCGCAATACTTGTAATGTCTCATATCCTAATACTTTCAAGCTAACCTATACGAAGTTGACTCTAGTACATAATCAAGCGACTCTTAAAACGAGTTTTGATTCACTAAAATATGACAACCAAACTTGACATACCAACGCTTGGTGGGTTCAACCGAGCTATGCTCTAACAAAATCTAATGAAGACCTTGGAGGAACTTTGTCGACAAAAGGTATGTGAAGACTAAAACTTATCTATCAATCATAAGTCTATTCAATTATATCTACTAATGAGACTAAGTCGTATAGCTATATAGACTCTGTGTTATACACATTTGAAAACAAGTAGGGATGTTAGTAATAATATGTTTCGTTTGAAGGGATTCCTAGATTGTACTGAAAGTAAACCTTTCGAGTCGAGTTTATCTCGTTTATATATTTCTCAAAATACTAGTTTAAAGCTTAGAAAGCTTCATTGTCCACTTGAGAATTTTAGTTGTAAACAATTCATTTGTTGGAAACTAAATATTAAGTTAAGATGATCATGTGAAAATTACCCTGAACATCTTACATGATTTGTGTGAGACAATCATTTGATGTTAACTTGGGAAGTTTCGTATTGATCCATTAATCATTTGAAGTTTTTTTTTAATTCCCTGTCTATCAATCAAGGAGGGTTATTCTCGACAATTCTACTCTTTCTAGGGTTCGGAGTTGTGCGTTCACGAACCTGTTAAAGGCTTCATAACCCTACATTCCTTTTTCCTTCTCTGAAACTCTTTCCAAGACTACTTGTTGAGTTTAATTTGTGATTTCCTCTCACAAACACATATTCTTATGGATACTCCAAGCATCATGTCTTCTAATGGAAAATATGTTAATATGATTGTTAAGCCATCAATCATGAAGGAAAAAGAGAAATTTCAGTTGCCTCCAACTTTGGAAAGAAAAAGAAGGAATGTGAGGAAGCCAAGAGTTGTTCCTTCAAATTCTCAGAAGTTTTCTGATGTTCTTGAAGTGTTGAAGGAGACACGAAAAGAGATTCAACAGATAAAGGCTTTTGTGCTTAAGACTCATGAGATTCAGAAAGCCCTGGTTTGACATCAGTCAAGAAGGTTTATTGATATTAACTCCTATATTCATGAACCTTATGTCCCAATGGATGTTGACGACAAGGAGTTCGGGGACGATAAAGAATTCTTCAAAGGTCTTAACATCTAGTAAATCTTCCGATGAGAACTTTATTTTCTTGTTTTGTTTAGAAGAATAACTAGAGTTTGTAATAGCCATTATTGTGATTTCACATAGCTATGTCCAACGTTTTCATATTCATGTTTTTAGGTTTATCGATTTAAATTCTAAAATTGTTTGGAAGATGATTTTTGCAGTATTAATCTTTATGGTTTTATATATTGCAATTTGTTATGGGATATGTGTGTTTGCATCCGTGAACTATGATTGTCCCATACCTTGTCAAAAGTTAAGTCTTTCACATGTCGATATGCATGTATTGATAAAAGACTGAATGAACTTTTGACATTACAAAAGTTTTAAGCCTATTGTATGTCATTATGCAAATATTGATGGAAGATAGGATGAATTTTTGTTTACGAGGATTATGTCTATTGTATGTCATTGTGCAAATAGTGACAGAAAATAGAATGAATCCTTGTCTATTCCGCAGTATTGATCTTCCCTGATCCATATTTTTATGTATATACTGTGCGGCTCCGTAAGTTCTCTTATGTTGAGCATTTCCGATTAAATTAATCATGGGTTTTCTTGTGGTTAATTTGATTGAGTATTTTTTAATTCAAATTCATATTCGTATGTGATTTGTTATGTCCAAAGAAATCCTTCTTTTCTTGTGAAACTAAGGTCGCTCTTGTTGTTCTTTCGGGAATGATATTTTATGGGGAGAGTTCTTAATTGAACTTGTGCTTAATTGCCAAATCTTTGTGGGGAGTGCGGCTGTGGAATATTATAGGGGTTATCTTGTATCTTTATAAACTCCTTGATGAAAGCATTTAGCTTCGGCTATATGATTGCATCTAAATAAGTTGATATGTGCTTACTTTTGGTCATGAAATGTCTCTTTGGAAATTTCACTAGGATCCCGTTTTCGTACCTTTGCCAATTTTATTGACAAAAAGGGAGAGAATTAATATGTGGGTTATTTGGTTTTTGGTACTTGCATTTTGTCCAATGTTAGTGTTTGGTCTAACATTTGTCCAACTTAGAGTTTGGTACTTAAAAATGACGTTGACCCTTGTTGACTGTCTATGACCAGATTTAATTAATTTTGTGTGATATATTAATAGAGTTTACAAGTTGTACCCCTAGTGTGGGCCTAGGATCTAACGTTCTAAAAAATTCCAAAATTACCTACGCCCGGATGCAAGGATCCACAGTAAATTAGACAAATTCATATTACACCATCCCCATTCACGCCACTATCAAGTTGTTTTCCTCCACTGGTTTCCTTCGCGTCCATTACTTTTATCGCCATTAATACTAAACAAAATTTAGACAATTTATTCACCACCATTTTCTGTTCCTTCTCACAATCATCACCTATATGTTTCTTTTCTTCCCCAATTAATTCCCTAATCACCTAGGAACAAGATCGATTTACTCAGCCATCTAAAATTAGAAAATCACCTCCGTAAATTAGAAAAAAACAAATCGATCTCGATCTCGAAGATCAAAACCCCTATCACCACAACACAGTAGAGATGTATAAATAAATTGATGGCTAATTGATTTGGGGATCTGAAAATCCGAACAAAGAAATTGACGGCTAAATTTTGGGATCTGAAAATCCTCAATCGTTTGACCAGAGAAGAAGTACTAACAAGAAAAGTAAGAAGGGTTCAACACATGGGAAGGATTTTATACAGATCATTGTTGGTTTTTATTGAAAGAATTTATGGTTAATAGTTGTAGTGGTGATATGTTTAATTGCAGGAATGGTGGTGTTGGTAAATTAGGGTTCGTGGATGGGGGAGAATCTTTTTGATTTTGGTGTTTGTATCGTTTGTTCAAAAACAGGCGTAGCAATAGGATTCTGAAACGGTTGAAGAATGATGAGAAGATTAGAGACAGAGAAAATGGTGGTGATGGGTTTGGTATGTTTGGAGAAGATGAGAAGATGGGTTCTCAAGATTACGGGATAAATGTTAGGAAAGTCGAGGTTATAATAGTAAACTTGTCTAAAAATTTCAATTTATTTTCTGTTTTACTAAATTATTTTATGTTTTTAATAATTTATAAACGAAAGTTAACATTTAACTGAGTCAACTAAAGTCAACGTTATTTCCAAGTACTAAGCCCTAAGTTGGACAAATGTTAGACCAAATACTAACATTGGACAAAATGTAAGTACCAAAAGCCAATTAACCCTTAATATGTAGTTCACACTACAAATACATATGGTTTTCAGATCATTATGTAAGAGGGAGTGGTTTCCATGTGAGATGGAGTATTGACTAAGGGGGAGTGATACATATCACCATAGTATTATTGTCGAAGTTGTGATACAATTGAACTTTGATGTTGTGTAATAATACTATGACACTGTGTAACAATGATTGAGAACTCTTGTTTTCTCATTGTTATATCTACGGATTTTCAACAACGATGATACTAAACTTACAACCTTTGAAATCATTGGAGTACTTGGAAGTGACGAAGATTTCGAGTAATGTTGAAGAACCAAGGAGATCAGGCATGTGGAAGAGAAGCTACAAAAGTTTATATTTATTTTTGTATTCCATATGTATTGATAGTTTTACCACTAAAATTGACAAAGGGGGATATTATTAGAGCACTGCTCGGTCGAACTCGCATGCGTTGCTATCTCAAGCATGCTTGTCAATGTTAGTGATCAAAATTATAAGTCTTGATTTCTAGTCTACTTATAGCTAAGTCTCGGACTAGGATAGAAAGTGTAGTTGAGCTCTAGACTCCATGGCGATCATCATACAAAGAAGAAGAACTACTCAAGGAACTGGTGGAACTTCATCGACTAAAAGGTATGTGGAGACTTGAACTTATCTATCACTCAAAAGTCTATCTACTCTATCTCCCATCTTGAGACAAAAGTCGTATTACTATATAGACTTTGATTATACACATTTGCTATTTCGAGCCGAGTTTATCTCGCTTATCTATTTCTCGAAATATGTGTTGGTAAGCTTTGGCTTTGGCCAAGTTCATCTTTACTAGTGAAGAAAGTCATATTAAGTTTCAATTACTTGAAAATTTCTTTGACGAAAAATGGTTTGTGAACAACAACTATATAACGTCTTCTAAGAATGTTTCAATGATTGAAATGAGAGTTTAGAATATATAACCATTGTTGGATATAAAAATTGTGTGATAACTCATACGTGTGTAAGTCCTTATTCCTTAAACCAAAGTATGCGTACTTTGCTGCTCAGGAAAACCGGAACTAAAGTCCGCGTACCAGTACGCGCACCATCGGAAGTTCACATCCCGTAAAAATCTGCTGGAGTTTGTGAATTGAAAACAAACTTATTCCGGGTACTTAAGTCCGCGTACAAGTATGCGTACTTAAGTTGGTTATTTTCTAAAAACGATTATTCGTGAACTTAAACTTGTATAAACTAAGGAATGCATATTTGCAAACCGTGGCTATAAAGTTCATGAATCGATTCGAGTGAATCAAATCATTTTTGCTTCGATTGTGTCTTGTATACTTCTATAAGATCTAAGCAATTGAACAACTCTCTAACTAGTTCATTTGAGTCATTTGAACCAGTTATGGTAAAGAATAATATAATTGATATGAAAGTGCTCATATGGCTAATCATTTGGTTAACTACTGTTGAACCAACTAAGTGTACATGTTTGGGTATGGTTACACAAACCTAAATAAACGTGCATTTCATTTGTGTGTAACAAGCTAAGTTTCGATCTAACGGTTGAAAGATATTAGCTTGAATCTAATCAGGTTTTCATCTAACGGTGAATATTGAATGCTTTGTTACCAAGGTAACTTAGATTGCAAACCCTGTTTTGAAAGACTATATAAAGGAGAACTCTAGCAACAGGGAAACCTAATCCCCACACCTCCTGTATGATACTAGTTGTATAAGCTATAGTCGATTCTCCTTTAACCTTAGGTTTCTACCGAGACCCTGTAGGTTAACGACTTGAAAACTTCATTGGGATTGTGAAGCAAGACCCAACTATTTTCTTTGTAGTTGCGTGATCTGATCTTGCTGTTTCTATCGTACTAAGTACAATCGTAAGATTGGCTTGAGATTAATTTCTCCGATAGGCAAGATCAAAAGAAGTCACAAACATCTTCGTCTCATCGTTTGTGATTCCGCAATATCTTCTTTCGCTAGTCGATTAATATTATTGTGAGGTGATTGATAATTCTAGGCTGTTCTTCGGGAATATAAGTCCGGATCAATTGGTTCTTGTTCACCTTGATTTATCAAAAGACGGAACAAAAACTCGTAGGTATTTCCGTGGGAGACAAATTTATCTATTACCGTAGACTTTTCTGTGTGATACAGATTTGTTTATTAAAGTCTTCGATTTTGGGTCGTAGCAACTCTTAGTTGTGGGTGAGATCAAATAAGGGAATCAAGTGCATAGTATCCTGCTGGGATCAGAGACGTAAGGAGCGTAACTGTACTTTGGATCAGTGTGATGTTGATTGGGGTTCAACTACAGTCCAGACCGAAGTTAGTTTGTAGTAGGCTAGTGTCTGTAGCAGCTTAATACAATGTGTGTTCAATATGGACTAGGTCCCGGGGTTTTTCTGCATTTGCGGTTTCCTCGTTAACAAAACTTCCGGTGTCTGTGTTATTTCTTTTCCGCATTATATTTTGTTATATAATTGAAATATCACAGGTTGTGCGTTGAATCGATCAATTGGGAAATCCAACCTTTGGTTGTTGATTGAAATTGATTGATCCTTGAACATTGGTCTTTGGTACCGTTCAAGTGATTTCTCTTGTATTCAATTAGACTCGCAGATTACTATTTGCTTGAGTAAGTATTGAATCGAGAAAGTGAGATATAACTCTTTGATATACTTTTATTAAGATTGATTCTGACTGTCTAGTTGATTTTCTTAAAATTAAAAGTATATTGGAGTTAGTCCATACAGATTGCTAAGCGAAATATTGGGTGTGGTCGCTAGACCCCCGCATTTTCACAAACCAAATCGAATATGCTTTAAATTGTTCATGGATATTTCTATGAGATTGTGAACATTTGAACAACTCTCTTGAAAGACATTTGGATTCATTTGATTATCTATCATGATTGAGTGATTATCATATTTGATCAAGTGTTAGATGAATATGGCTAAGCTAAAAGTGTTCATATGGCTAACTTCAGTTAACTGTTATTGAGCCAACTTGTTATACACGTTTAGGTACGGTTCACCCATATCTAAATATAAGTATATTTCATTTATGTGTATCAAGCTAATACCATCTAACGATGGAGATTGATTGCTTATTTTCTAAGCGAACTTAGCTTGAATCTTAAGTCGGGAGTTCATCTAATGGTGGATATTAATTGCTATGTTACTAAGCTATCTTAGCTTTGATTGTAAGCAACCATGATTTGAAAGACTATATAAGGAGGAACTCTAGCATCTTGGAAACCTAATCCCGACACTTTCGTGTATCCTAGTTGCAAACTAGAGTCCATTTTCCATTAACCTAGCTTTCCAGTTTTTATAAAAACCATTACTAGGTTTAACGACTTAAAGACTTCGCTTGGGATTCGTGAAGCCAGGTCCAACTATTTTCTCTATAGTTGCATATTCTAATCTTAATTTTTCTATCGTATTGATTTTAATATTCTCTAAGATTTTCTTGAGATTTATCTCTGATAGGTAAGATATAAAAATTAATCACAACAGTTTCTTAGTCTCAGACTCTTGTAATTTCGCAATAACTTCTTCTGTTAATCAGTTAGGTTATTGTGAGGTGACTAATATTTCTAGGCTGCTCTTCGGGAGTATAAGACTGAATTATTAGTTGAGTTTCATGTTCACCTTGATCTTTATCTTAATACGGAAACAACAAATATAATAGACTTATCCGTGGGAAGTCTTCGACTTTGGGTCGTAGCAACTTCTAGGTTGTAAAGGACGCCAGCTAGGGGAATCAAGTGCGCAGAGTCTTGTGAGATTCAAGAGCCATAAGGAAAGCGAATGTACCTTAATCGGTATAAGACTTGGTTAGGGCTCAACTACATTACAGTCCGAAATTAACTTGTAGTAGGCCAGAGTCTGTAGCGGCTTAATACAATGTGGTGTTCAAGTCTAGACTAGGTCCTGTGGTTTTTCTGCATTTGCGGTTTCCTCGTTAACAAAATTTCTGGTGTCTGTGTTATTTATTTTCCGCATTATATTTTCTTTATATAATTAAAATACCACAGGTTGTGCGTAGTTCAATCATAGTTTTTATATCCGACCTTGTTTGTTGGATATGACTTGATTGACACTCGGACATTGGTCTTTGATACCATCCAAGTTATTCTCATAACATTGACAAAGAGATAAAGCTCTTTAATATATTTCCTAATTGGGACTCAGTAACTTGGTGCTCTCAGAATTATTTTGGAGTTTAGTTCATACAGATTTCCGAACGAAATAGTTGGGTGTTGTTTTTGTACCCCCCGCGTTTTCAAGAAGAACTATAATTCATATGTAGTCTGCGACTTTTGTTTTGAGAGAACTAGATCATCAGATGCTTTTCCCAGTTCCGAATCAAAAAGCTTGAGATCCCTTTTGCCAGTAGACAATTGTTCGAACACAACTTTGATGTCACACATAATGTTTCCGACCAAATCACGGGACATCTGAACTAGCCTTGACTCTGTATGTTCTTGAGCAAAATAACACGATATAGTGACAAGATTAATAATAATATTCTACTACTCTTATTATGCAAGATACAAGAAAAAAATCACAGGAATATTCAAGCAATGCAGCAGCTTTGACATTTAAACATTTAGTTACTCTTAGAACATTTACTCTTTGTAATTTGAAGCTACTATTAGTTCTTCCCATGAAATATCTGATTTATATAAAAAAAATACTAGGGTTTTGGCGTTGGGCCAAAGGTTACCATGCGTTGGTTGGCGACCTTGGACGGCTAAGATTTGCATCTTAGATAGAAAAATGGCCGTTGATTGTTGCAGGCCTTCGTTTGGCAGCCTGCGGCATGAAAGCATGGCCGACATGGCTTTGACATGGAGTTTAGCCACTGGCAGTGTGCGGCTTGGAAGGGAAACGCTTTCGGCTTTGTCTAAATTAGGGTTTAGTATGCTGAAAACCCTAATTGGCGCTCTTTACTAGAATCGATGTAGAATTCTCATACGGACTCGGATTTTGATGGTCCGCCACTCCATTATGTACGGAAAAGAATTTCCTATCTCCCATTGCGGGAATATTTAGGTTTTGAGCTCGTTCGGGAGGTGAAAACAGCCCGAAAGTAAAACTCGGGAAGAATTCAAGAGGGACGGTGGCATGTTTGGTGCGTTTTTGGGAAGCTAGCATGTTTTGGGAAGCTAGCAAGTTTTGGCAAGCTAGCGTGTTTTGGGCCAAAGGTTACCATGCGTTGTTTGACAACCTTGGACGGCTAGGATTTGCACCTAGGATGGAAGGGTGGTCGTTGATCGTCGCACGCCTTCGTTTTGGTAGCCGCATAGGGAAGGCCAGCACGGTATGGCGCGGTAAGGTGGTTGGCATGCCATTGGCACATGTGGCATGGCATGCCTTGACGCGGTTTGGCGTGGCCAAACCTAGGGTTTTGGGCCAAAGGTTACCATGCGTTGTTCGGCAACCTTTGACGGCTAAGATTTGCATCTTAGATGGAAAGATGGCCGTTGATTGTTGCAGGCCTTTGTCTTGGTAGCCGCATGGGGAAGGCCAACACAGTATGGCGCGGCAAGGTGGCTGGCATGTCATTGGTACATGTGGGGCCACGGTTTGGCATGGTGGGGCCAAGGGTTTGGCATGCCGTTGGCGCATGGTGCGGCTAGCATGGTTAGGGTGCCTTGGCGCGGTAGATGTGGCTGGCATGGTTTGCCATTGGCACAGTGGTGCGGCTAGCATGGTTGGCATGCCTTGGCGCGGTAGATGTGGTCGGCATGGTTTGCCATTGGCACAGTGGTGCGACTAGCATGGTTGGCATGCCTTGGCGCGGTAGGTGTGGCTGGCATGGTTTGCCATTGGCACAGTGGTGCGGCTAGCATGGTTGGCATGCCTTGGCGCGGTAGATGTGAGTGGCATGGTTTGCCATTGGCACAGTGGTGCGGCTAGCATGGTTGGCATGCCTTGGCGCGGTAGATGTGGCTGGCATGGTTTGCCATTGGCACAGTGGTGCGGCTAGCATGGTTGGAATGCCTTGGCGCGGTGGAATCATCCTCCATCTTCTTGATATTTTCCTTTGTGCTATTTGAAAACTTAGAAACATCCATGGTTTGTGAACGTTCACGAGTTATTCCAGCACTTTGTATATAATACAAGGTAGGCGTACCTTGAATATATATATATATATATAGATATCACAATTTCTAGGTTAAGGAAATCGAGGGAAGAGAGATCCTTTCTAGAATCTTATGAAAAGGTATTAACTCGTTACTTTCATAGGTTCAGACCGACTTCAGAAATCACATGCATACTGGTCCGTGAGCATATGAATTTGTGACCAGACTCATTTAAGCAGACAAATATAATCAACCTTGTTCTTAGCTCAATAGAAAAGATATCTAGAGCACAAGAGGTAGTTGAGATTTTTGTTAGGATACTTGACATAACCAAAGATGAACCATATTATGATGAAACTCAATTTTTTTTTAAAAAAAGTACACGACACAAAATACAATGTGTGTCAAGAAGGAGTTTGTTACCTTTCTTAAACATATTTTGCTTCCTCCTTTTCATGCTCCAGGAGGAGGCACGATTTACCAAAATCAAGTTATGTTATGGTAGGCATACGTAAATGCCAATCATGAACAACAAGATTCTTCGGTAAGATTTCATGTTTGGTACCTGTTACGTTTTTAGCACGGTTTATATTACTAAGGGAAAAAGAGGTAGAAATCTTACCTGTATTCAACCTTCTCCTTGCCTTGCTAATGTCCTTGAATTGGCTAAACTGTTTTCTTAGAGCATCTCCAATGGATTGTGGTGTGTATCCTACGTGGACGGTGCAGGTAGACATCCTTTTAAAATGTAAACATAAAAAATTCCTACAATTTAGGAATTTAAGAAAAATTATCTCCAATGGTATATATTTTGTAATACATTTAGAATTATCTAATTGGTTGAAATATTTCCTTTACTGTTATTTTTTATTTTCTGTTAGTTTACTTTATTTTGATTGGTTAAGATATGTGACTAGGATTTATCACATCCTCCACAAGAACCTCTAAAATCATAGGATGAACTAGAGGATGTGGTAATAACTAACTTACCACGTCATCCTCACACCGTCCTTCACATCTCCGTTGGAGAAGTTTTTTTCTAAAAAATGCAAAAATCTTATGTGGCCTACAATATAGAAATTTGAGAAACTCCCGTTGGAGATGCTCTTAGCTCAAAAATCTTCGATATCCTCTTCTTGCCATTATTTTCTTCAAGATTTCTCGAAGGGAAATCGGAATGACTATTCTTGTGCAAGTTAGTCTTTATCCAATTTGGAACATTGGATCTTGCCTTTATCTTTACAAAGTTAACCTTTTGATATCATTACAACTATGAAAAGGCTTTGTATGACATTTATAGGCAAATCTTGGTTTATCACAGCACTGATTCCTTTTCCTAAAGGGATACTGACAATACGTAATGTCAAGGGTATTAGCCTTAACATATGATTTTGGTTTGAGCACTTCTTGAGATGCCTAACATCATTAAGTTTTTCATTCCTTATGCGAAAACGACATTCCTTTTGCAGGTGACCTCTCTTCCGCAATAATAGCAAATATAAGAAGTGTTATTTCCTGAATTCGTATGTGCTGATTTTGGAGGTTGATATAATTTGCTCTTTCGAACTTCAACTTCCGGCGCAGGTTTCACTTTTGCCATCAGTGGAAACCTTTGGTTGAAAGGAAGTGCTGGCCTTGACAAATTTTACTCTGCTAATGCTTGGAGCATCTATTCCCTTATAGACCAATCCTCGTGTATCACGATGAATTTTTTCAAGTATTCTTCCAACACTTGATTTTATCAAAAGCAGTCGTTAAATCAGCCTCAAGTTGTCTTTCTCGAGCGAAAGAGACACTTTCTCCGTCTTTAAAGCAAATCTGTTGAGAGTTAATCCTTGCTTCATTCCTTGCAAGTTTTCTTTCAACATAATGAGATTTCTTCGAAGATTTTCACATTCAGAATTTTTTGAATGCACATCTTCTTCTCGATCTTTAAAAAGGATTGTATTAGTTTATAATCACAATTATAACCTTTAAGGATCTTTCTCAATTTCTTATTTTCTCGACAGAGATGAGTCAGAAAACTAATCAGACATGGCGTTGGCCTTTTTCTCTTTAAGAGATGGTCAAACAACATGGTATATTGTGAGACTTCCTCATCAACATATTTATTGATATCAGAATCACTCCCGTTAGAAAGTTCATCCAACTGTTCTTCTAGGCGTGTCTCTCAGTTATCCATAGTTTTAGATGACGTCTCAAATGTGATAGTTTTCTCACGTGAATCCAAACCTTGAAACATGTCTGAATGATTCTGAACTAGTGATACATTTATCGAGATTGTACTCTTGTACATATAGTCAGACTGCTTCAAACACAAACTTATTGGGTCTTAAACGTGTTTGCCCGCTCTGATACCAATTGAAAACGCGGGGGTACGTACCAAAATACACCATGGACAAACTTAAACACACTTCCGAGAGTTCAACTTAACGAATCTCAATCAAGGAACAATATCTATAGTTATATCTCTTTTTCTCACAATCAGAAAGTTTACAGAGGCTAGTACGTGAAACTGATTCTCGTGTTAGAATACTTGGGTGATTCTAAAGATCAATTTCCCAAGTAATCAATTAAGTCGTATCCAACAAACAAGGATGGCCGTATCTACTTTGATTGATTAACGCACAACCTATAATATTTCAATTATAAAGATAAACAATATAATGCAGAAAAGAAATAACATAAACATCACAAATTTTGTTAATGAGAAAACCGCAAATGCAGAAAAACCGCTTTTAATTCAAAAAGATGAAGAAAACCATCAATATAACTCTTAGTTGAAGAAGATAACCGCTTTTAGTTCAAAATAGAGTTGCAAAGGGAAAAAGAGTGGAGAGCGATGTTTTTTGACCATCAACATCAGCCCACTAAATTGTTACCTAGTGGTAACTCTGACGTATTTGTTTTCATTTCATATCAGTCGAGCTGTATCCCTACATATCAATTGTTCCGGATCGATATGACACCGATATAGCTTATGTCGGTTAACATGGAACTAATATCCGGAGAGACACGTGAACCAAAATTTCCTGGACTAGTCTCAAATATAGACACGATACAACAAAGTGTAGGCTGTGCATGCAGCTGATGTGTCTATTGGTAAGAAAATTATCCCGATCCTCAACATCTAACCGTTGATTGACAAGTTTAAGAATAACAAAAATCCTAGGAACAGTAAATTCTCGTGAATAAAAGTGGAGGAGAAACTCGAAAAATAATTGGAAGAGCTTCCGAGGAGAGAGACCACAAAAAAAAAAAAGAAGCCCTAATTTCTTAACACAGTTCTGTGCAACTCTTAAGCTTAAGAAGAGGACAGATCTATAGATACAATCTGAAGAGATTGGATCAAATAGATAGATTTTCTAAGTTAGTGTACCTGAATTGGATTTCAAACTTCGAAAAACAGCAAACCAGAACAAAACCCTATTTGTATATAAGTGTGTTCTGAAGACATCAGAAGAAGAAGAAAGAATTTGGACGAATGAGTTACAAAATTGAAATAACAAGTTATGTTGTCTTGTTAAATCGAATCTAAAGGATTTGTTTTGCTGATAGTATCTCTCAGAAATTGAAATTTGAAAGGACAAAAAAAAAAAAAAAAAAGAGAAAGTATGGAGAGATCTAGGGCGAAGAGGACTTATTATTATGAACAAGATTATGATACTCAAAATTTTCCTAGAACTAAACCTCGTTTTCACCATCACAACAATCACCATTTCAACAACAATAATCATAGACGTGGAGGAGGAGGAGGAGCAGGAGGAGGCGGCGGTGCTGGAAGATTACCAAAAAGTCAGGATGCTGCTAGTGGAATGACTAGTTTTCGAATTTTATGCCATGATATGAGAGCTGGTGGTGTAATTGGGAAATCTGGTAATGTAATCAAAGCAATTAGACAGGAAACTGGAGCTTGGATTAATGTTCATCCATTATTAGCAGGTGATGAAGAAAGGATTATTGAGATTGCCGAAGCTAAACGTAGGGATCCTGATGGAAGGATTCCGGCATTTTCCCCAGCTACAGAAGCTTTAATGATGATCTTTGAAAGGATGATTGAGAGTGATGGTGGTGGAGTAGGGTTTCAGTTTGATGCTGGAATTGATGATGGTGACGATTTTGGTCCTAGAGGTGGCAGTGGTGGATTAAGAGTTGCAACTAGACTTGTTGTGGCTAGACCAAATGTAGGAAGTTTGTTGGGGAAAGGTGGGAGAATTATTGAACAAATGAGGATTGAAACAAAAACCCAGATAAGGATTCTTCCTAGAGACCATACTTTGCCTAGCTGTGTATCAATGTCAGAGGAAATTGTTCAGGTAAAACTCTGATCCATATAATTATTGTCTAGTTAAATTCAGTTCTGATTTGCCCTAATTTAATTTACAATTTGTTTTTATCTCATTGTGAGGGAATTTGACAGGTTAAATTTGTAGAGATGGTACTAGATTAGATGTGTGATATGACAGTAGAATTGGAATCAGAGATTTATTAGTAGTTCAAATTGTTTTTTGTTTCCTTTCCGAGTAAGGCTAGTTAGAAAAAAGAAAATAACAAAATCTGGGAAAATCTGGGAAAATGTTGACTGTTTTCAAGAGGAAAACTGGAGTTTACAAACCAATTAAATTAGTTTGTTCTTGGCTGAATTTTGAATTCTCATGTTTTATGACCAGAGAAGTGTTAATAATCTTTGTTATCTCTTAGTGCAAAATTGATTGATTTAAAACTAATAGGAGACGTGTTTCTGCTACCTGTTACTGTTAGAAGTGAACAAGGAGCTGCGACAGAAATACATAGGAAACATATGGTGATGTAGACTGGAAAATTAACTTCCTCATAAATAAGGAAGAGAGCTTGAAGCTTAGCATGGAATAATATCCTTTAGAGGCTGAATTTTCCAGGATGATGTAAGATGTTAGGAAGAAATCATTGCACTCAGGAATTTTTGAAGTTTGATAACACATTTTTTGCAGGGACTCGTGGTTTACATTTAGTACTTAAATTATTTTGTCCCTAGATCGAGGCAGTCTTTGGTGGCTGTAAGCCTCGGGGACTTGCTTAGAAGTTAAGAAAATAGGAAGAGGATTCCAGAACAAAATCAGGTTAACATGGACAGTGGAATTTGATTCAACTAGCTTGATATTTAAACCAGTCGCATATTATTATGTTATCTTACTGGTTCAAACTTTAAATGATTACCATTAGTTTTGATACAGGATAAGACCTTAAGACAGCTTGTGACATCTTAGAAGATACCTCGTTAGGTTTAAGATTATAAACCAACACTGTATCACACAGAGAAAATATTTAAACGAGTACAACAGTGAGTAATGCATGATAGCTGTTTAGTGACTCATGGATAACCACAAATAGGTAGTTTTTAAAGACTTTATGCGTAGATGTTGTGCTTTGCTATAGTTGTTTTTATTCTGGAGTATAGGAGTGGGATAACAGTTCGCTGGTTAGTTTTAATATGTGGCCAAATACATCAAAAGTTTTTGATGAAATAAAGTTGAAATGGTCTCTTCTGAAAAGAAACAGAAACTTGGCTAGTTGTGTATGTAAAAAGATTGAAACAGAAACTTGGCTAGTTTTGTATGTAAAGATTTCAATGTTTAGTTACTTGATAATAGATGATGTATAAGTCTTTATCATGCCCATTGATGAGTTCTGATTTTTGTGCTTAAGGTACATAATGTGGTGTATATAGTACATTTGAGTTATCGTTCGTTGATTCTCTTGGGTCCTTTTGAAAGAAGGAACTATGTTTAACTCTACTTTTCACATAGTGCTTTTACCAAATAATTGGCATCCTTACATTTGAGGTAGTGATTCGTGTAGGTAAGACAGCTTAACTACTTTTATTTTTGTCTAGTGTGAGATGTACTTCTGTTTCCAGTGAAGAATCTTTGGGCCGCTGTGTGTCAGAATGTTAGCAAAAGGTTATCGATCCTCTTGATTGGCATGTAGTAGCCTCTTGTATTGGCAGGGGTTTGATGCTCATAATGAATAAAATATTTATTTCTTTGAATTCTATAGATTTTTAAGTAATATATAGAAACCTGGAATTCCTGAGAAAGCATTAGACATACAACCCACATGAATCCTAGTAATTCTCTAATTGATTTATTTGGATGTTGTTATTTGAATTTATTTTGAGTAGGATAAAGCAGGTGCTGGTGAAAAGATTCGTTTCATTTACAACTATATATATACAAAGTTAAGGGCGTTCTTGAAGAATAGTTGTCTATGGTGTCATATCTGAGCAGGAATCCTTTATTTTGGTTATGGATTGAGTTGATGAATATATTTTTACCTTTAGAGATGTGGGTCAGCATACCTTAATGGACAGCTTGAAGAGCTATTAATAGTTCAGCTTTAAGATCAGATTTTTACGCTTCTGTATCCCACACATCAGAAGATACTAATAAGACTCTGTTTGGTTTACCTTAACAGTTGTTTTTCTCAGCTAATTTAAAAATACTAAATGTCTCCAAATCACATTGATGGGCAGTCTGATTAAATAACAGTTTAACACATAAGTTATGAGAAGCGGATAAATCAAAAATGAAAAAAATAGGTAAAAGGTTGATAGACCATCTGGGAAGTTTTATCCTGTAAGCTGCCTGAAAATAAATTTTATTGCCGTTTCCCACTAGGCTATAATGCCTGATGTTTTGAGTTGGAGCGAGTTGGGGGACAAAAACAATTTTTGCAGCCTTTTAAGACTTCCATATGAGCATTGATCTACTGACTCAAAGAAGCCATTGTTTCTCGTATTCTGATGAAGTTCAATCATTTCTCGAAAACTTACAGTATTTTTTGTTGATGTTGTTTCTTTGGCTTCTTCTCAGGTGATTGGTGATGTTAATAATGTCAGAAGAGCTGTTACGATTATTTCAGCACGCTTGAGAGAGAGCCAGCTTCGTGACCGCACTCAATTTAATGGGCGAGTGCCGGATCAGTTTTTAGCTCCGGATGATGAGTTTGTTCCTCAGTTGAACCCTGCATCGCGTAGATCATCGATGGATGGCCCCCCTATTGGACAGCGATTTTCTTCTGGACAAAACAATGTTCGGAGCAATGCACATCTCTCACGCCAACCTGGCTTTGCATTAGAATCTGAAGCTTCTCCGATGGATGATCATGTGCAGTCCTTACCTCGAGAGGACCTTGTCTTTCAAATATGTTGCCCTAATGACAAGTTCGATAGAATTATGGGAGAGAACGGGCTTATAGAAATACTACGAGGCGATATTGGTGTGGATGTCAGGGCTACTGATTCAGTACCAGGATCTAATGAGAGGATAATTATTATTTCCTCTGATGAGGTCTCCCTCCCTCCCTCCCTCTCTCTCTCTCTCTCTCTCTCTATATATATATATATATATATATATATATATAACACATATGTATATAGCTCTATCTCTATCTCTCTCTTGTGCATAAGCGAATTATGGTTCAGATAATAACAAACTATGTCGTTTTTTTTTATGCTAGGGTCCTGATGATGAGCTGTTTCCAGCTCAAGAAGCTTTGCTGCATATCCAGAGTCAGATTGTAGATCTTATTCCAGACACAGATAATAATATTACGACAAGGTTACTTGTGGCATCCAGTGAAATCGGTTGCTTAGAGGGAGAAGATGGATCTCTATCCGATTTGGAAAAATTGACTGGCACTAATTTAAAGATTCTTCCGAGAGAGGACCTCCCATTGGGGACACCTGGGGCAGTTGAGCTTGTACAGGTTCGTGGTTATCTTTGTTTCGAGTACAGCCGTATGTCAACTCTTTGGTTCATTGCATGCATGAGTACCTGAAAATGGTTTTAACTGCTTTTGACTAATTTGGCGAAAAATGTTGTCGGCCTAATTTGACTAAAAGGCTAAGTAATGATAAGCCAAAAAGGTGGAGCCCAGATTTTACTGATTTTTACTAGTGTATATATACCTGTATATCCAATACAAAACCCAAACGGATAGTCTTAACAGATATCATTTATATATGAATTTACAGATTGTAGGTGAGATAAAAGCAGCTAGAGATGCTCTTGTCGAGATAACATCAAGGTTACGAAATTGCTTGTATCGGGAGACTTACCTTCCAAAGGCTTTGCCATCACCGCCTATATCCGCGTCTGTTTCTGGAAGCCTGTCAATGGCGGAGGTTGGTTCTCCCAATGGAGTTGCAGTACGTGAAGGTTTTCATGGAAGGAACGGTCCAGGTGCAGGGCCTCCGACTTTGCTGAGTACACCAGCTGTGTGGCACTCAAAGGTGATACCCGTTAATAGTTTTATTTTAATTATGTTATGTTTCTGTTCCATGATTCGGTTAAAGCATTTCTGAAACTAGTGTTAATGTATGTTCTCTAGAGTTGCTACTTAAAAGATTCAGTGTTCGTTTATCTTTTGCTTGGTCTGTCCATCCTATTGTATATCCTGATGGATGATACTTATAAGGTGTTCATCGTTACTGTAGGATGCTGTGGCATCTGGCGGAGCAGTAGAAAGAAAGGTAAATGATGCTCAAGAAGAAGCACCGGTTAACTCGAACAGGTATGGAACTCTCCTCTCTCCCTGTTGCTTAATTTGAATCTTTCATTACAACTTTACGCCTCTTTCATCACTTATGCCCGTTACCATGCCTGTGTTCATCAGATATTCTTTGCCACTTGTCACCAGAAGTACATTGGAAGTAGTCATACCAGAGCACGCGATATCTAAGCTCACAATGAGATCAGGAAACAGGCTTGCTCAGATCAGTGAGGTAATGTTAACTGCTTGAATTCCTTCCCTTGTTCTTTTTGCAAAAGCAAAGTTGAGTTGAAGTATCTGTGCCCATTTTCATATGAACAGTTGTCAGGAGCTAGTGTTAAACTTGTGGAAGATGAAACCGAATCTGAAAAGGTCATTCGAATATCTGGTACACCGGAACAAGCTGAGAGAGCTCAAAGCTTGCTCCATGGGTTTATTCTGAGCAGTAAGTGTACCACATCCCTACTCAGTGTTTCTTTCCTTCAGTTGATCACTGGGTGTTAAATTAATGTGAATTGGACGAGCATCACCAGGCAATCATAGCAATGAGCTTGGGTGTTAATTGTCAATCAGTGACGAGGTTAACCGTCTGACTCCCCATGACTAGGATCGTCCGTTTTTTTTTTTTTTTTTTTGACACCACCTTACAAGTTGGTGATTACAGTCGCACAATCTCCTGTTAATCGTAGTGAGTAATGTTTTTGTTTTGATTTTTCAGCGCAAGAAGACATTCCATCAAGCTAGTGGGAGCCGTGCAAAAACAAGGTAACAAATGGGTTGTTTAGCGGAAGATGGCCGAACACCTCGGTGCAAATACCAGGTGATTATCGAGCCTTAGTCCCCTAGTATGATGATGAATAGGTATGTGTTATTTATATCTATATGCTTGTATCGTAGTTCCAAGAATATGAATGCCAAAGTGTAAAATTTTCATTGTAATCATAGTTCTGAGCAAGCTCTTTGTATGGCATTCTTTGATTTCAGAATTCGTTATCCTTCTTGGATGCATATGTTACTACAACAGTTGATTAGTCGGGGATGTACATTTTAACCTTCTTTTCTGAAATAGGTCCCAACTGATTTTGCTTCTTCTTGCTGAAAAGGATTATGCAACTAATTGCTGTTTTATATGTGGCATAGCGAATTCTCTCTCCGCCAGTGGCAGAGTGGGATGGAGAAGCAAAGGCGAACTCGGTGAATGTTGTTAGCACGACCTTGGTGCGAAATTGTGTTTATAAACTTGGTGGGTGGTGGTAGCTAACATGACATAGATTTGAAGGTTCTTACCCATGAATAACTCTGTATTGTGGTGTCCTTGCCTGTAACACACAAGAGTTTGGAAATTTTAGGGTGGAAAGTTGATCAAGGTTAAATCCAGAAATTTGGAATTGCCAGTCGCCATGAGAAGTAACGTCTCGTAATTTAGGTTTAACATGTTAGGGCGAGTTGTTAGTCATTATTCATTAAGAAGATACTTTAGGTTCTGACCCTGCTGTTTAACAATAGAAAAGGTCAGATTAGATAATTTAGGTTTATCACAAGAAATAGCTTCTGGGAAGTTCAGCGGGAGTGTAATCTCTTAAGGTAGGACCATTCTAATGGATTATGAGGTACTAGGCGTTACATGCATAAACTGTTGGGTCCAATCTGTTTCTATGTTTCTTGCACTCAGGTTTCAGGTTAGATACTTCCTTGTAGCTCAATTAAGTTATAGGCCTGATTTATTGGATGAGAAGGTATAAGCATGCAAAGAAGACCTGTATTGGGAGACAAAGTGCATCTCTCTCTTGATTGATCTGAAAAAATGATGAGTGTTCCATAGAGGGAGTATTATGTCCCAAATAACACTGGAACTTGAAAGATGGCCTACATGAGACTTGTTCTAATGTACGGGTTTTGAATGGCCAATTCCAATGAAAGAGTAGTTTAGTTGACTTGTGTTTTTGATTTGGGGTTACGTGATTTCTAAAAGTAAAGAAAATAAGAGGCAAGATATTATAGTGTATGGGAAAAACCTAACTAAAATTTTGGAATAGATGCATGGAATCGGAAATTGTTGTGGGATGTGAATTTTGTGCGGTTGTTCTTTCATTTGGTTTCTTTTAGGTGTATCAATCAGTTTCTCTTTATTTTCCCTTTTTGTTAAATTTGTAAGGTCTATCGGCTTGTCCCTTGAATCTCTTTATAAATTTAAGGTTATCTTCAACATGGCAATCTTTCTTTTCCTTGGCTTTTTGTTTAAAGTCTTGACAAGATAACGTTGTGTGAATGCATAAACTAAATGAGACCAGTATGTTTATCAACGTGTATTTTCTATTTTCCCCTAGGAATTTTTTGTGTTTACATTTTAAAGGGCTTCATAACTTAATATAAGAGGATGTAATTGTAATCAAGTTTCCTGCTTCTTTATAGAGGTCAACAAGAAAAGCATTAGTACCTGTTAATGGCATGGACCTCCTTTGAAACCTATTCGTAACTGTAAAAAAGGCGTATGTGTATTAGGAAAGAATCGGTGAAAGAGAAGCTAAGCTATGTTAGGTATGTTTCTTTCCTGGACTGATAGAAAAGACAGACGAATGCATAACCAAAAACGGCTAAGAGGGCTATGCTATAGACTAAGGTTATCAGTTTTCTATCGTTTTCTTGATCCTGTACTGGTTTGTCTGGTGGATATTCAAGTCGGACTGTAGTTTTATCTTTTACTTTAGTTTCCAAATGTTTTCATTTGGTTAGATGCGCATCGCACCTCCTATATGCTTGTCACATCTTTTTAAGCTTAGGTGCAACTACTACTATCGACACATGTTCTCAAAAGAAAGGAAGTAGCAAAGGGCTATTCTCTAGACCTAGTAAATGAGTGAGCTTGCAGATCCAGTGGAGCCTTAGTTATACCATGAGAGTAGCAATCATAGGTCCACATATATCTACTCAGAAAAGACTTCCAATAGCACCATATCCATTGAACTTACAGTGGAGCGCACATCTTTTTTATATCACTGTAACTGCAAAATTATTGATTCTTCCATCCCTCCTTGTTGCTCTATTTATGTTTGATGGTATTTGTACTTTGTCGTGGCACCACAACTTTAGTTTTTCCCAACATTTTAACACAAAAAATTGAACAAGTCAAATGTTACTTTTATCCAACAGTACAAAGTCGGATATTAGCCAAGTGATCTCATATCATAATGTTAGCGTAGTCTTTTGTACATAATAGCCTGTATCAGATTGAGACTCTATCTATCTCAATTTGCAATTGCTCATCAAAATGGATAATTTTCTAGGAAGCACCACCAAAATTCCCTCTTGCCTATTTGCTCTCACCCTTTGCAGCTAACAGCTAGGAACAGGCTGAATTTTCAAAACAGATGCAACCAACATTGACAAAAAAGAGGTAGTTGCCGTGGAACAGGCTGAATTCACTTTATGGCCTTGTACGAGGTGTGATTACGTTGACATAGTATTTTGACAAAATTTCCCGCATCCCATGCTATACGTAACCCCACTGATGGTAAGGGCCGAGTAAAAATAATTAGGATGCGAGTTAAAAATCGGAAGAAGCTAGCTAACAATAACATATGCGAGTAAAAATGATTACGTTTTAACTACTAGACGTACGGATGCGTACCTCCCTTGCTTTCGTTTGTATCTAGAGAATGCACTTTTTACCATTCGTCGTCCTTCATGAGGTTATGCATGCGTCATGCATGAACAGATTGACCAATAGGAAAGGCATTTTTGCCTGTCATTGTCCAGCCATGAACCACCTTTTTTTTTTCTTTTTCATTTCTTTTTGGGGGATTTTGTGTTTCCCCCTCAAAATAAATAGCTATTTTGCGTTACCCCCTTCATAAACTACTAATTGGCAAAACCCCCTTTCTGTTATAACTGTCGTTAGTTCACGTGCAGCCCACGGTGTGTAAAATGAAACAAGTTCATCGTTATCGTTTCTTCTACTCTATCTCTTAATCTGTGTTGCCAGCACCGACACCTTCATCACCTCCCAACACCGGAGAGACCGGACTCCTTTTGTTACCGTCCAATGTAATCCAAATAATCCAAAACAAAATCCTCTTTGATTATTGTTCACTCTTTTCTTTCATACACATAAATCATTCATCATCTATAAAAACCCCTAATTTGATTTCATTAAACCACAATTTCAACCTTGATTTGAAATTTCTCGCACATCTTCGAAGTTGGATTCATGGGTTTTAATAATTTGTTCTTTTAGATTGAGTATTTGAAAGAACAAGAAAAATCGGACAAATGGTTAAAGAATCAAAATTGGATTCATGGTGACGATGACTGCGACTACTACAAATCCAGTGAGATCATGGAGAACGACATTCGTAGCCATAAGAGACGAAACCCTAACTTGTAGTACTCTCACTGTATCACCTTAATCGAAGTTTCAAAATATCTTTCATCTAATTCATGGGCTAGCAAAAATAATTTCAATTGATTTCGTAGGTGGAAAATTGTGACTAACATCATCGAAAGGAATTGATATTGCTGATGCTGATGAACTAATTAATGGCAGCGACGACGGTGTTGTTAATGGCGGCGACGGTGGTCTTCATGAACATGGTGAACATTGTTCAGTTAAAAATGATATTCAATGTCCAAAAACGCCCATTTTCTTGCTTGATTCGTGGGTTTTAGGTTAACATAGGTGAGACTAGATTGGATTGAGAAAGGGTTGCTCAATATGAATCTTGTCACGGTGGTTCCTGTAATAGTCCAGCGTTTTAGCGAGGAGATGCATAGATGATTAACATGTTTCTTTAGATTAAATTAAGATCTTTAGATCTATGAAAGATACGTGGTATACTCTTGCTATCAAAAATGTATTTGTGGTATACTATTCAATGATAATTGGTGAGCATATGCACACGGTCACCTGGCACGCGATGACTAACCGAGAAGAGACGGTAAAGATAACAGAAAGGGGGTTTTGCCAATTAGTAATTTATAAAGGGGGAACGCAAAATAGCTATTTATTTTGAGGGGAAACACAAAATCCCCCTTTCTTTTTTTTCTTAAAAAATATCTTTTAACATTTCCAAAACAATACCATATACTAATAAAATTAAAAATTAAAAATCAATCGGAGTGAATGCCATTGCCATGGACCAAAGAGAACCTAATTTGGGTAAAGAGATTTGTGTTATATATTTTATCGGGTTCATAAAAAAAAAAAAAAATGCACAAAACCAAAACTTAATCGACACGACCAAGAGAAATTAAGGAAACAAGTAGAATGTACATGCATGGTACGCCCGCAATTCAACAACTGAATTCTACAATACACACACCAACTGAAACTGTTTGATCTTTCCGCGATCCGACGACTGAATTCAAAATAATGTCAAAATCTATTTGATTTGTTGTTTTTTTTCTGTCGTCTCTCGTGGGAGTTTTCACCAAATTAAGTACCATACGCCTCAACTGAATTTTGAATCGTGTATTCACATTTTTGTATTCATTTCTAAGTAACCAAGTATGGCTAGCTGTATATGGCATACCTCTCTTCAGCAATAGTTCAGTCAGTAACAAATTTTGCAGCAAAATGTTGCCACACCGATTCAAGATAGAAGTTTGTTGAAATTTTAACCAACCCATAAAACATATCGAAGAGAATTACTGCAATTTACTAATAATAGATGTGGATAAGTTGGAATTAAATTCAGTGAAAGAAAACTGTTGTTTCCCAATAGGCACTTACTCAGCTCTATTAAATGCTAGATTTGGCAATTGGCTTGAACGTAGTAAAGTGATCAATCTCTGTTTGATACATGTAAAATTTTGCTAGATAAGCAGGGATTTTGAAAAAAAAATCTTGAACCTAGTGCCGTTGACACCCTCATCTCCATCTCCATCTCTATTATCCCCATTATCTCACTCCTTATTAACTCCCCTTCTCCATGTGTTCTATATAACCTTACATAAAACCCATACATGTCATGCAAGTAAACCAACCACATTTTAGACCTAGCCAAGAATTAGTGAACCCTAGAGAGAGAGAGAAGTTTTAGATAAACCCAAACAAACTTCTACTCTCCTATTTAAATCACTTCCTCTCCTTCCATTTGTTTTTGTGTTCTAATCAACTAAAAAAACATTTTTCTTCTTCTTTTCTTCCTTCCAATCCCATTTTGCAACCATGGTTTCAGCAGATGCTATTAGAACTGCCGTTGGAATTTTGGGTTAGTAACAACTAAAGAAGATTATTATTAGTTTTTGTTTTGTTTTTGGTGTGCCTGATCCAGTCTTTCACCATGGTCAAAGATAAAGTAGAATTACGTACAATATGTGATCCATATGTTATTCTTGAAACTTGAATCTCGACCAATTTTTCTTTTTTCAAATGAAACTTTATACTTGACGTTTTTTGATTCAAGAATTCCCACTGCTAGCATATTTTGTGAGAGTTTTCTTTTGTTAGCTCAACTAGTTTCTTGATTTTATTAACATGGTTTTATGTTGAATAATATTGCAGGAAACGTAATAGCACTTGCACTGTTCTTGTCACCAGTGTAAGTAGTCTTAAATCCTACGTAATATTTATACATACCATCTGAATATTTAATTAACTAATCTTTTCAAATCTGTAGTGATTGTGTCTTTCTTGTTTTTCAGACCAACTTTTATTCAGATATGGAAGAAGAGATCAGTAGAACAATTCTCACCGGCACCATACCTAGCAACCCTTCTTAATTGCATGTTATGGGTCCTATATGGTTTGCCCATTGTTCACCCCCACAGCATGCTGGTTATAACCATCAATGGAACTGGTTTCGTTATCGAACTCTCGTACGTGTTACTCTACATTTACTATTCTGAGGGTAAAATGAGGTTAAGAGTACTAGCAATTTTTCTACTCGAGTGCTTATTTGTTGCCGTTACAACCGTCTTGGTTCTTACGTTGGCTCATACACATGAACGCCGATCTTTAATCGTCGGAAGTATGTGTGTATTCGTTTGCATTTTGATGTACGTCGCTCCATTATCCGTCATGGTGAGTCTTTTTCTGTACTCTATAACAGGTTTCATATGCATGGCTTACCTTATTTGTGTTTTTGGCTACCAGCGGATCGTCATCCATAATTTACTATTTACCTACTAAATAAGGTTGCTAGGTCTATACTAGTTGCTGGCAGTGCTACACGTACACATTCGTGCATGCAGATTTAGTTTTCTATTATTTTATTTATTAATGAATTAATGACACTTCAGAAAATGGTGCTTACAACGAGAAGTGTAGAATACATGCCCTTCTTTCTTTCCCTAGCTTCATTTGCCAATGGTGTTTGCTGGACAACTTATGCTCTTATCCGTTTCGATCTCTTCATCACTGTAAGTATGCCTTAATTCCTTCTCTCCCATCAGTAAATGATTCTATATCAAGCGTGTGCTGCTAATTAATTTAAAAGCTAGCTAACATTATGGTGGTGGTGTGTCAGATTCCAAACGGCCTCGGTACTTTGTTTGGGTTAGGTCAATTGATACTCTACGCCACGTTCTATAAATCTACGCAGAGACAAATTGCTGAAAGGAAGAGTAAAGGTGAGATGAGTTTGACACAAGTGGTTGTGATGAATGGAGATCCTAAGAAAGTAGCCAATGGGAATCATGCTTCTGAGATACGTGAAATCTAATGGCTAAATCAAAAACCAGACAACCCATTATTGTGGACCCCGTAAATCACTAGTATATCTATATCATGATGTATTTCAGTGTATTCCCCTCCTCTTCTTCTTTTTATTTTTCTTTTATACTCGTTATAACGTATTGCTCTTCGTTGCTATGTAATGTAATTTGGGTGTTAAGTTGGCTTTTCAATAATGTTAAGCCTAATTATGTCTAGCCAAGGTTCCCTTTTCTTCATTTTTGGTTTAGTAAGGACTAAGGTTGTGTGAAACTGGTGATGGTGAATGCACTCAACATGTATCATTAAGCTTGCGTTCTGTCTTTGGCATTGACATGAATCTACTCGCTAATAGTAGACTTTCTATTTCTCACCAGCTTAAACAACTTTCGGCATTAATTGCTCCTTTTTTAGTTTCCAACCGAATTATCACACCAAAATAAAGATATAAGATCACCTGAATCAACCTGCCGACTTGGGTGAGCAGAGATCAGGTGCGAAATAGCAGCTATGGTTCTCCAGCAAGAGCCAGCAAATAAAGATTTTACTGATGCAGGTGTCCAATAAATATATAAGTATGATCATTTTATAAGTATGGTTCAAAAAAATAAGTATGGTTCTCCACGCCCATACTTATCATGAGTATGTAAGTTTTTTTTTTTTTTTAACAAGAACATACCATGTAAGTTTTTTTTTTTTTTAACAAGAACATACCGTAGGAGTACAATACCGAGAAATCCGACAAGAGAAAGATTACCGGAAAGAAAAAGATTACCGGAGTAAGACAAATACAAGTATGAGTATGTAAGTTGATACCATACTATCAAAAATGATAGTCTCATTGCTTAAACACTCTTTATAAACAATAAATATAGACACTAGATTTATGCCCGTGCTACACAACGGGTATTTCTTTCCTTTTAACTTGGTTTGTGCCCGTGTGCCCGTTTCGTGGCTATGTATTTTTGATTTGGTGTGGCGGAGAAAATACATTTAACAGGTGGAGAAAAGATAGGAAATGTGTGCGGATTTTATTTATTTTTTCCTTTTATTTTCGCAGAAAATATGTGAGTTTTTTTTATTGTGAATGAATCTAAAAAATAAAGAAAGAGACACAAAGTAAAGGGAGAGAAAATATGTGTGAAATATGTGGGTTTTTTTATTGTGAATCTAGAAAATAAAGAAAGAGACGCAAAGTAAAGGGAGAGAAAAAGAGAGAAGTTTGTTACAGAGCCTACGGCCCATGGATGTACGGTTCATCTAGTTACCTAGAGTTTACCTTTACATGTATATAAAGGAAATCCCAATTAGATCAATGGAGACGTTATCAAAAGCTAAAGAAAGATAAAAAAAAAATTGGGTACTCATGAATCGGTATCCCTATCATAGACTGATTTCGATACTCCAATTTATTCATTTTTTCCCCTTTTCAATCTTCCGTTAAAAAGGAGGTATTTTGATTAATCATATCATATGTGAAGCTTGCAATTGGAAGTTCATGTCATAGTTGCGGATCTAGATTTTTTTGTTCCCAACTAGAACTAGGTATGTTTCAAAGAGGAGGAAGAAGAGGAGTCGTAAAAGAAAGAAAGAAAGAAAAAAATCAGGAAATCTTATGTTCACAGAGAAGATCCGTCTGTTCGCGTTCATCCATGAAAGGGAAGAAGGAAAATCTACCGGGCCGGCCCGGTCCAGCCCGTTCCAACTCGGTCGATCCGGTCCAGTCCTATCCTTTCCCGTTCTGGTAGTCCGTCGTGCATGTGCGAGCGGGTTCCGGTTCTGTGTATGTATAGATAGAACCAAAGCTTGGCCTGAGGTATGTAACTATATACTTGCTGGGTTTTTTTTTTTTTTTTAGAACATGCCTAGTTCTGGTTTTTCTTTGTCTTAAGATAAATCCATATCATATAAATGGTCATCTTAGATTATGACTTTTGATCTTGATCATCAAGAATTTTGGTCTTAATGTTATTTTGTTCTCTTGAATATGATATTAGTTATAGTTGAATGGTGTATTTTATTCAATTGGTTGTACCAACTCGATTCTAATGTATTTATTTGAATGTTCCGTGGGATGTATTCCAAAGATACGTTGCAAATAAAATCACATGTATTCCAATTTTTGTGGAAGAACTCACAAAAGGTGATATGAGTAAGAAAATTTGCATTTATGTACTTCATACGCCTGTTGGCATAGTGAAACATGTGCATGAACATGTATCATGAGACAAAGATGTACTTTTGTCTCTATAGTGATAACACCAAGTATGAACCGAGCATGGGATTAGCTCCCATCGGAAATGAAGGAGTTGGAATTGCACTTAGTTATTGATGTTGGTACAAGCAATGTAATGCAGGTATCATAGTAGCAACCAATTTTCACATCAACTATAATGGCAACAAGAACTTTGCCTGGCCAATTGACTATCTTATTCAGTTGAACTAGATCCACTGTTTGCACTTATGGAATGAAAACACGAGACATAAATTCTCTAAAGCACTTGAGATATGTTGGGTGAAACGTATATCATTCCCTTAAAACGTAATATATATTTACTCTAAAGTACTTGAGTTGAATCCCACATTTGTTACATAATAAGGCCACACCACTTATTAAAACTCTCAAGACCCAAATATCTAACTGATAGTTTTTCTTCCACTAATTTAAGGAATATACACTAGTTGTTGAACTAGTTCCTTATAATATGAGTACGATGATTGGATCATCGAGCGAAGCATTTCTCAAAATTTTGTTGCCAAGATGTAACAAAGACTTAAAGTCGCATAAGCTCTGTATGTACAAAGTGCTAATCACACTTTGTTAAGTGCAAATGGTGTTCATGCGTGAACTATTACCTATTTTTATTTTATTTTTGGAAACTTACAGTGAGAATGGAGTTGATTGCATCTATAAATTATTTCTAATGAATGTGGAAGGAAGCATATTCTTAGAAAATTAATGAGTCAATCTAGTGAATTGTAAATCACTGGAACATGAATTACTGAATCCATATTAACCCCAACAATGAACTGAATGGGATTGATTCATAAAGACTTTGACATAACCATAAGGCACATTGGTTGTGACACGATGTTCCATTTTGAAAGTACTAACACGGGCATCACTTCATTTGAGTGTACAAGACAAGGAACTAATAAAATGTGAAGTTACAACATCCATCACAATCATTGATTTCTAAAGTAACTAGATTTGCACTGCCTCTCCCCATTATGCTTTGGAGTAAGAAAGCACGTTACTCATCTTACAAAGTCTTTCTTTAGTAAAACATGACTGAGACCATCATGTTTTACTTAGAAGAAAATGGTAAATAACTCATTCTCCAAAGAAATAAAGTGTTGTTAGTGAACATATATCCATGCAAAATGCGGACCATTCAAGTGATTTATGGCTCTGATGGATGATTCGACGCATTGAATCGGTTATTGCTCATAACAAACGATGCGTTTAATTTTTGTAAAACTCCTAGCACATATTACAAAATGAAAAGTGCAAAGTCTCACCACCCTTGTTAATGCTATAGAATGTATATCAAAAGGACTTGATAAATATTGCATATTTAATAGGATCAGTATAGAGCAGCTTATACCCAATGGTCTCGCAGAGGCTACCATCAAAGGTTATAAATGGTGTCTAAGGAATAGGTTATGCGTACCAACCTACCTTTTGTTGCTTTGGGGATATGCAATATTACACGCATCTTTACTTATCCATTTTAGAACCCAATATTAGTCAACTTTTTTTTTTTTTTGCGTACCAGTTGGTAACTGGATTTAAGCCTGACATTCATGTTCTTACGTATTTTTGGTTGAACTATATATGTGCCATTACGAGTCCACATCATACTATGATGGGTCACAAAAATGATTAAGTAGTTATGTTGGATATTTACTCCCAACAATTATCCGGGTTTTAAAACCTTTGGCAGGAGATCTCTTACCGCTAGATTTGCGGGTTGTCATTTTAAAGAGACAGTCTTCCCATCGTTAGGGGGAGATAAGAAAAAGCATTTTCTATTGGAACGACAAGAATTGTCGTGGTGTGTTCCCACTGTGTCTCATATTGATTCTTGTACTCCACAAATGTAAATGTGAAGTGACAAAGAATAATCGCGATTTTCAGAATGTACACTGATGTCGCTAAAGTGATGAGATCACACGTACCATTTGCAAACCTACCTGCAAGGTTACGAATCCTCAATAAAGGATATACACCAATACTAAGGTGTTGTAACTACACTTAGTGGAAGTGTGGTTGAGGCCGTGGCTCCATAAAGGAAGATGGAGAGACCACCAGGTTCGATAAATGCTCATCTAGAAAGGAAGTAGATGACTAAGGCACAACCTAATTTGTATCATTAATAAAATCATCTCATTTAATTTTCTCTGACTATGTCCATGAATCAATACTGGAGGACACTCCGAAGTTTAATGATTCCAGAGAACAGTGAAATCCTAAAGGATTATGAGAACACAAACGAGTCAATGGAAAGATCGTGCCAGCATATATATTAATGATTGTTTTTATATATAGTTGTTCAAGAAAATAGAGCACGACGAGATCGAACCATGCTTCTTATTGTTTAATGTCAACAAAGAGCATATTTGGCCTACACAATCTAGGTATAACTTGGTTCTTTAATTTGACAAATATACGGGTATTTGGTGTGGTTGTGCTAACCAACCAAGTGTAAAGCCTATGGGACATACATGATTATTTTTAATAGAACACGGTGGGAAGAATGAAGTCTCAAAGTATTAAGACTCTCCTAGTGGCGCGACTTATAGTGTTCCGCTACTTAGTTAGCTTGGTAATTCCAAAAAGACTTGAAATGCAGCATATGTATGTGGTTATTACGTATCTCTGAAAGAATCAAGAGATAGAAGATATTTACAAAAGTACTTGATAGCCTTTTGTTGCGCAAATCAAATGACTCTAAACCACAAAGTGCGTTAACAGTTAGATAGAACGCTCACTTATAGATTGAAGCAATCAGACAGATGTGGTATACCCGTCTAAGTGACTATTTGATTTGGAGGGGATAGACAAGTAAGTTATTTGCACTTGCGCATTCACAAGAAAGTTCCTGATTTGGAATTGTAGCTATCTATGTCGATGGTACATACATGATGGGTACTCTTGATGTAATAGGAGACCTTAAAAGCTATTTGAAATCCGAATTTGAGATGAAAAATTTGGGGAAAGCTCGACCGAATACTGAGCTTTTGGTATATTATTCCACCAGTTTGCATATGTCTAAAGTTGTCAGGAAATTTAACAAAGACATGCATCCTAATACCACTCCCATGATTAGTTGAGGTTCAAATGTAAGTAAGTGACTATTTCGTCTAAAGGAAGATTACGAAGATGTGTTGGGAGATGAAATTCCCATATCTAAGTACAATAGACACATTGTTGTACTAAGTATAATAATGTACTCGATTAAATTTTACACCCTCAGGGAACTTGTTAGCTAAATATTGCTCAGCGCCAACGCAACGTTATTGGAATGTTATATTAAATGTAATCATGTACTTAAAAGTAACCATTGACATAAATTTGTTTTATCCCTGAAAAGACATTAAAAGGAATGCTAATGAAAGTGTAATCCAAAAGTTGTTGATTATGAAAGAACAATAATCTCTTCTCCAACGAAAGTAATCAGGGGGAGATATGGTAGACTATTTTTTAGGTCATTACCGATATTCAGTTTAGAAAAGTACAAGATTAAAGGAACTATCTGGAACAACTCTTAAAGTAATCAGGGGGAGATGCCGACATCAGGGGGATCCAAGGATATGATGTCGACATATTTTACTTCGAAATTGAAGTTGTGTTGTACTTTTTTTCCCTTTGATCGAGAATAGTATTTTCCAAGGGGTTTTGTTACTCGGCAAGGTTTTTAATGAGACAACAACAAACACCGAGAATGTAATTTCCTAGATAAGGCTATTATTGTTCCCACGAGGATTTTCTACCTTAAGAGTTGTGAAGCAACTAGTCAACTTCAACGGAGCAAAGTGATCATCTGCAACAGATCACTTTTACTTGCATCTGTCACGTTGTACTCTTTTCCCTTCGTCAAGGTTTTATCCCACTGGGTTATCCATGTCTAGGTTTTAATGAGGCAACATATTCGAGTCCAACTATGTTCTAAGTTTGCTTAATATTGTACTCTTTTTCTTTAGTTCAGGTTTCATCCCTCTGGGTTTACCTGATGAAGTTTTGACGAGGCAATTAACTTAGACTCATCGATCTTTGAAGATCGTATTGCATGTGATGAACTACATGTAAACTACTAGACAACATGTGAAGTACTACATGTGCAGAGTTGTACCAAGGTTTTATCTCACTGGGTTTTTCCTTGTCAAAGTTTTAGTAAGGCAATTGATTTTGGAACAAGTCATCAAGGAGAGAACGACATTTGAAGAAGTACATTTAAAGCACTATGTATAAAGTTTTGTTATTGAACCACACAAGGGGGGGTGTTACAGGGCCTACGGCCCATGGATGTGCGGTTCATCTAGTTACCTAGAGTTTACCTTTACATGTATATAAAGGAAATTTTATCCTAGTAACCCTATTATCCTAATCAATAGAAACCTCTCCTTGCCTCTTTATTTTCTCCATATTTTCCACTGCAATAAAGTTATCATTATGTGTGTAAAATACAACAGATTAAACTTTTATTTATAAAGATAAAAGACTTGGTGCCCAAGCTATGTAAACCCTAATCTTAGACACGAATGGAATCTTAATAAATAAACTTGGTTTATAACACTCCCCCTAATGACCACTGTGGCTAACAGGAAAACTCGGAAGACAAAAACCTTAAATTGCATAAGCATGTAAAGACTCAGATAGTGTTGGACACGCATATGTTGCCTAGTTAAAAACTTGACAAGGAAAACCCATCGGGAAAAACCTTGACGTATGAAAAAGAGTACAACGCGATAAGTCCAGTAAATGCACCTTCTGTTAGAGCATTGCTCAATCGAACTTACAAGTGTTGTTATCTCAAGCTTGTTGTCAAATTTAGTTGATCAAAACTATATCTTGATTTCTAGTCTACATTTAGTCAAGTCTCGGATTAGGATAAAAGTGTGTACTTGAGTACCAGACATCACTGCGTTCTACCGTTTGAAGACGAAGATCAACCGAAGCTTTTAGAGAACTTCATCAACAAAAGGTAAGTGAATACTGAACCACTTATTACTCAAGTTTTCACCTTTCTATCTATGAGACTATGTCGCATGACTGAAGAAGACTTTACATGCACAACAGAAATTTCGAGTCAACTTTATCTTGATTAATTATTCTCGAAATATGTTGACTAAGCTTAAGAACATTTGTTCATACTTGATGAATTTGGTTAAAAATAATTTATTGTTTATGACCTAAATTATGATTCAAGATTATCATTTGAAAACAATCTGGAACAGTGATATGTGTCATTGATGTTATTCATGAATGTTTCAAATTGATTATTAGAGAGATATAGAACTACTATAAATCTAGATACAGGACAATACACGCACCAGCTTACATAGTGGCGCCAACTATTATAGGTCTAGAGCCGCAGTACATGTACCTAGTACACGTACCGGCGTAGCTATAGTTCGGCAACGACTTTTGGGTACACATACCCAGTTTGCAAACCCAAAAATTTATGTGACTTGTGAACTCGGGTTGGTACCCGTACCGGCGTAGCTATAGTTCGGCAACGACTTTTGGGTACACATACCTAGTATGCATACCGAAAAATTTCTGTGAACTACTGAACACTTTTTTGTCTTAAGGGTATACAAACCCGGTACACGTACCACGACAAAATAACTCACAAACTGGAAGTAAGTACACGTACCAGGTACACTTACTTACCCTGGATATTTTCAGTTGTATCATAATTATTTCTATGAGATAATCGACATTTGAACAACTCTCTATACAAACACATCTAGACATATATGATCACATTATATCCCATATATGGATGTGACTCAATATTAAAGTCTTAAAGTGTTATATGAAAATGATTAAGCTTATAATTCTTCGGGCTAGTTTCGGCTAACCTTTCATGAACAAGTCATTGTACACGGTTCGGTTATGGTCCATCCAAACCAGAGTGTATATATTTTGTTGTGTTAATCTCAAATTAAAGATTCATATCCTTAGCTTAAATCTAAAGCAACCTTTGTTTTCAAAGTCTATATAAGAATAACCTCAAGCAACTGTGATTTTTGAATCCCCGACTCTTTTGTTGTGTGTAGTAGTTGTAAACTAGAGTCGTCCTCTCTTTTAAATCTTTTTAGGTTTAACAACTAAAAAGACTTCGCTTAGGGATTCGTGAAGCTAGGTCTGACTATCTTTATCTTGATAGTTCGTGTATCATGATCTTGCTACTGATTGTTGAATCTCACTACGACCAGGCAAGATAGATAGAAATCGCAAAGTTTCTTCGTCTCATACTTTGTGATTCCACAGGTATATTCCTCTATAACGATTCTTAATTAAAACCGGAGTATGAATTACTTGTGAGGTGAATTATAATTTAGGCTAGTTTTTCGGAAGTCGAAAGTACCGGATTTTGAGGTTTGCTAGACTTTCACTACACCAAATTCTGGGATTAGAAACAGAACCAGGCCGTTACAAAAATAGGTTGTAACGGCCCTCGCCTGTTGCAAAAGTGGGTGTTACATTTTTTTTGTAACGGCTTTGTGGCCGTTATTTAATTTTTTTTGTGACGGCCCTCGTAATGAGCTTGAGTCGATTCTGGTGCCACGTGGTAACGCACTTCGGGGTCCGATTCATGAATTTTTTTTTGTAAATTGTTGTAACATGTCGAGCCGTTACGAACTTTTTGTAATGAAAAAAATTACTGCCGGTCAACCTTGACCTAGTAAAAATTGACCAATTTTGATCAGGTCAAGGCTGACCGGCAGTAATTTTTTTGCCGGAAATAAGCCGGAATTCTAAATTCAATACATTCATGACCACACTCAACAACAATTTCTTCAATCTATGCAAAAGAACATTCATTCAATTCATAATCACATTCATTCAATTCATCTCAGGTTCATATAACAAAGAAACTGAAATTTCTCTAAGTATCAAATTTCTCTAAGTACCAAATTTCTCAAAGAAACTTTTAAAGGAATACATACAAATACAAACTTACTGCCTACAAAACTGAAATTTCTTTTGATGCAGGAGCTGCATCAGCTTTCCTCTAATCCGTCTTTACATGTCATAAACGCTACCTGTCCTATGTAAGTTACAAGAAGGAAGGTTTCAAAATATCCATGAAACGTAGAGCTTGTGAATGGTACGACAATACCTCTGGAATTAATACAAGCAGGGTGAATTACTAGTCCTGAACATTGGCCTTGTTTCCAGATGGAATGATTGAGTTCTCACGACTAAATGATTGGTTAAAGAGAAGCCGAGACCGGAACATATCCATAAATGGGAACCATGACATAACTGCTACAAGTGTTCTGTCTTTCTTTTTGAGTGTTGTTCGAGTCATAGCTATGAGAAAAGATAGCAATACAAGGAAAAAAAACAAAGAAACCTCGCCATCACCAGCACAAAAAATAAAGTTTCTTAATTGCCATCACACAATCTAGCCATAGAAATCACAGATTTTATTTATCCTCCCAACTAGTTGTATTTGTTCACAAGAATATGAAACACTAAGGATTTTTTCTCCTGAAAAAGTGACTTCCTTGGCTCAGATTTATGTTGAAACATCTACTACCCTTGCAAAAAGTCTAGCATTAGTAACTTAGGAAGTTCTACTACCCTTGAAATTTTTAGCCTTCACTTAGGAAGTATCTAATAGCAAGACAGAATCTATTACCAGCGCTATCTTAAAATGCAAAATAAAGGGTTAAAATTGCATCCGCTCCAAAGAGAGATGGCCAAAACCTGAGCCCTAATGCTTAGATCAACACCCTGCATCCACGAGGACTAAGAACTAAGAGCAACATGTATCAATTGGGGAAAGATCTGTAAACAAGAAAAGCATCCAACTCTAAGGCTAACAGTTATGATAAAGAGAGGTTAACAGTTATGTCAACAAAAACTTCCTGGTGTACTGTGACCAACAAAAAACAAACACCAGTCTATCAGCAGGATTCATAAGAAACCTCTACTCAGTGGAGGTCCAAAACAAGATAATTCACCAATGACTAATTATAGTTTATATACAAAGGAAACACAACATATATGATAACAACAACTTGAAATTATTAGATACTTCTACAACAAGTAGCTAACATATGGTTGTACGATGCATTTAGATTCTCACCTCTGGAGCGAAGCCCTCAATGTGATCCTTCTCCGTTTGTAAGGCGAAAGAGACACAAACAAAGAGAAGTAGTGACTCTTGATCATCATTTTCTTAATTTCTGCACTGAAGAAAGTGTAAATTAGTAACATGTCATTCAAAAAATAATCCTAATTTCTAGCTTATATAGGTATTTAAAGGATTTCAGTAGCTTAAAAATGTTCACACACTTTAAATTTCCGAATAGCCATGGTAGATGACCTGAGGATATAACACCCAGATATATCATAGTAGTCGATCCGTTCACTCCTACCTGCAAAATACAAGAGAGTAGAATGCACATTCACTACAGATTTAAGCACTATCACATTACAAAATTAGTAAATACAAACTAAGAAAACAAAAGGGTCAATTAGATACCTCAGAATACCAATCCCCGAAATTTTCATCTTTCAGGGGCTTTAACTTAGGTGTTTTCTTCTCCTTTGTCACGTCCAAGTTAGCCACTCTGATGATACATTACATGAGATTTCGTTCCCTTTCCTTCCCTTTCCCCTTCTGAAAAACAGGTGAAGATGCTCAAGAAATCAGGCAGCAAACAATATCATCTATCTGAACCAAAAGCAAAACTACTATTCCACCATAATTAGTAGTATCATCCCAAGCAACATCATAATTGAAAATTAACCAGGCAGCTGTGGGAGAATTCACCGTGTATAAATAGGAATTTGGTTTGGGTCTGAATTTTGGATACAGTGGAGTGGGTTCATATAATTTAAACCTTTAATACCAAAAGGTAGAATCTCCATTCTAACAACTTTGAAATAAGAAAATACACAGAAAACAGCATTTCCCATGGAAAACAGCTCGATAAGTAACAATGAAAATTCCTGGAAGAAACCAAGAGAACATCTCAAGAGTACAAATATTTAAGAACATATACACGAGTTGATCCATAGTGCTAAATCTACGTTCTACCTCACATCATAGGCATCACAGAAAAAAATCATGTTAAATCTTTTATCATGACAAATATTATTCATATTCTTCATGTTGTCCTTATATGAGAGGTGACCATTATCAATTCCTAAAAACAAGCATAAACCTAAGACGTAAACAAAAAGGGAGATCCAGTAAGCTGTAAATGGAACAAACAAACTTTAAAATCAAACAACGATAATTATACTCTTCCAGGTTACCACTATGCTTAGAAATAAGGTATCTGCGGAAATCTCTCATCTTTCAACACACAAAGAATTATGCAAGCCAAAAATTACCAGTACAAAGTCAACACTTAGCAAACCTGCTTAGTTTTATGTTTACAGTAAACATATTGACTGCATCTGCTATGCTCCTACCACTAGCACCTAGTATAGTATGCACGCGCGATGCGCCTGCCATTCGTTCATTCAACATCTTAACTATACACACATAAAATGTACCTTATCTATTTCATATTCTAGTGTGTTGTACTCAAAATAAATCCTGAAAAAATAACGATCAAACGAAATACATGTACAATGATCATCAATCGTTGTACAGATGCTATTGTATTATCTCCAGCCTTTATATACCTTTCTAAACCTCCTTGGCCAAGAACGTTTTCTCACTAAAATCATCAGCAACAATTTGTTTTCACCAAGAAAATCTTTTCAGTTGCTTTCCCTTACAGACCTCCCAGTCCCAGTTAGAATCCCATGTATTGATTGACGGGAAACTGTAAAGAAATGGAAGAATGAGTTACTGGAAAGGTTGCGTCACATGTATATCAGTAAAAGGAAATCTGAGCACTGCTGCATAATCATACCATCAAACGAAAATTGAAGGAAAAATATAATTAATTAGTCTTGTATTGCCTGGATTATTATGTTATTTACCTTAAACTTCTCAAAGTATACTGCCAATGGAATTTCATGCATTCATAAATATAAACTTTAGCAATCTACTAATCTAAGCGAAGAAAATGTCAATCCAATCTATTAATTAAGTTGTTTGTCAAACTATGTAACTAATAAAGCGTAACATAACCGAAATTTGGGCATAATAAGTTAGGGTATGGAGTGCAAATCTGCCTACTAATCAACAACACATAGGAGTAGGAAAACCTTGATAAAATAATACACTAAACATGCAATCTAGCAACACTTCATTATGATGCATAGATAAGCATAAAATGAATGACTCAGAACTGGCTGATATAATTCTAATAATTCCAGTCATTGGCTCATGCGCCCATGACAGAGTATCTAATTCAAAGATAAAGGATTCATAAGACTCTGTTCTTCTCATTATGATGCTTAATGTTAAACTTATGTTTTGCTTTACTTTCGATTAAAAAAAAGGTATTAACGCAACAATGCTAACTTATGGTTAAAAAAAAGTTTTGCTTTAACCATATAAGATTCACAAACATTAACAAATCTCGGAACAAATTAGGTTTCCAACATTCGGAAACATTAAGAATAACAAATAAATTCTAATTTCATAAATATAAAGCATCAATTAAGCAAAATTCGCAAGTGAAACAGAACAAATTAGAGTTCTTTATCCATATAATAAACACCAATTTGATGGTTTATACTTACAATTAACTCCTATTTATCCTTCTTCTTTTGCTTATCTTCTTCTTCTTTTTCATATCAGCTACTACCTCATCCGTCAATATATCATCACCACAATTTCCATTACAAACTTTTTCTGAAGATGAAGAAGAAAGTTTAATAACAAAATACCTAATTGAAGTTACGATGAATTCGATCTTTCTTAAAACCCTAAAATTGTGAATCTAAATCATATGAATCTACCTAAATTGAAACATTAATCGAAGCGGAAAGCCTAACTTGTTAACGAAATCAGAACCCCTAATTTGTGACTTAAATCGGGTGAAAATAATCTGTTAATTGAGAAAAACATAGAAGAGGGATGTTTTCATGGATGCACTATGTTATCCCAATTTCTTTTAAGAATAGCAAGGATTGTTTTGAGTCAGTTTTCTTCTAGATATAGTGATATTGATAGGGTTTTCTGAATTGATTCAGAGAAACATATGAAAAAACGAATCTAGGGTTTTCAGTTAAGAAACAAATCAGATAGAGGATAAAGTTAGAGAATGAAAATCAAAATGAGTATCTATTGGGAAAATCAATAACAGGTCTGTGAAATTGAAACTGAGACCGAAATCGAAACCAAAACTGATAATGAATCTAAGTATCTTGGGTGAAGAAAAAGAAAGGAAGAGAGGCGGAGGAGAAAACAGAAAGAGAAAAAGAAAATGAGTAATGAAAAATCGATTAAGGATGGAGGAGATAACCCTTATGCAGGGGAGGAAATATCCTTTGGTATTACTCTTCTTGGGTGGAAAAAGAATAGCAAGCATGTGAATGGCACACGCACAACTGCAAGTGTTACGACCCAAGTGTGACCAAGCGTGTGAGTGGCATGCCTATAAAAAATTTCGTAACAGCTTTGTCTTGTTACGAATTTCTTAAAATTTAGTAACGGCTTTAGCCTGTTACAAAATTTTTGTAACGGTAAATTTGTAACGGCTGCAAAGCCGTTACGAATTCCTGTTACTAATCCGGGAATTTGGTGTAGTGTTTGTCTATCGCAAACGATTTATTATCTCACCTTGATCTTTGATCAAAACGGAAATCACATATATGTTTATCTGTGGGAGACAGATTGGTTTAAAGTATTCAATTGAGTTGAAATAACTCTTAGGATGTAAAGGACGTCATCTAAGGGAATCAATTGCGTAGAGTCTTGCGAGGTTCAAGAGGCGTAAGGAGCGCGACTGTAACTGAATCACTGTGACGGTAGATTCGGTCTCGACTACATTCCAGTATGAAGTTTTGATAGTAGGCTAGAGCCTGCAGCGGCTTAATACAGTTTGGTGTTCAAATCTGGACAAGGTCCCAGGGTTTTTCTGCATTTGCGGTTTCCTCGTTAACAAAATTTCGGGTGTCTGTGTTATTTCTTTTTCCCCGTTATATTGTTTATCTTTATACTTGATATATCACAGGTTGTACGTAAATCAACCAAAGTAGATACTTCCATCGTAATTATTGGATACAACTTCATTGATCTTCGGAATCTTCCAAGTACTCTCACGGTATAATCAGGTTCACGTACTTGTCTCTGTTTACATATTAATTGTGAGAGAAAGAGATATAAACTCTTTTTATAATTCTTGATTGAGATTTATTAAGCTGTAACTCTCGGAATTGTAATTGAGTTTAGTCCATACATGTTACCTAAGAAAAAGTTGGTGGTGTATTTTGGTACCCCAGCACTTTCGATAGCTTTCTCAAAAGCCATAAAAAATGATAAAGAGATCAACAAGCTTAGCATATCAAAAATTGAGTAAAAATGCTCAAACCCTTATTTCTTCCATGTTTACGTCGTCCCCGTTCTCCTCTTGATCTCCGACTTATATAGTTAGATATTTTAACTTAATTTTGAGAATCAGTTGCATTTTTTCCTCTATGGAAATGCACACGAAGAACACGGTTACACTCTAAATTAATCTGTATCTTATAACAAAAAATAATTACTAATCGATATCGGATTATTGCCGAATCTAATGGATTAGTATTATACATTTGTGACATGTATATAAAAGCGTGTTGATTAAATATTTTATATTCCATTCAATTTCTAGTATGTGTATTCAGTGTATCTTAATATGTTATATGTTGAACTAGATGACCACTTTCACAGTGATTGCCGAGAAAACTTTACTGCAATCACTTTATAATGCGTGTATAACATGTCATAAACAAGTACTTTGTTTCTGCTCAATCAGAGAATATCAAATTGGGTGTCCCAGCTACTTCGATATCTTCATTTCAGTTGTTGTTCACCCACGCATGATAAACATGTGTAACTAAATTTCAAAAAAAAAAAAAAGGTAACACGGTAAATTGATCATATAGAATCGAAAAGTGAAATAAAAACAGAAAACTAAACCTAATATTATCCTTTTCCGTCTCTCTCTTTTCCTTTTTCAACTCTTCTTTGAGTAAGTTTAAAATTACTAGATCTACTCGTATCCAAGTCACCCATTTGTTATGGTGCAAATTTATTGGATGGCAGATTGAATGCAGAAGGTAAATGTGAAATCAGGATGTGGGATGACTGGTTGTGGATGAGATGAAAGTCCTTTGGATCCTATCCGCTGCTCAATCTTTGTTCCTGAAAAATATGTTGTGCATGGTTCGTCGTATCAGGTATCTGTATCGTATCAGTTTTCACTGATACAAATATGATACGGACAACCACTAGCCGTTACTAGACAAAACTAAGGTTGTTTTTCTTTATCTAATTAAGGTGTTTCTGCCTTCCATGACATAATTTTTATATATTAAAGGTTTAAAAAAAATTTCATATACGATAAATATGTTAATATAAATCTAATTAAATCCCGAAATGTATGCTAATTCGAATAAATTATTACATTAGAGTTGACTGAGCACATCTCATTGATAGAAAACATCTTGAAAAAGCGGGGGGTCTAACAACCACACCCAATATTTCGTTCGGCAATCTGAATAGACAAACTCCAATATACTTTCAAGAGAATCAACTAGACAGTCAAACTCAAACTATAGAAAAGTATATCAAAGAGTTATATCTCAATTCAATCTGCAATCAAACAAATAGGAATTTGCGAGCCCGATTGAATAAGAGATATAACTTGGACGGTATCACAAACCAATATCCAAGTGTCAATCAATTCAATCAACAACCCAAAGGTCGGATTCAAGAACTAATTGAACTTAACAAACGACCTGTGATATTTCTATTATATAACAAAATATAATGCGGAAAAGAAATAACACAGACACCAGAAATTTTGTTAACGAGGAAACCGCAAATGCAAAAAAAAAACCGGGACCTAGTCCAGCTTTGAACACCACACTGTATTAAGACGCTACAGACACTAGCCTACTACCAATGAACTTCGGACTGGAATGTAGTTGAGCCCTAACCAATCTCAAACTGATCAAGGTACAGTTACGCTCCTTACGTCTCTGGACCCCAACGAGATTCTATGCACTTGATTCCCTTAGCTGATCTCATCCTCAACCAAGAGTTGCTATGACCCAAAGTCGAAGACTTGATAAACAAATCTGTCTCACATAGAAAAGTCTATTGGAATAGATAAATATGTCAACCACAGAAATACCTATGAGTTTTGTTCCATCTTTTGATAAATCAAGGTGCACAAGAACCAATTGATAAACCAGACTTATATTCCCGAAGAACAGCCTAGTATTATCAATCACATTATAATAATCTTAATCGTATGGAAGCGAAATAAGATATTGTGGAATCACAAACGATGAGATGAAGATGTTTGTGACTACTTTTAATCTTACCTATCGGAGATAAATCTCAAGCAAATCTTAGCAAAGATAATACTCAATCACGATAGTAGAAGTAAGATCAAAACACGCAACTACAGAGAAAATAGTTGGGTCTGGCTTCACAATCCCAATGAAGTCTTCAAGTCGTTAACCTACATGGTTTCGTGAAAAACCTAAGGTTAAAGGAGAATCGACTCTAGCCGCAACTAGTATCACACAGAAGGTGTGGGGATTAGGTTTCCCAGTTGCTAGAGTTTTCCCTTATATAGTTTTCAAATCAGGGTTTGCAATCTAAGTTACCTTGGTAACAAAGCATTCAATATTCACCGTTAGATGAAAACCTGATTAGACTCAAGCCAATATCTTTCAACCGTTAGATCGAACTTAGCTTGTTATACACAAATGAAATGTACCTTTCATTTAGGTCTGAGTAACCGTACCTTGGCTCAATAATAGTTAACCGAGGTTAGCTATATGAACAGTCTCATATCAACCTTATTCATCTTAACGACAACTAGTTCAAATGACTCAAATGAAACTAATTATAGAGTTTTTCAATTGCTATATTCTCATAGTAGTATATAAGAACACAATTGAAGCAAAATCGGTTTGGTTCACTCGAATCAATTCATGAACATTATAGCCACGGTTTTCATAGAATGCATTCCTTACTATAAAAATATATTAGTTCATGAACAAACCGATTTTAGAACTTTAATCACTCAAGTATGCAAACGTGCACGCATACCTCCAAACACAGCAGAAATTCCCAGAACCAAACCTTACGCCAGTACGCGTACGGGTATGTGTACTTAGGCTCCCGGAATTTCACAACTAACAGGTACGCATACGGGTATGCATACTATAGTTCCGGACATGAATCACATATATGCAAGAACACATACTATGTTCATAATCCAATAATGGCTAAGTGTTCTAAACTCTATTTCAATCATTGAAACATTCTTAGATGATGACAGTAGTTGTTTTCACGAACTATTAGCATCAAAGCAATTTTCAAGTTATTGAAATAATCATTACGAAATATTCCAAGTCTACACCAAATGATTGTATCACACAAACCATGTAAGATGTTACTCGGCGATTTTCACATGATCATCTTTTGACTTTCGTCAAGAATATAAGATGAACTTGGTTGAAGCGAAAGCTTACCAACACATATTTCGAGAAATATCTAAGCGAGTTAAACTCAGCTCGAAATATCAAATGTGCATAATCGAATACTATATAGCAATACGACTTTTGTCTCAATATATGAGATAGAGTAGAAATAGACTTTCCAAGTGATAGATGAGTTTTAGTCCCCACCTACCTTTTGTTGATGAAGTTCCACAAGCTCTCCTTAGTAGTTCTTCGTCATCAAATGATGAATGCCGTGAAGACTAATGCTTAACTACACAATCTATCCTAGTCCGTGACATCGCTATAAGTAGACTAGAAATTAGGACTTATAGTTTTGATCACTAACATTGCAAACAAGCTTGAGATAGCAACGCTTGCGAGTTTGACCGAGCAGTGCTCTAACAATCTCCCCCTTGTCAATTTTAGTGAAAAAACTATCAATACATATGGATTACAAAATAAATAAACTTTGTAGCTTCTCATCCAAATGCTTGATCTCCTTGGTTCTTCAACATTACTCGAAATCTTCGTCACTTCCAAGTACTCCGGTGATTCTGAACGTGTTCAACTCAGCATCATAGTTGTTGAATATCCGTAGCAATAACAATGAGAAAACAATTGCTCTCAATCATTGTTATACGGTGGTGTCATAGTATTATTACACAACATCAAAGTCCAATTGTATCACAACTTTTACAACAATACTATGGTGATATGTATCACTCCCCTTAGTCAATACTTCATCTCACAATGAAAACCACTCCCCCTTACATAATGATCCGTAAACCATATGTATTTGTAGTGTGAACTACATATTAATTCTCCCCCTTTTTGTCAACATAAATTGGCAAAGGTACGAAAACTAGTGGGATCCTAATGAAATTTTCATAGAGATACTTCATGACCAAAAGAGAACATATCAAATTATTTCAATGATTTAACATAGTCGAAACTTAGTGTATTTATCAAGGAGTTTATAAAGATACAAGAAAACTCCTACAATATTCCACAGCCACACTCCCCACAAAGATTTGGCAATTAAGCACAAGTTAAATTAAGAACTCTCCCCCATAAAATGTCATTCCCGATAGAACAACAAGAGCGACCTTACTTTTACAAGAAAATAAGGATTTCTTTGGACCTTAACAAATCACATGAAACATGAATTTGTATCCAAAAATCTTAATGGAATTAACCACAAGGAAAATGATCAATTCAATTGGCCATGCTCAACATAAGAGAACTTATAGAGCCGCACAGTACATTCACAAAGATGTGGATCAGGGAAAGACCAATACTGCGGAATAATCAAAGATTCATTCTATTTTTCATCACTATTTGCACAATGACGTATAATAGACTTCATCTTTGTAAACAAAAGTTCATCCTTTCTTCCATTAATATTTGCATAATGACATAATAGGATTAACTTTTGTAGTCAAAAGTTCATTCTATCTTTTATCAATATTTTCATACCGACATATAATAGAGTTAACTTTTGAGCACATATGGGACAATCAAGGTTAACGAACGTAAACAACTTATCCCATAACAATTTGCAATATATAAAACCATAAAGATTGATACTGCAAAAATCATCTTCCAAATAACTTATAATTTAAATAAATAAATCTAAAAACATTGCAAGATGAAAACGTTGGCAATAGCTATATGTACTCACAATAATGGCTATTCCAAACCCTAGTTATCCTTTTTAAAAATACAAGAATAAATTCTCATAAGAAGTTTCCTAGACATTGAGACCTCTGAAAAATTCTTTATCGTCCCCGAACTTCTTGTCGTCAACAGCCATGGGAACATAGGGTTCATGAAGAAATGAGTCAATTCCAACAAACCTTCTAGACTGATGCCGAACCAGGGCCTTCTGAATTTCAAGAGTTCTCAAAATAATAGTCTTTATTTGTTGAACCTCCTTCCTTGTTTCCTCCAACTCTTCAAGAACACCAGAAAACTTCTGAGAATTTGAAGGAACAACTCATGGCTTCCTCACATTCCTTCTTTTTATTTTCAAAGTTGGAGGTAACGGAGATTTTTCCTTCATGATTGATGGCTTAACAATCATATTAACATCTTTTCCATCAGAAGACATAATGCTTGGAGTATTCATATACGTACGGGATTGTGAGAGGAAATCATAAGATAATCTCAACAAGCAGTCTTATGATAAAAAGAGTTTCAAGAGGAGGAAAAAGGAATGTAGGGTTACGGAACCTTTAAACACACATGTTCACACACGCACAACTCTCAACCCTAAAGAGGGTAGAATTGTCGAGAATAACCCTCTTTTATTGACTAAACAGGGAAGTCCCTTCCAATATCAATTAGATATGAAAACTGGAAGAATTCCAAATTGGCAAAAACACAGTAAAGCCAAAAAGAAAGAAAGAAAAAAAAAATAGACTAAAACATTTTTCTTTTCCCAAAGCCTGAGGTGTGCACAATCTTGTCTCTTTTGATCAGGCACATGAGACAAGATGCACCAAACAACACAATCAAGTTGTGCCGGGGTGAATAATAATCTGTCCACCATAACCTTTTTTAAAGGAATTCATAGAACCCTGTTTCCCAGACATTTTAGACCGTACTTTTCTCTCTAGTGGTCTAGTCTTTTCTTTGGAAACTAACTTCTTCGAATATGAGATGAGTTTACATACCTCAGGTGATTTTTGAACAAGTTTGAGCTTGTTTGCTAATCGATTTGCTCTTCTTTGAAGTTTGTTGACGTATCTTATTTTGTGTTTGTACTTGAAATACTTAGAGAGTTCATGACCTTTGAGATAACAATAAGAACATGTCAACTTGAAAGATGGTTCAGACGCCAGAGATGTGTAAGCATCTAGACACATATTGGAACCTGAAAAATCAGACAGAGAGTTTCCAGCAAAAACAAATAAATCAAATTTTTCTTCCATAACGGTTGAGGTTTCTTCTGAAAGAATATCAAGATTGATGTATGTATTGCTACAATTATCAAAATCAATATTTTCACAAAGAAGTGCAACACTTGACTTTTCGTCCTCATTAGAATCATAGTGATCAGACATTTCATCAAGAGTTGCAGCAAGACCTTTGTTCCCAGTGTATTTTTTATGATTCAGACACTCATTTGCAAAATGACCAAATCCTTTACACTTAAAGCACTGTGGCATATCATCGTCATCAGTTTCGTCAATATCCATGTTTTTAGGAGGAACACGATTATGAGGTTTAACTGATGACTTAGGTTTATCTCTGGAGAACCGTTTACTTCTCTTCAGAAGAAGATATCTAAACTGTCTTGTGATCAAGGAGACTGACTTGTTAAGATCTTCATCTGATGAATCAGGCTCGGAAAGATCATCTTCAGAGATGCAAACACTTTTACTTTTGTCAAGTAATTTAGTGTTCTTTTATGCTTTGAAAGCAACATCCTTTCCGGATTTGGATGTATGCTCATGATCAAAGATCTTTAACTTCCCAACCAGAGTATTTCTAGAAAGATTTGCAAGGTTATTTCCCTCACGATGGCATGCTTCTTAGAATCGTATATGGATGGCAAAAATCTGAGAATTTTCATCACAATGTCCTTTTCAGGATTAGTCTTACCCAACGCAAAAGATGCATTAACAATTTCGGACACTTTGTGATTAAACTCATTAAATGAATCTTCATCTGCCATACGAGGGTTTTCCCTGTCAGAATTTAGGTTTTGAAGCCTAGCTTCTTTTTCGCAGGTATTCCTTCGAATACGGTTTCTAAGATATCCCAAACATCTTTAGACTTTATGCAAGTAGTCATATGATGTTGGAGGTCTGGGGCAATGGCATGGATGATAGTATTTAATTCGTCAGAATTCTGCTTTGCAGCAAGAATCTCGACAACATCATATTTACCAACATCCTTTGGAACTGTTACATCACCTTCTTTAACTTTTGGAGGATCATATCCATTAAAAACATAAACCCATGATTGAAAATCACGCGCTTGAAGAAGGCACGCATAGAAATTTTCCACCATAAGTAATTTGAGCCATCGAAGACTGGTGGTACGTTTATAGAGATAACACTTCTGTCCATAATCAGATTGCTGCAAACACAGACTTATAAGGTCTTAAATGTGTTTGCCCGTTCTGATACCAATTGAAAAATCGGGGGTCTAACAACCACATCCAATATTTCGTTCGGCAATCTGAATAGACAAACTCCAATATACTTTCAAGATAATCAACTAGATAGTCAGACTCAATCTATAGAAAAGTATATCAAAGAGTTATATCTCAATTTCTCAATTCAATCTGCAATCAAACAAATAGGAATTTGGGAGCCTGATTGAATAAGAGAAATAACTTGGACGGTATCACAAACCAATATCCAAGTGTCAATCAATTCAATCAACAACCCAAAGGTCGGATTCAAGAACTGATTGAACTTAACGCACAACCTGTGATATTTCTATTATATAACAAAATTTAATGCGGAAAAGAAATAATACAAACACCGGAAATTTTGTTAATGAGGAAACCGCAAATGCAGAAAAACCCCGGGACCTAGTCCAGCTTTGAACACCACACTGTATTAAGCCACTACAGACACTAGCCTACTACCAATGAACTCCAGACTTGAATGTAGTTGAGCCCTAACCAATATCACACTGATCAAGGTACAGTTTCGCTCCTTACGTCTCTGAACCCCAGCAGGATTCTACGCACTTGATTCCATTAGTTGATCTCACCCATATCCAAGAGTTGCTACGACCCAAAGTTGAAGACTTGATAAACAAATCTGTCTCACACGGAAAAGTCTATTGGAATAGATAAATCTGTCTCCCACAGAAATACCTTTGAGTTTTGTTACGTGTTTTGATAAATCAAGGTGCACGGGAACCAATTGATAAACATGACTTATATTCCTGAAGAACAACCTAGTATTATCAATCACCTCACAATAATCTTAGTCATATGGAAGCGAAACAAGATATTTTGGAATAAAAAATGATGAGATGAAGATGTTTGTGACTACTTTTAATCTTAACTATCGGAGATAAATCTCAAGAAAATCTTAGTAAAGCTAATACTCAATCACGATAGTAGAAGTAAGATCAGAACACGCAACTACAGAGAAAATAGTTGGGTCGGGCTTCACAATCCCAATGAAGTCTTCAAGTCGTTAACCTACATGGTTTCGTGAAAAACCTAAGGTTAAAGGAGAATCGACTCTAGTCGCAACTAGTATCACACAGAAGGTGTGGGGATTAGGTTTTCCAGTTGCTAGAGTTCTCCCTTATATAGTTTTCAAATCAGGGTTTGCAATCTAAGTTACCTCGTAACAAAGTATTCAATATTCACTGTTAGATGAAAACCTGATTAGACTCAAGCTAATATATTTCAACCGTTATATCGAACTTAGCTTATTATAAACAAGTGAAATGTACGTTCATTTAGGTTTGAGTAACCGTACCTAAACGTGTACACTAGGTTGGATCAACAGTAGTTAACCGAGGTTAGCTATATGTACACTCTCATATCAACCTTATTCATCTTAACCACAACTAGTTCAATTGACTCAAATGAAACTAGTTATAGAGTTGTTCAATTGCTATATTCTCATTGAAGTATATAAGAACACAATTGAAGCAAAATCGGTTTGATTCACTCGAATCAATTCATGAACATTATAGCAACGGTTTGCATAGAATGCATTACTTATTATATAAATGTATTAGTTCATGAACAAACTGATTTTAGAACTTTAACCACTCAAGTATGCAAACGGGAACGCATACTTAAGTAGACGGATTGAGTTTGGGTTCGCCAGTATGCGAACGGGTAAGCATGCCTCCAAACACAGCAGAAATTCCCGGACCCAAACCTTACGCCAGTACGTGTACGGGTATGTGTACTTAGGCTGCCGGAATTTCACAACTAACAGTACGCATACGGGTATGCATACTATAGTTCCGGACATGGATCACATATATGCAAGAACACATACTATGTTCATAATCCAATAATGGCTAAGTGTTCTAAACTCTATTTCAATCATTGAAACATTCTTAGAGGATGACAATAGTTGTTTTCACGAACTATTAGCATCAAAGCAATTTTCAAGTTATTGAAATAATCATTACGAAATATTCCAAGTCTACACCAAATGATTGTATCACACAAACCATGTAAGATGTTACTCGGCGATTTTCACATGATCATCTTTTGACTTTCGTCAAGAATATAAGATGAACTTGGTTCAAGCTTAAAGCTTACCAACACATATTTCGAGAAATATCTAAGCGAGTTAAACTCAGCTCGAAATATCAAATGTGCATAATCGAATACTATATAGCAATACGACTTTTGTCTCAATATATGAGATGGAGTAGAAATAGACTTTCCAAGTGATAGATGAGTTTTAGTCCCCACCTACCTTTGTTGATGAAGTTCCACAAGCTCTCCTTAGTAGTTCTTCGTCATCAAATGATGAATGTCGTGAAGTCTAATGCTTAACTACACAATCTATCCTAGTCCGTGACATCGCTATAAGTAGACTAGAAATTAGGACTTATAGTTTTGATCACTAATATTGACAAACAAGCTTGAGATAGCAACGCTTGCGAGTTTGACCGAGCAGTGCTCTAACACATCTAACGTAAATGTTGAATACAAATAATAAACAATTTGACAATGACTATATGTAACCCACACTTAAGCTAAAATGCAACCAAAGGTAAAGAACTTAAATATTCATATACCTAAATTACGTGGGTAAGAAAAACCCATGTTAATCATCATTTATGTTCTTCTTCTGCTTCTTCTTCCATTTTTTTTTAATCGGTTGTTTTTCTTCTCCTAAAAATTTGCGGTTTCGTCTATCCCTGTGTTTCACATACATATCAAAAAAAATAAAAAAAAAAAAACAATTGTCGGACAAACTAACTAGTCATATACATGTTAGATACTTATATTGATCCAGTCAATTTTTTGTTTTCCATTATAAATTTTGTTAGATTAAATGACGTAGTCATATATATGTTGGATACTTATATTGATCCAGTCAATTTTTAGGGTTTCATTAGTATTTTAGTTAGATTAAATGATGTCGTTGTTGTTTTTAACTTCCAATATGGTGGACTATCGTATCTGAAGTTGTGTTAGTCTAAAAGCATGTAAATCTAGAATTAAACGAAGATAACTATTATACCGAAAAATAATACTCTTATGTTAGAGCATTGCTCGGTTGAACCCACCAAGCGTTTGTATGTCAAGTTTGGTTGTCATATTTTAGTATCACAACTCATCTAGAGTCGCTTGATTAATTGCGAGAGTCAACTCTTATAGGTTAGACTAGAAAATCTAGAAATGTTGAGACTTACAAGTATTACTCTGAAGACCCGAAGAATGTGAAGAAATAACGACTACAACGAAGACATCATCCTTCCACTTGAGGTTAGTAATACTGATTTAACTTGTTTCCGTTCCTAACATATCTTTCAGGTCGCTTTATAAAAAGACAAGGGTACCCAAATACACCACAATCTTTTAATTTCAACATGTAAGTCTGATACCAAGTGTGATCGTCTATGGACAATAGTCGAGACAATACGACAACTTGATATTCACTTGAAAATAATTACGGTACAAGACCGATTGACTATAGGATCAAAGTCAAGTGATTAGGATTAACGTACAAGTGTAATTTACTTTATTATAATAAGACAATTATAATGCAGAAGTAAAATAAATGATACATCAAGAATTTGTTAACGAGGAACCCGCAAATGCAGAAAACCCCCGGAACCTAGTCCAGTTTTGAATACTCTCAGAATTAAGTCGTTATACAAAGAACAAAATCCAACTTTGTATAGTTCAGACCAAGTAAACTGCCTCTGGTTACTTAGTTTTCTCAGTATCCCTGCGTCTTCGACCTTTTGGTCACGCACATGAATCACAAGACAATAATCACTATCTTGAATTGCTTTACCCAAAACTCATATGTTATGTTAAACAAAACTTATGAAAACATAAATTTATATCAACATCATTGTGACTTTCACACATAAGTTTAAATCATATGTCCTTACGATCCTTTGATAAAGCCTACCTAAAAAGGCTAGAACTTAATCCCGCTAAATTAAAAAGGTCGAAGACGCAGGGATAATGAGGAAATTAATTAACTAAGGGTAGTTTATTTGGTCTCAACTATACGAAGTTGTTGACAAAGGAGTTGAGTACAAAAGAATTTACCAGGTAAAGCAATTCAAGATAGTGATTTCTATCTTGTGATTCACGTGCGTGACCAAAAGGTCGAAGACACAGGGATACTGAGGAAACTAAGTAACTAGTGGTAGTTTACTTGGTCTCAACTATATGACGTTGGCTTTTTTTCTTTGTATAACGGCTTAATTATGAGAGTATTCAAAACTGGACTAGGTCCTGGGGTTTTTCTACATTTGCGGTTTCCTCGTTAACAAAATATTATTTGTGTTATTTAGTTTACTTCCACATTGTAATTTTTTTATTATAATAAAGTAAATACACTTGTACGTTAATCAAAGACACTTGATAATGATCTTATAGTCAAACGGTTTTATACCGTAACTATTATCAAGTGTATACCTTGTTGTTGTGTTGTCTCGACTTTGTCCATAGACGATCACACTTGGTATCAGACTTATAGGTTGAAACAAAAAGATTGGTGTATTTGGGTACCCTCGTCTTTTCATCATAGATTATTTTAGGAATAAGTTTCATTAAATTGATCTGCAGAAAAATCTTAGAATATTGAGACTATGAAAGATAGGGTGATACATCCATAAGTAATAATATACGGAGTAATTCTATACAAATGCTTATGAGAGAACAATAATTTATTTGGATAATTGATTTTTTTTTTTAACTTTAAGATGAAATTCCATTGATGTCATTCAAAAAAAGAAAAGAAAAAAAAGAACATGGATGGAGATAAATGTTAATTTTTATAAATATTTAGACGAGTTGTATTTAACCTAACTATATGTTATAGCTAGTCATTGCCATCCATTCAAACAAATTGGAAAATATGTAAGCCGCTTAACATATTAGTATGTATTGGGTTATATCTGTACATATTAGACAATACAAATCAATAAGCCAGCGATATAGTCTGTATCGCGAAACCTAATTGATACATGAAAATACAGATAAACTAAGAATCTTTTGGGTCCAAGCTTATAGTTAAATGGTTTCTCATCAACTCTAATTATGAGGAAGTTATGGGTTTAATCCCCACGATAAAATTTTGTACTAGTACAATTGTATAATTGGGTTCAGTCGAACTGACTGGTTTCGGGTAGGGGCGAAGCTGCTACAGACCCCCCAAAGATAACCCCCAAATCACTCCCATAGGGTGGCATTATTTTGGACCACATATTTAAGATGGGTGGGGGCCAGGGAAAAACAGGTAGTGAATATTTGTGTGTGGGAGAAAAAATAGGGGCAAATTGTGGCACAAAGCATTTTCGGGGTAAGGGTCTGAGTCCTGCTTTCGTATTTTCGGAGTAAGCATTTTTATTTATAAAAAAAACATAATAAGCTATAAAAAAGCAAGGTGATACTAGTTGAGCTATCCATATTATTTGGGACACATAAAAACCATATCATGTAAAATTGACACAAAAACTCCATTTCACTTTAAAATATTTAAATTTAGTTTTTATTAATTTTTATAATCTCAATCCTACCCTTTACTGTATATATTCTTATCGATCCTTCTTCTCCTCTTGTTTAATAGTTTCATTTCTTTTTTCTTCTCCCCTACCACCACCAGCAACTCCTCCGACCGCAGCACCACCACCAAGCCACTGTCACTTCCAGATCTGCCACGATCACCTCTGCCTCTTTTAGATCGCCACCAACATCATCTCCTTCGCCACCAAACCCACTACAATGTTCAGATCTGACATCAACAACACCTCCATCTCTTCCTTCCCCACCATCATCACTAAAAGCACCTCATCTTTCTACTCTGCCATCAACACCAAAATTCGTGGATATACACAGAAGAACTTCAATTATTCCGTTGATTATAAAAACAAAATTTGGAATTATGGTTTTTTTGAAATTGAATTATGAAGATTTAGTTTTTTTTTCAGATATGGAACCTTCAAATTTACAAGAAGGTGTTATTGTCCTTGATGATAAGAAAGATGAACAACGGCAACTACGTGTTAAGAGGAAACTTTACAAGTTGTACTTGAACGGTGTCAGAGAGCTTTAGATTTGATTAATAGTGGTGAAGTTGATGATGATGATGGTGAAGATGATGATGAAAGTGAGGTGGAGATTGGTGAGGATTCGTTGAATCAGTTTGGTGATGAGGAAACTGTTCAGGTAATTTTGGGTTTTATTAGATCTTTGTTTATCGAAATTTTGTTCAATTTTAAGAAAATTTTAGTGTTGAATTGTGAGTTTTTGTTGATTTTTTTTCTTTTTAATTGCATATCTATGAGTTTAAATTGATGAATTGAAGGTTTGGTGTTGAAATAATTTGGGGGAAATTGAGAATAGACCGTCCTTAGAATTGTAAAACTAGTGGGAAGGTTAAACTGAGTTAAGTATGGAACCTGAACTGAGCAAGTTCAGTTACATGTGGTGAGGGATTCACAAGAAACTGGTAGACTTTAGGTTTGTTGTCACAATATTAAGGGTAATAGTGAACCCTTTACACTTTGACCGCTTTTGGAACGGAGCATGCAACCATTGCTTGATTCAATGGAAAACCTGGTTATAGACATTTACGGATGGAAGAGTACAATTTGTGAAACAAAACTCCTTGTAACATCCATAAGATTTCTTTTACCATTGGTGGATGTTTGAGCGAGAATCAAAAATGTAAATACTAACCCAGGACCCAAACTCATTTGTTATTTTTGTCATCAGAGTATGTAAATTGCAGTTGAGACCTGCTAAATACTACCTCAAGTTGCATGGTACTTTCTTATGTGGTAGATATTAGCATTGTGGAAGTAAACATGTGTACCTTTTCTGTACCATTAGCATTCGAGGTCATTGTGATTAGGTATTAGGTATTAGAGATTGATATTTTTATTTATTTTTGTCTTTGATGAAGGTGTTGGAGGAAAAAAATGTATATTTTTCCGTTTCCTATACATCTTCCTGCATTTTTTGGTAATATGATTTTTTTTCACTGAAACCAGTTTTGGTTTCTTCAAATATTCATTTCCTTTTTTCAAGTTTATGTCGAATAAGCCAATCTTGTTGGTTATACTGCGACCAGAAACCGATAATATTAACTTAGGGATCATTTATGTGTAAGTGTAAAGGAAATAAATGCAACAAGAAGGATGTTGTTGTGCAAACAGTAAAGGAAGTAAATGAAACAAGAAGGGTTGGCTTCTGTTTACGACGTGAAAAACTGTAAAGGAAGTAAAATGTATGCTTCTGTTATTGATGTTGTTAAAATAGTTGCCCCAATATGATTATGTTAGTGTTTCATTTTGTGTTAGTGTTTCATTTTGGTTTCATCTAATTTTTGTTAGTTTTTGTCGACGAAGCCAATCTTTTTGGTTATATGATTATTTTTATTTGCTGAAACCAGTTTTGGTTTCATCTATTTTTATTTCTTGTTTTGAGTTTATGTCAATGAAACCAATCTAGTTGGTTATACTGCGAACACTACAGTATTAACTTAGGGATCATTTATGAGTATGTTTGTTTGCTGCAGGAAGTGACCAATGAGGAGGACGAATTGTTGAAAGGCTGAACAGGGTGAGGAAGTATATTAATGGTTATTACACGTACCACAAATTATTAAAAACAATTTGGCAAAGCTCTATACTTGAACTGGTCAATGTACTTGTTATTTATTTCTACGTAGCATGAAGTGGGATTTTCATTTTGGAAGGATTTAATTTGCCTGATTAGTATTAATGTGTAACTAACTTGCAAATGATTGTTTACTTGCGAGTTGGTTGGGGCTTCTCAAATTCATCACCACATATTCACGTAGCAAGTACTCCACCGGTCAGAATAAGCATGACATTGGACCTCTCGTTCATCTCCATACTCCTGGTATGGTTCATTACTATAACATAAAATTGCTTGTTGTTCTATATCTTAGACGTATATTATATGTTGTTGTATTCACTCGTGTTCCTGTCTTATTTTTTCTTTGCTATGCAAGTTTATTGACCGAACCCTGGCACAATGAACCCTGACATTTCATATATTTTTTTAATGAAGGTGATGCCTGCTATAGTCAAACTCATGAAATATAAAGCAATATTAGTTACCCTAACATATTTTCCTGATTCGAACAGTAGTACTCGGGTTGTCGCCATCTGTCGTACTTCTTTCTTAAGCATATCATAGTATTTGGGTAGCGCCACTGTCGTATAATTCCCATAAACGTCATAGGTTTCTTTTTGATTTGCGTGTCTTTATCATCTTTGATTATTTTTTTCAATGGACATGTAGGCATGCCATGTCAATCATGACATTTCAATGATGTCTTTTTATCAATGGACATGTATATACCTCCAGTAACTTTTCTTGCAGTTGAATAAACATTTGCACGAAACCAATTATGGTTTCATCTTATTTATGATGAAACCAAAATTGGTTTCATCGTATTTATGATGATCTAATTTTTGCTAATTTTTGTCGACGAAACCAATTTGTTGGTGATATAATATTTTTTTTTTGTTAAAACCAGTTTTGGTTTAATCTAATATGTGTTTTTTTCTTCAGATTTTATGTCGACGAAACCAATTTTTGTTGGTGAACTAGAAGAAGGACATATTCCAAAGATATTTCTTTACCTGGTGAGCTTGAGATGCAGTCAGGTTATGAAGATCCGTCTCATGTCTTTTGGACAAAATTACTGAATAAGAAGACCCCCAAGGTGGAGATATTTTCCTGCTGCATCCTCACCTCAGAGGATCTATAAACGAGTTCCATATTTCCAAGGCTCATTGGAAAATGAGAATTTTGACAGTGATGATGTCACAAAGAAGGGAAGGAAGGTTCTCACCGGTACCATTGTTGCAAGAGAATCTGAAACTCCAGATTTTGATTGCTCCAAAAAAGTTGACGGTGGTGGTAGGTTTCATCTTATTTGTGTTTCTTTTATGATGAAACCAAATTTTGGTTTCACCTGATTTTTTCCTAGTTTATTCGGCCTGACTTGGAAGTCGGCGTGTTTGGTTTCATCATTGAAGTTTGTGTTGGTTAAATGAAAATATTTGGTTTCATCATTTTTTATGTATGGTTTCATCATTTTTTTCTTATTTTGTTGAATATTGATCAATGAAATTCATTTTTTGTGGCGGTGGCGGCTGGTTGGTGGTGGTGGTCGGCGACAATGGTGGTGTTGCTTGGCGACGATGGTGGTTGTCGGCGGCGGTGGTCTGTGGTGGTGGTTGGCATCGACGATGGTAGCGCGGTGGTGGTGTGGTGGTGTTGGGCGACGACGGTGGTGGTTGTCGGCGGCGGTGGTCTGTGGTGGTGGTTGGCATCGGCGATGGTAGCGCGGTGGTGGTGTTGGGCGACGACGGCGGTGGTTGGCGGTGGTGGTGGTGGTAGTTGGCGGCAACGACGGTGGTGGGCGGCGGCGACGGTGGTGGCTCGGTGGTGGTTGGCGGCGGTGGTGGTTTGCGGCAGTGGTAGTCGTGGCGCGGTGGTGCTGGTGCTGGTGGTGGTCGACGGCGATCGGTGGTGATGGTCGTCGGCAAGTGGTGGTCGGTGGTATTGCTAGTTGCTGGTGGTGCGTTGTTGTTGGTGGTGATTATATAATAAAAATTAAAGGTGGGGTTGATTTTCGTTTTTATTGGGGTGATTTAAACTAGAAGGGTAATATAGACAGTTTATGTTAAATGGGGTTTTTGTGAACAATTTGTTTTGTTGGAGTTTTTGTGCATGGATGGTAACACCTTTGGTTGTAACTCGCGGACTATAAAAAAACAAAAAAAACAACATATTAAGCTATAAAAAATCAAGGTGATACTCTATGAGTTACACAAACACCAGCCATATTATTTGGGCTAAATGAAAACCATATCCATGAAAAATGAAACAAAAACCCCATTTCCATTTAAAATTGTTAAATTTAGTTTTTATTACTTTATGTATTTCCAAACCTGCCCTTATATTGTGCGTATATATCTTTCTTCTCCTCTCGTGATTTCATTTTTTTTGCCTCCTTCCCCTAAGACTACCACCACCTCCTACCGCTGCACCACCACCAAACCACTACCACTTCCAGATACGAGACCAACACTTCATCCTATTCCTCCTCATTTGTATCCACCAACACCTCATTTTTTCGCATATTATCATTTCACATCGCCACCAAAAACACATCTGCGTCCACCAAACCGGTTATGATGTTCAGATCTAATATCAACACCACCTCCTTCATCGTCTCCTCCTCCCCGTTCACTACCAGTAGCATCACCTAAGCCCTAAAATGAGAAATCATCTATTCTCATTCGATTTCCCCCCCCAAATTAGTTAGTTGCAGCTGAGAGCTCAGATTGGATCTGAGATTGAGACTGGTGATTTATCGATGTAGGAGATTAAATGGGTTATTTATGGAATTGGTGGTGGAATTGATTGCTGAAGTAGATAGAGATCGATGTAACTGAGATTTTGATGAATTTGGTTGATTGTTGCAGTTGAAATTCATGGGTTTGACAGAAATAAGAGCGGTGATGTTTAATGCCAGAAATTATAAAGAAGAGATGGCTTTGCTGGTGGATTTGATAGATTGGCAGCAACATCAATGTGGGTATGGTGATGAATATTGGAGCTGAAAAGATGCGTTTAATGGTGGTAGTGAGTGATTGAAGTTGCATTGATTGAGTTTGTGCCTGTAAAATCAATTGAAGAATGAAGGGAATGAACCCGTTTGATATTGTTTTGGTTCATGACTGAGATGCATTTGTAGTTGCTTCAAATGGATGATACAAGCAGTGAAGATAATCGCCAGCAATAGGTTGGAACCCTTTTTGGTTTCATCAATTCTACTGTTATTTTGGAACCAAAATAGGTTGGAACCCTTTTGGTTTCATCATTGGTTTTCTAACTGTGCACTATTGAGTTGTCCAAGTATATCGAAATTGGCTTGGCTTGTGTGTTATTAATTATTATCATGACTTGATAACATTGTGTTGAATGTCAATAGCCAAAAAAAAGTCCTTGGTGTGTTTCCTGTTATAGTTTAATATTTCGTTGTAATTAGACTTCTCCCTGGAACATGAGAATTTTCCACGCCTTGAAATATATCAAAATTTTTGATTTTAAAACAAGTTGTGATACGACCATTTTCCTTTTGGTTTCACATGCAATATGATGGAACCCTTTCTGGTTTCATCATTTTACTACTACGGTGGAATAAAAATATGCTGGAACCTTTTTTGGTTTCATCAAAAAACATACATAACATTATGAGACAATATGGTTTGGGTTAAACATAAGTAAAACCATTACAAACATTGTTTACAACTAGTTGACAGTATACTAATTTAAACCATTCATAAACCATTTAAATTTAAATCTTTTATAAACTATTATAAGCATTTAAATTTACAACTGGTTGACAGTACACTAATTTTTATGTCATCCTTTATGATTCTTTTAGTGGGTTGTCCATCAGGATCTTGTAGCACAACTTTGCTCTCATGTTTTCCACCTTTTCTGAAATATCCTCTTCAAGAGACTCCATGTTTCCCTTCAAGAGGCTCTTCACGTAATAGCAAACATGAAGGCCACAATCTACCCTGAAATTACAAAACAAATTTCTCAATGGTTAGCACTTGCAAAAGAAAATTGTTGGTATGAAATTACAAACATTACTGGTAGAACCAACAAGGGAATCTTCACATCTTTTCCCTACAAAACAAAACTGATTTTAGCAGCCAAAACAAGAATAAACTAACACTGCCATACCAATACTGGTAGAACCAAGAAGGGAAGAATGATGAAACCAAAATTGATTTCATCAAAACTACCAGAATTAACCAACACCACCAAACCAGTATTGGTGGAACCAAATTCGACAAGGGAAGAATGATGAAACCAAAATTGGTTTCATCAAAACAACAAGAATTAACCAACACCACCAAACCAGTATTGGTGGAACCAAATTCGACAAGGGAATAATGATGAAACCATTTTTGGTTTCATCAAAACTACCAGAGTTAATCAACACACCAACAGAGTTTTGGTGGAACCAAATTATACGAATTGAAAATAATGCAACCAACAATGGTTTCATCAAAACTACCGAGTTAATCAACACATCAACAAATTTTTGGTGGAACCAAATTTGACAAAAGTGAAAATACTGTAACTAAATTTAACTAGAGTTACTTGCTCAAAAAATGGTTTCAGTCTAAATAAGATCAACACGAGTAATTATTTTACTAAGCAATTCATTAGTTTACGAAGAACAAATAAATCGATGATGAATCCAAACACATAAAATTCCGATCCATGTTAGTTCACACGCTTAATAATTTACGAAGAACATGAAACAAAAGCTTCAGTTTACCTTTTAGAGTATTTTTTTACAGAGAAATTCATCTTTCTTCTTCACTTGTTGAGCATTTTTCTTCACCATTTTTACCAGCTTTTCTGATTTTAAGCTTAGGTTTCAGGAGAATCGATTGATTTCTAATCTTAAGTTTTAGGAGAATCGATTGATTTATAATCTTAGGTCTCCAATCGATTGTTTATCAGGTGAAACCTAGATTATCCTAGATCTGTTTCTGATTTTTGAGAAGAAAAGGAAAGAGAATAGCTAAAAGAGAACGATGGAAGGAGGAAGTGCTTATTTGGGTCTGAAAACGCAAGGGTATGTCAGACAGTTCTAGAATTTTGGTTTTTTTTTTTATATCATTTGTTTGATGTTTGATTGGACCTATCTTACAACGATAGTGACAGCCCTGGGGTTGTAACCCACGCGTTAAAAAAAATAATAAAAAATAATAACTAGTACAACCGTTGCCACGGTGGGTGGGCCGACCGAAAAACTTGACGAAACGACAACACTACGTGATCGCACGGATACAAATTTGTAAAGGAATTGTGGCTTTCGATTGAATTCATCTTCTCCCCAAAACAATGTGGTTTTTGAAAAAAATGTGATCGCACGGATTCAGATTTGTAAAGGAAAAAAAAATGCGGCTCTCGACTTCTACCCAAAACAATGTGGTTTTTGAGAAAAAAAATGTCCGTCCTTTTTGTCCTAAACTGAAACGTAGAATAAATGCAAGTGATTTATGAAGGGGACTTGGAATGCTACCTATGACTTACAAATTCTTCAGTGATATTTTAGATTCTGTTGAGATATTTCTTCGGGAGATGCACATGTAACTAAAGTGGGTGCCCTTTGGGTAAAGTTCTTTGAGTTGTAATTTGGTCATTTCTAATATATAAAAATTGTTGAAAAAATAACAAAACACAAGCGATCTGATGGCAAGACATGGATGATACCATGCATGATCTTGTGCTCAGAATGTTATCACCTTATAAGCAAGACATTAGCACTACATAGAAATAGTTTGGGTCGGCTAATAGCAAGCCTTCTTATTGAGAAAAATCGTCTTCCAATTCTGCGGGGTATTAAATTTAATTCTTGCGTCTTGAAATGTCTTCATTTAGGCATCACCCAATCCACCTTTGATGAGATGCTTCCCAACTTCTTATGCACTTGGATATACATTTGCAGCGGCAGCAACCAATAAGAGTGGAATCTTCTTGTGCACTGCGATACCATGCGCTTCTTGCATATCGATTTCTTCCTTTTTCACTCCAAGGGGCAATTCCCGGTTAAAACAAGAGTAGAAGATTTGCAAGAACAAGTTCAATTATGACCAAAGCGGGGTCAATACCGAGCAACCCCTCCGTCCAATCCCAAATGGTACCATCTCAAAGTCCCGCCCTTCAAATTCTATGTTCTTAGTTATGAATCTTTCGGTCGGAAGTCTTGTGGTCTGCCCAATACTCGGGGTCCATTGCAATAGCTTTTGCATTAAAGAATACCTTTGTTTTCCCAAAAATCTTTCGATCAAGACTCCCACATCAAGTCAGTGTAGCACCATAGACCTTTGATAATTACTCGAGTCATTCATCATCACCCGTAACAATGTTTCCAATGGTTCGAAGAGATGGTGTATAAACTGTAGGAGATGGATGACCGAGAGAAGTAAATCGTATCGTAGTAGCCAAAGAGGAAGCAAAAAATGACGAGCTTCTTAGAACAACCACTTCAATGGCTAATTCACGCAGTTATTGTTTCACAAAAGGAGTATGTGTTTCAAAATAGATTCTCTTACAGTAAAAGATCCACAAGTCGTGGACAGACTCCCCCATCAATCACAGCCTGGATCTTGCCATTTGTGTCATTATAGATATACGGCAGTTTAAGCAAACAGATGTAAGAATTTCTTCATCGGTTGAGTGGATAAGGTCAAGAAGAGTCGGCAAAACAAGCTTGACCTGATAAAAAGTGAAGAAAAAACAATAGCTAAAGATACAAGTAAAGAAAGTAATCAATACAAAAATGTAAAAGAACAAAATTAAGACAAGCAAAAAATTCAACAACTACCCCCCTCACCTGCTCAAATGGTACTGCTGGCTCGCCACGGCATATGCTGGATAAAGTCCATGTACCAGTCCTCCACATAGATAGTTTTGAGGGCTTTTCAAACTGAGATAGCAGTGGCAACATTGGATCATGAGAAAGAACAAAATCTCTACAGCTTGTCGAGTCACCACCAACGTTACCCAATGCCCACACAGACAAGATTAGACAACAAATTTGCATCACTGTTGATTAGATATGAAACAAAAACCTAATTGGCCCAAAGATAATTTCGGATCTATGACTAAGAAGTAAGTTTATAGTCAAAAAAAGCTAACATACGGGTGTAAGTTGTTCACAAACATCAAGCACTCCCATGAGCTAAGAATTTTCACTAGCGGTGGAACAACACCATGGTTAATCAAAGTTAGTGTATGCTCTTCAAGTGCTGGATGCAACATTTGTCAAAGCTAAGTTTGCCTCCAACCGTAGGCTCGAACAAATAAATAAGCTTTAGACAAGATTAGACAACAAATTTGCATCACTTAGAATAAGCTAGTGAAAGAAAAACATGTAAGTGGTCATACTTGGAGTTGAGGCATATCGTGCCTTGCAAGAAATTCCACGAACCGCGGGACAACACGGCGGGAGCCAAAAGGTCTAACTCAAAATGAGTTTTGTTAGAACAAGACATACACATTCCAAGCTGTGGTTCCCTAAAGGTGTCATACTTTGATGCTCTAACTGATTGCAAACTAGGAGTTGGGAGTATGAAATTGTTCATCTCCCCACTGTGGTGAATGATGCATGTGTGTAGGTTGATTATGGTCCCAATAGTTGCCTGACATGGTCACTTCTAGACACGCCGTACATTGGATAATCATGGTTTCCCTAGACTGCCTAAATCATGCAAAATATAACAAAGTACTCGCAGGGTGGTCTAAGCCACCACATAAGGTGCAAGCATGCATTTCATATTGCCTAGGGGGATTAGATTTGTTTGCTCATGTAATTGCCTTTCAAAGCGAAACTTGAGCTTCTAATTGATCTAGAAGTGATGATTTGGGTATGAGGAAAGTGTTCATTTTCAACTTGTGGTGGATGATGCATGTGCTCATAGTGATTAGGGTATGTGAGGTCAGGGCCCTGCGCATAAAATTCCCTAAAATCACTATGGTATGTGGGAGTTCATCTGAAGCGTGCCTGTAACGCTCTCTAAAGATTTGTTTCCATCCCATGCATGGACAAAATCGACATGATTTAGTAACTCAAATTGAACTCAAAAGTTGTAGTGGACTTAGTTTGGTTTAAATGGGTTTCATTTGGTTTGTTGGGTTTTGGTTTGGTTTATGTGGGAATGGCTTCGGTTTGGTTTAAGCCAGGTTATGCAAAAATCGATTTGGTTTAAGTTTTGGTTTTGCCGAGGCCAGGTTGGGTGAAAATGTAAAAAGCCTAGTTGGGTGTGGGCTGAAATCTTTGTGCACAGCCCACGGATGAACAAGTGCGGCCAGTTGAATGGCACGGTATGTGGGCGATGCACGGCTGGCTCTGTTGGAATGGGTTTGGTCTAGTCTGCGGCCCAAATTATGTTGAAAATTGAAAAACCGATTCAACTCGGTAAATCGGCTGAGTTAGGATTGACTCGGCGATTCAGAGAATCAACTCAACTCGTCCGGTTCAACTCGGTGAACATTAACTGGTCGCTCACTCGGCTCTCCGCTCGGACTTTTACTCGGCTGAGTCGAGTTTTCTATTTAGCCCTCACTCGGCTCACCTCGAGTCAACAAGTGTAGTTGATATTAAGCAAAAATTTTAGATTTTCGGTTCCCAACTAGCTTCGACCTCGAAGTGTAAAGTTAAAGCAAAGGAGAATATAGCAACTTTGCAAAATTCCAAAAATCTGCTTGAGAGATATGATATACGGATGGTGATGATAATCCTGCGAGCTATGAGTTAAGCTAACAAATTTCCAATAATGCGGTTACATGGCACTCATCAATTTGCTCTCATCAATCGGTGGATCACACTCTGCATAAATATGTAAATCAAATTTAAACCCATGAAGCAAGTGAGTAGGTTGCGAAAGAAAATATTGGGATACACGCTTGTATAGAAATTTTTCTTAGAGTTACATACCAAGCGACAAAAGCCTCCTATATGCAGTGGTCGACTCCAAGCGTATACGGACAATCGGACCATATGTCTTCTATCATTGTCCGATTTTTACCACTATCAACGAGAAAACAAGACATACAATTACCAAACTGTAAAGATCATGAGTCTACTTATCTCAATCTGAATGCAACAACAAAACATATACTATTATAGCATCTCAGATTCACTAAAAGATTGCTCACATCCAATAATTTCACAATATTGTTTTCATATGTAATCAATTTTAGGAGTTTCAGCTGACAAAAACGACAAGTTTTATAATAACCATTCACCAAGACGAAAAATGCTTTATGGACAGCACCACGGGAACCAAACACACTAAACAGTACTAAACATGTTACACGAGTGCAGTATGGCCTCTGTGTTATTAGGAACTCATCCTAGTGTTTTAAACATCCTAATGAGTAAGTAATGAAGTTATGAAATGTCTAAAACGTGATTAGGAAAACCATGTTCATTCTATTTTCCTTCCTAGTGCTTCAACTTCCCAGCCTTGGCAACCCATAAATGAAATGAGTTAATGAAAATTCCAAATAAAAAATCATGGTGGTTTGTAAGATTCAGTATACCTAATCTCAATTCCAAATAAAAATTCTTTCCCAATCATGTTTCAGTTTCAGACAATGTAGAAATCAAATCCTAAGGAAACCCTAGGTTCTTCAAACTTAATTCGACAATTAAATTGATAGCAGTTGAGTGATTAAATCATTTAAGAACATATGATGAACTTTCAATAGATCGGAGCAGGAAGAAATAAGATTGAAATCGTACCTTCAATCTCAAAACAAGAACACCCAAAATCCCCTTTTCGATTATTCTCAAATCCCAACTGGAATTGACCAACTCAATGGTTCATAACCAACACCTATCCTTCTATGAGCTAGAATCGGAAATTTAGATTAGGATTCATGATTTCGAAACCCTAACTTCTCTGATTCTTCAATTTCGATACAAATCTTTCTCCATCTCGATCTCCTCTATCGGTTTGAAGAAGAAAGAAGAAGGGAAAAAGAAAAGAAGGGAAAAAAAAAAGAGGTTGCCGAGAATCGAACCTGCAACGTTCTGGTCACATTACCCTGGATTTTACTAAACTACCCCTCAACAATTACTACATTGCCAACCTCCGTGTCCTTTTTTCTGCACACGAATTTTACGTGATTACCCATCGTTTTTTGCTATATTTACGCCAATTTTATTGAGAAATAGAAACATAGAGGGGCTCTTTAGGCTTTTCATTGTTGATTGAAAATGGTTTGGGACACCAAAATCCAATCTTTTTGTGTCAATTGATGACTTACAATTTACAAAAAAGTGGCCATATAAAGGTCCTCCCTCGCTTCGCTCGGTCGGCCCAATAATACGGGTACACGCATCAGCTGATAGGGCACCGTACCGGCCGATATGGCAAACCATGGTTCTGTGCGTACCGATCTCTAAACCCTTATGTCCTTGTAGCACCATTAGGTTCTATCATTTTTCATCTTTATTCTTCCATGGCAGCAGCTTCACTTCTTCTTCCGTCGTATCCGTATTTCAACAGGTATTCATATCTTATCCTTCGCGTAGCTAGATAACAAATCCTAGATTTCCTCATTAATGGAATTGACAGTCAGGAAGTTATTCTTCATTTAGGTATTTTGTACAAATTTGAGGATCGTATTAATTTTGATATTTTTGCTACTAAGTGACACTAACAACCTAGAATTTGATGCTTATATTGTTTTCCTTGTTATTTTTGATTACGAAAAGAAATTTGTGATTCATTGGAATGTTTTCGAATGGGGATTTGAGTTTTTTTATCCATGGTTGAAAATGAACAATGTAATGAGAGAAGAGAGATGATATTGTGGACTACACCATAGGCTTCTTAATGGAATCATTATCTAGTAATTTACACTAGTTTTGCTAATTGCATATTACAAGGTGTACCAGTTTTCTCCCTTATTTTTTCAGTTTCTAGATGAAAAAAGGTTTACTAACCGCCTTTTCTTATCTCGAACTTCTCAGGAAGAACCAAGAAGGCTTAAATTTGGAAACGCCCGGCGGGGTACAAGCTCCATCTCATGTCCATTTCAGAAAGCAAAATATCAAACTTTATGTGGTGCCTCGGAGAATTATTACCCATGTTTGTGGTGTAAGATGTTTTACCTCCAATTCATCAGTTGAATTGGGCAGCAGTAGCAAGGAAGATGGTGTTTCAGGCTTGAGCAAATCCCAGAGGTGCGAATGTTTTTTATTTTTTGTACAATTGGTTTGGAAGTAGGAAGTCTGATCTTATTTGGGCCTCTATAGTGTTGGATAAATGCCATACATTTCTAGGAAGTGTGATCTTATTTGTGGCCTCTAACTGTTGGATAAATGTCATAACATTGTTAACCACATGGAAGTTATTATTTCCATGCACTGTTCCTTTTTCCTACTGATATTTGACTTTCATACTTCTATTACCTTCTGAAATGTACTTCCTGGGATAGTTGATTTTATTCTGTGCTAAGTATCATTGCAAAATTTAGAAAGAGCCAAATATTTAGTGTGACCTAGTGTTGTAATACATGGTATGCGTGTCCAGTGTTAGCAGGTCTACAACGATGCTTCCTGGCTCAAGTAACTCCATTGACGCCATGAATGACTTAGAGACACAGTTACATGAGTACTTCATGAAAGTAAAAAGCTTGATTAAGGCGGGGAATTTAGTCGGTGCCATTGATCTACTTCGAGCTAATTACAATGCAGTGAAAAAGCAAATTGATACAGGGGTTAAAGGGATAGAGCAAGCTGCCATGCTAGATGTCATAGCCTTGGGATTCATGGCTGTTGGGGACCTTGAATATGTTGAGTATCTCTTGGAGATGGTAATTTCGTGCAGCTGAAGCCAGTCTTACATTTGTTTGTGTGTAATTAGCTCTTGAGCTGGTCTTAATGTCTTGCAGAATGCTCTCATGGAAGTTTTAGTGATTGCTATCTGATTATTAATTTTCTATGGAATCTGATATAACAGTTGAATGAGATTGTGGTTACTTTAAAGAACGAAGAACCTCTACTGGATTCAGTACTGATGCACATGGGAAGTATGTATACAAATTTGGGGAAGTTCGAGGAAGCCATGCTCGTATTTCGAAGAGGTCTTACAATTCTAGAGGGATTATTTGGTAAGGTAACTGTCTAGTCTTGTTTGCGTGAACATATTTCTGTATTAGGGTCTGTTACACGAACAACGTTATGCTAATAGATACTTTTTTTATGACAGAGTAGTCCGTATCTTGTAACCCCACTTTTGGGGATGGCAAAGGTCTATACTTCTATTCGGAGAGCCTCAAAAGCAGTGGAGGTTTATAATCGAGCAATTACAATTATAGAGATCAGCAGAGGTGCTGAAAGTGAAGATGTTGTTATGCCTTTGTTAGGTCTTGGGAATCTTCTAATCAAGGAAGGGAAGGCTGCAGACGCTCAACATTCTTTTGACAGGTTCATACTTCCTGTATATTTTTAGGGTATCAGTTTGTCTCTCCCCATTATCATGGTTTGTAATTCTCTCTCTCTCTCTCTCTCTCCTGCTCTGTTTCTCTGTTGTACTCACAGAATCCTGAGGATATACACAAATCTGTATGGAGAAAGTGATGGAAGAGTTGGAGTTGCCATGTGTTCCCTTGCCCATGCATTGTGCGCCAAAGGTAAGCTATATCAGTTTTGTTTTGCATGCAAAATGCTTCTTACCTCACATTTATTTGTAATGATTATAGAGAAATGTACTGGAGCAATCCTCTCAAGTCCACACATGATAAACACTGTTACGCCCAAATGTTTTGTTCTTATCATCCTATAAAGAAACATTTGTCAGGCTTCAGTTGTTGCCGTTGTGAAAAATCCAATGTTTAAATTTTAATGACTTTTTATAATTTTGTGTATCAGGAGACATTGATGAAGCAATTAGATTGTATAGGAACGGTATCAAAGTTATTAATGATTCAAAATTCCTTGCTTTAGACGATGAACTTGTGGAGAAAATGAGAATAGACTTGGCGGAGTTACTTCACGTTGCAGGAAGGTGGTGATTACATTTCTCTTAGACACGACTTATTTTTGATATGACTTAGAAATGTATGACGTCACCGTATATTGTTTGATGCTGTTATAATTCTTTACAGAGAAGACGAAGGGCGACAGCTGCTCGGGGAGTGCTTGCTGATAACTGAGAAGTATAAAGGAAATGAACATCCAAATTTAGTAACTCACCTTATAAATCTCGCCACTTCTTATTCACGCTCGAAAAATTACGCGGAGGCTGAGCGCTTATTGAGATCTGGTCTGCAGATCATGAGAAAGACTGTTGAGCTGAACGAGCAGTCTATTTCTGTTCCAATGTTGCACCTGGCTGTTACACTTTACTACTTGAGACAGGACGATGAGGCTGAGCATCTTGCATCGGAGGTTGTGCGGATCCGTGAGGAAGCGTTTGGGAAAGATTCTCTTCTTGTTGGTAAGTGGACCTCTTTCATATTGCTTTCTGAGAAGGTTGCCCACTTCTGTTCACTGAGTTTTTTGGTCTTAAAGTTGCTCAATATTACGAGTAGTTCCTCAGAAGAGCTGTTTCTTAAATAGAATGCTTTAACAGCTTAGAGGGACGTTTTGACATTAACGACTAACCTTTGGGGATGCACTGTTTCGTTCACATGGTCTCCATTATTGAGCTGTTCTACTGTTCGACCTTCACATAACTAGTTTTCTTCTATTCTAAAAACTCATCTCATTAAGTTCCCAAAAACTCATCTCATTAAGTTCCCAAATTGGGGACCACTGACTAGTTCCGAGTCTAGTCCTTTTCTTGTCCAGTCGGAGAGTTTAGTCCTTCGGTTCCAGAGTTCAGGGTTCTCTCTTTCTCCCCATCATTAGAGGCTGTTGGGTACAAATAGTTTCGCGGAAAGAAACGCGAAAAGTTTGACTGAAAGTTAGGGTTCTGGAATCCAAGGACTACTAGACTCTGCATTTGGACAAGAAATAAAGTCCATCACTCAAATAGGGCCACACTTAGATTTACCCAACAAGTTGAAAAAAAGTTTCTTTTCTAGTTTAGTATGGTAATACGAGAAGATAAAAACAAAAAAAATCTGTGTGGTGAGGACATCCCTAGAAAGAGGTTGGTGCATTATAATTTTCACGAAAAAGGATTTTGTTAAGCAGAAATCATAAAGAAAACCTCATCACATTCTGGTTGTACTGCGGCTTGCAAAAACCTGGCTGCTGCAGCCATTTGATGAAATATTAGGGCCCACTTGGTACGATTTTTAAAAACAGTTTTCAAAAATAGTTTTCTACTGTTTTAAAAACCTGGCAAGATTGGGGTATACTCAAACTAATTGGGGTATACCCAATAAGACAAAATCGGGTCATTTTGAAGTAAAACCAAGCCACCCCTTAACCTTGTTTTTTCTAAATGGCTAATATGCCCTTGGTTAATTAACACTAAAATTCTGATTAGGTTAATTAATTGAGTTTAGATTAAAATTTTCAAATTATGAATTCAGTAGATTAACCTTTTGATCCGTCTTATGAGTTCGATTTCGATCCAAAAATTTTGGTTTTGAAAATGCATAAAGCCGGGCAAGGTCGTGGTTTGAATAAGCTTGAGACCATACATCCATAGGAATGGTCAACTTTGAATAAGTCGCCAATCGCTCTTCCACCTAAGAGGTCAACTTTGAATAAGCTGCCGACCAGATATCCGCCGGAATGGTCCTCGGATGAAGAACACGCCGACTATCTTGGGCAGCAATCTTACGGTCGGCATGTAAATATCTCCTACCCTTCCGGCTATACTCCCTCCGTTCCAATTTAGATGATGTTTTAGGAGTTTTCACGTAGATTAAGAAATGGAGAGAGATATAAAAAAATTCTATCTATGCCCTTGAGAAAAGTCTTCAAGCATTAATTGCTATTAGTGTATTTAAAAATAAACTTATGGTTTCAAGACAAATTGTGAGGGTATTGTTGGTAATTTTGTGGGAAAAATATGAAAACTATCAAGTAATGTGGAACAAAAAAATAACCCTAAACACTCATCTAAAGTGGAACGGAGGGAGTATTAAACTCGGCATGCAAAAAAAAAAAACAACATTGCTGGCTGACATAAAACCTAATCCTTTATTCATTCAATTTTGGTTACTACATTGATTGAAACATAAAACCTAATCCTTGTCGACGGAAAAACGAATGCACTTAGCATGTGCATCAAGCCTTTGAACCCCTAGGCGACCCTAGTGGACGAGTTATAGTCTCGTGAAGGTTTACATAGAGGTCTACCCACAAAACCTATACAAAAACTTCTAAAGCCATCAATCTTCGTCCGAGGACGATACACCCTCCATCATCTCCGGGGCATACTCCGGGATTTTGGATTCCATGAATTGATAGCTTGCATCGAATGCGAATGCTTCCCCCTTTTCCTCCAAGTAGCGCGCTTTGGCGACTTCATGCTACAAAAACATTCCACAAACTTACTTTGTTAGTGGTGTTTAGTAGGAAGATCAAACAACATTGATCACGTAAAATAAACCACAAAAAAACTTACAAATTGTTCAATGGACAAGTTAAAGTGGGGAGCGTTGAAAATTGGTTTTTGGATAGCTAAATAAGCAAGTATCGCATTTTCAATGACTATGTGCCTATCGTGCACTTGTTGAACACTTCTTGAGTTAGGATTCCCACACTCTTGGCTAAAAGTGTTGTGAACCCTAGCCCAAAAGGTTGTGGAATCCACCCTTACGGAGGACTGCATACCAAGCTTTGGTGATTGCCAAATCTTCATTAGAATCAAATGAAGCCATTTCTTGTGTGTAGAGAGCTATTGGGTGAGTTAGATGGAGTGTGTGATGATATGAGCTTTGGAGAGTATATGCAAATAGTTGTGTGTTGTTTTGTGGAGATAAGTAGTGCATTTATAGGATGGTGCCCAAATTTGGCCGTTATAGTGTCCAAGTACAAGTGAATCAATGCAATTGTACTTGCAAAAATTTGAATTTTGAACCCGCCGGCGGCCGGATTGGTTTCATCAACATCATCATCATCACCTCTTCTACCAGATGGAATTGATTGGTCTTCATCTGGAGTCTCGTCTGAATCACTGGGTTCAGATAGTGGTTCTAAGACCTTTGTCGTTCCCGGCACAACATATACCCCTCGATGTTTTGAAGACAAGAGTTTATCACCAACACGAGGGTTTGAAGGAGGACGAAGAGCTGCTTTCTTCTTTGTCATATGCAATCTGAACAAGAATAATTCAGGAAAAAAACATCAAAGGCCGGCAGGGTAGACATATACAACATATCCGGCGGAAAAATGGCCGGAAAGGTCGACCAAAAGATGAGTGCCGGCTAAGACAAAGCCGGCAGTGTATCATCAAAATAGCCTTAGGCTCACAAAAAAATATATGATTTTTCACTAAACCTGGTCGGAAAGGTCCATTTCCCACACATCGCGGTTGACAAACAACCGGAATGGTTTTATATAAATACCCTTAGGACGAAAAAATTCTAGGCATCAGAAACATTCTAAACAAGTAGCTAGGAAGGGTAAACAATAATAAGATGTCGGCTTCATTAAAAAAAAAAGACAGGAATGGTATACGGATGAATAACCTCTTGCCCCCGCTAGTAGCGATTCAAAAACTATACAAGTAGGCAAGTTCTTCAACCTTAAACCCTCCGGCCAAACCCTAACTATGAAATCCCGGAAAGGTCGATAACAAAAAACCTTACGGCGTCAGAATCGCCAATTCACAAATTCGAATTTTCGACCTAATTTGACATGCAAACATGAAATCGAAGTACTAGAGTGAGCTTAAACAAGCCCTTACTTTCTTAAGCGCACCATTTCACGTGTTTCAAATGGGTTCAATTTCTTCTTCTTCAACCGTTTTTTTCTTCACTTTCTTAGCAACCAAACTTGCAATTCCAGGGTTATATTCATTGGGTTTTCGATTAGTTTCTTTCATACGAGTTGCCTTCTTCCGTGGTGGATCTATTGATGAAGACTAATCGGAGTTTTCGAATCGATGATTTTAACGAATTGATCGACGAGTTTTGGTGGTGGTGGGGGTGATGGAGCTGGTAGGGTTGTGGAGGAGAAGAAGAAGATGATGAAATGAAAAGATTAAAACTGATTTAGGGTAATAGGTTTTTTAAAAAAAAGGGTAGTTTTGTAACTTACCCATTAGGACTCCCCCTAAAACCCATAAAAAGAGTCTCTTTAAAATTGGGTATACCCCAATTAATCTGGGTATACCCCAATCTCGCTAGGTTTAAAAACATACCCTTTTTCCTTGTTTTCATTTTGTAAAAGCTATTTGGTAGGAAATTTAAAAACTGTTTTGAAAATCAAGGAAAATCCAACTAAACTAAATCAAATGTAAAGACTCGTCGAGATAATGATAAAAACAATTCTTGCACATGCAATTCTTTCCGCAAGCTCTTACTTTGTTTTGAAAAGAAGAAGAAGGAAAAAGAAATAAAAAAGAAAAAACACAGAAAACAATTATTTGTTGTTTTCATTTTTCTGTTTTCAAAAACAGAAAACAAATGGAAAACATTTTCTAAAAATACCTCTACCAAACGCGTATTCTCCTGTTTTCAAACGCATACCAAACACGGCCTTAATATCAAAGGAAGTTATATTGTAAGGCATGTTACTGTATGCATTAGAAAGGCTGAGTATGGGAGTGGCCATATCTAATGATACAGGCTTAATGAGGATCAAGAAGACCCCTACCAGGCTACCATGAGATTGGTGTTCAGACTCTTCTTAATCAAAGCGTTTAGCACCACAAACAACATGGTTGGTCTTCTTGGGAATTTTGACCTGCAACTCCATTAGGTTCTTCCAATAGCGCTGCTCAAGTGTTTTTCATGAGAAAATAATCGCACGAGGTGGCTGAAGAGTTGAACACTCACCTCACACTGTGAAGGTCAAGGATTTGAGTTCCCTTGTGTCCAATCATTGGAGTAAATCTTGATCAACAGTTGAATGGTTTGAGGTCCCAATGTTTGGTCCCATGAGGATTGGTTGGGTGCTAAAAGAAACCCTGACACCTCTTGGGTTTTGCCTACATAAATAAATAAAATTCTACACCTGCAAAGATGTTGCTAGAAACCAAATTACAGTATTATAATATGCTCTACTTTATAATCACAACCAATATGCTAAAGTGGCCATTGTCTCTGTTTGACAGGGGAAGCTTTAGATTGCCTGATATCAGTTCAGAGCAGACTTGGGAAGGATGATGAGAAGGTACTAGGTTTATTAAACAGGGTTCTGAGCATCCAGGAAAAAGAATTAGGTTATGATAGTGAAGAGGTGATGCTTACGCTAAAGAAGATCGTCTTCTACTTGAACAAAATGGGAAGGAAAGATGAGAAACTGCTGCTACAAAGAAGACTATCCATGCTGAGAACCAGATACAAACAAAATATTCCATATTAGTTTAATACAGCAGGTGTAGAATTTTCCTCTGCAAAAAATCGTGCCCTGAACAAAAAAACATGAGTTCCTCACTGCTCTCACATGAATCCTCAAGTCTTGGTTTCTATTGCTGCTTTCTCTTCTTCAACTCGTAGTGATTTTAGTAACTTTTGTTTGTTAGCGAGTGATGCAAAGTACAAAGTAAGGGTGTCTGATGTATGGGATATTCTGCGGGCAGTCTGAAGTCTGATGAAATGCTGTTGCTTTACTCTTTGACCCACAACACAATGGTGAGAGGAAGCAATTATATATTTAAATTGTTGCCACTGGCTGATAAATTTGTTCCAAGTGCAATTTTGACAATGAACCAATATGATCCCTCTGCGACTTTTGGTTTCTCCTTCAAGGAATAGTCTTGCTCTCCTATGATCCTATGGGATTATAAATTCTGGGATTCATGTAAATTTCTTGTGTGTTTGGTAACTCAACTAAATTTCCTAGGATTTATAGAGTTTTCTTGTATTAAAGTCTTTGTACCGTTTGACATTACCCTCAAACTTTAAAATTGCATATATATGGGATTTAGAGTTAAAAAAAAGTGGGTCCATAAATTCCTTGATAAGTTTCCCAGCAAATCTTAGGGGGGTGGGGTCGGACTTCATATGGAGGATTAGCTGGAAAACTGAATCTCGTAGGAAACGTGATTCCAAGAATTCGGGCAATCAAACATACAAAGGAAATCGTAATTCTACCAAATCTCATGGACCTATAAATTCCACCTTTAAAATTCTGTATCCAAACCCACCATTAAATGTTATTGAATCTGTTCAAGCATTTTGAATCATCCACTTGCTTTGTGCCTAGAATTGATCTTATCTTGAACTTTCATGAAGGACTTCCTTGAGAAGAAGAATCTATACCCCGATTGGCATATGACTGACGTCTTACATTCCCTTGTCCACTTCAGAAAATAGATTAGCAAGCTGGTGATCATGTCTATGATGTTGAAAACTTTTAAGCACGCTACATTGCTACGAATAAGAGAAAGGAGTCGACGTTCATTAATCTCTCAGGGATGGTAGTAAAAATATTTTTGATTCAACATACACGGCTTTAGACCGTGGACTGGTGGAAGTATGGGAATAAGTCCTCCCTTTCCATCAGGTATCATCTTAATAAAATCTCCCAAAGGTTAGACAATGGTTTTGAGTTTTGATAATGACTTCATTTAGGAACTTTATTCTAGATTATAAAGGCTAATTCAGAATACTTGAAGAAGAGATTATCAACAGCAGCGATAACCATGCAATTTCTTAAGCAAGGGTCGCTGCAAATGAACATACTGGCGGCTGTATCAAAACAACAACAAAAAGGACGTATTGGCGGAAAAGTTTGGTGAGAATTTTCATAATTAAGTACTGTATTTATTTATTTTCTTTTCTTTATGTGTGTCGTTAATTAAGCGTCGTGTTTTTTCTTTCTTGTTGAGGCGATAATTATTACCCAATACAATCGTAACGAATCGTAATTCTTATGGCAAGTTGAATAGTGCAAACTAAGGTGTATATGGAGACTGTAGTTGAAGGTATAGAGAGGGTATATTACTTGGATCCCGGCAAAGTCTGAGCAGTGTTGGATTTGGAGATTGGAATTGAATTGTTTATGCAATATGCATGGACAAGTAGGTACTATCCTAAGCAGAATTGAACTGCTAGTAGATAGGACTTGTAAACGTCATAAATCGGAAGTAAATCAAACAAGTGATGCATAACAAGTCTGAAATCGAGTTCCATTGCATTTGAAAATTGAACTTTTTTTTTTAATACGAAAGATAGCATGTATTAAATAAATGAAATTATATCAGAGTTTTATCCTGCTGGATTAAAGTTGCTATCCATTCAGGGATGTTGCTTAAATACCGAAAACAAATAATCCGAGTTCTTGCAAATTTAGCTAAACTGTCTGCCAAATGATTTGCATCTCTGTGCACATAGGTGCATGACCAAGAGGGAAAAGAATTAAGGATGTCTAATGCATCTTTTATTATGTTGAACGTAGTGTTGGAGAAAATGAGTTTTATTTGTTGGTTTTATAGTCTTGGTGGGAATGGAACTTAGGACCTTTAAATCTCTAAGGGTACTTGCTCATTTTCTTATGAGTGAATGAAATATGACCTTTAGTCCCATATAGGGTATAACTAAAGAGGAGTTCCACTATTTAACTAATCCATTATGGATAGTTAGACAAACAATGTGGGTGGAGCGAGTGGGGCAAAATATATTTGTTTCACTAAGGCTTGGGCTTATGGTTCGGGCTCGTGCTTACGCCATGGACGTATATCAACCAACACTTATCTTTTTGGCAAAATTACTTTTGAATTATTTTCTAAATGAATTTAAACTCAAATTAAATTTTGTCTTGAATGTCGGGGGCGTGTGACAAGGGAGATTTTATTTTCTTACCAAAAATATTTCATAACGTTTTTATGTGCATAAATGACAACATTATTTCTTACCGTTTTTTTACTATTTTATGACTGATTTATGTCGACATCATGCAACATAATTTTGCACATTAATGGGCATTGATTTCCCCTCTCTCATTTCTATGTATAAAAGGGACTAGAATTCTTCATTCCAACATGTGTCCAGAAGAAGCTACTATCCTTCTTCTTTTCGTCTTTCTCCCTCTGTGTGGTTTTTATATTCCGTGCCATTGTTGTTGAGTTTGTAAGAGTGGGCAAGTATTATAGTGCTTATTGTATTTGCAACGGGAAGTTTTATTCTGGATACGACTTCACTACGGGGTATAGGCATCACTCATTTTGAGGCGTACCGGTGAACTCGTGTTAAGGACAGCGTGTTGAACACGTGACTCTGTCCTCTGTTTGTTGTTTCCCATTAAGTGTTTATTTAAGTTTTTTCAGAAATTTGTTTCTAACATCATTCTTTCAGTATTTTATTGTTGCAATACCAACACGTAGTCCATTTCACAGCAGTTTGATGTCCATTCACAGCTTTAATCACGTTCTGGCAATCACCCTCCAGATGAATCTTTGTCAGTACTTTTTGTTGTGCTCATAAAATTGCTTCTAATAGCGCCTGAGCTTCTGCGTCTATTGCAGGAGATGCACCTCCTCGCAATCCATTGCAATCACCTGCAAAATTTCTCGCTATTAGAGACCATCCTGAAAGACTGTTACTGTCAATATGTGAAGCATCAAAGTTGATTTTGATAATATCAGTATGAGGAGAGGTCCAGTGGTGTTGTATCTGTCTTGTTACCACATTGTTATTGAGCTGAGTACTTAAAATACCTTTCCAGTCATTTCTCTGCAATGTAATAAAGTTAGCAATACCTTTACGAAGTAGACTTTACGATCTTGGCAACTATGCGCCATAAAATTTGACTACCTAAATAAAGCTTGACATACCAGTGCTCTAACAAAATTTAAGGGTTACTTTATGCGAGTTATTATTAATCCTTTTCAAGTCATATAATTCTAAACTTATTTTTTTTTTCTTCCAACCTTTCAATATTTTCAAGAGAATCAACTTGTTCATCTTATATTTTTAAGATCTTCTTGTCTAACTTCAATAGACTAATTCATCCTAGTACTCTATAATTTCTTTAGTTGAGTTTGAAATTGCTTTTGTTGGACAAGATCTTCACATATCATCTCCAAAATTTAGTTTCTGTTAAGAATCATTATTACTTCAATTATTGAAAATTTCTTTTTCAACTTTTCAAGATCTTGACCAAGTTTATCATATTCAAGTGGTCTTAATCAAAAAGATTTTTCTTTAATCTTTATGCTTCTTTATTGTATATACTTTTACAAGTTGATTCATGTGATCTTTCTTGATATTTTTTAATAAGCTTATCGGCATTTGGATCTTCATAGTATATTTCTTCGACTGAGTCAAAATTATCGTTTAATCTATCAAGAGTATGTGAAATATTAATAGCCTTTGGCAAGACAACATTAGTATATTCCACTCATATCCATCTTCACTTCATGAGTCAAAGTAACGAGTCTTGCGAGAATCTTTACGGAAAGCTTTATTACCGATTTTTTAAAACCTTTTTTCTTATGATAATAAGATCAAGTATTAGTTGTACTTCGTGCATCACTACTTCTGTTAGAGCACTGCTCGGTCGAACTCACAAGCGTTGCTATCTCAAGCTTGTTTTTCAAGTTTAGTTGATCGAAACTATATACTTGATTTCTAGTCTACTTATAGCTATGTCTCATATTAGGATAGAAGTGTGTAGTTGAGTATTAGACTTCACGGCGTTCACCAATTGAAGAAGAAGATCTACTGAGGAGCTTGTAGGAACTTCATCAACAAAAGATATGTGGAGACTAAAACTTATCTATTACTCAGAAGTCTATTCTATTTTATCTTCTAATGAGACTAAGTCGTATAGCTATATAGACTTCGTGTTATACACATTTGAATAGCTATATAATCTATTTTATTTTAAGTTTTTTTTTTCAATTGACCGGAAGTAGTTTAAGTATTTATATTCTATTAATTAATTAGTCAAAGGTTTTTGTCTTTCTATATATTTGGTTAAACTTTGCAGGGGAAGGATCCGATTACATGGAATCAATATTTTTCTTACAGAATCCAAACGGCGATGAATTTAAATCTAATATTTTGATGACATGTTCCTCTTATAAAGCTTTACATTTCTACCGAAAATGAGAGTATTTTGAAATACAAAATTTCACCATCCACAAGTTTTAATTGCAGTCGTTAATCTTCAACGACTAACATTCAAAATGGTAGATGATAATCTTACACGTCTCGGAATGCACTCATTTTTTGTTATAGTGTAGAGCTTTATAAGAGTATCATGTCACCAAAAAATTAGCTTCAAATGCATCATCATTGGGTTTTGTAGAAAAAATGGCGATAATAATGTCATTGTAACCATGTCATCGGATCCTTCCCCAACTTTGTAAAGGTGATCAATATAACTTCTAACCTTAAGAATTAAAACAAAATCTTAAAATCGATTCATGGTTGTAAAGATCAACCTCATGATATCCAGCAAGGACGGAAGAAACCAAATTATCATTCGACAGAGACATCAACGAAGGAGGAGAAAAGAGAAAGTAAAGATAGAAAAATGTTCTGATAGGTATAATGGGCCATGGTTTAACCCGAAAACACATATTTTCTGGATGAATCTCATTCTTCTCTATTTCTTCATCTAATGGCCGAGATGAGCATGTTAAACCTTGTTAAAATGGGGCCTGCCAATCGGAATGCCCCTCTTTAAGTTGGATTGTTGATAAAGAATTAAGACTTGTTTGGTTTTTTAAACTTAAACTTTTTGGGGAATAAATAATACAATGCATAGGACAAAGAGAAGCCATACAAAATATGAAATTGAATATAAGTTAAATACCAAATGAAACTCAAATCCTCAACTTAGATCCTTTACTATTTCCTCAAAGCAGATTTGTTGTTATTTACTGACCTTATCTTTCTTTTTTCTATCTGTGTGCCGTCCTTATCTAATCTATTAGTGAAAATTCTATCACTGAAATAAATCTTATAATTTTTTTATGATTTTTTGAATAAGGAATGGTTATATTAAAAAAGAAAAACATAATATACAAGAACATAATTAAACACATCGTTATTCACAAACCAAAGAAAAATAATCTGCTTCATAAGCAAAAGAAGTTACTCAGCCTCCATAATCCTACCTCCAAAAATCCAGATGTTTCTTTCCTTTCAAATATGCCAAAAAAAAGCACAAATCACCTTCCACCAAATATCCTTATATTTTCCTTTAAGATTATTAAGTTTCCAACAAATATTATGATTATTTTGATCCGATTATTTTCCCCAAATTATGAAAAATATACAAATTCATGCCTCATAACTTAAAAAAAGCACCTCCAAATACCTCATATCCAAAAAAACTTTCCCTAGAAAACTATGAAATGCACGTTGGGATTCGAATCATAAATTCTAGTCGGATCTAATAGTGATAGAACAAGAATCGAAAATGCTTTATGCCCCCACATTTTTGCCGAAATCTTTCCCCTGTGACATGTCGCCCTCCCATTGGTCCATGTCATTCCGCCAAGGACCACTTCAAGCCCCGAAGGGCTCAAGACTACTAGATGTGGGTTTAGATTTAGACATGTCATACGAGAAAATAGTGTGTGTTGTTGGGGGGGGGGGGTACAGGTTGGGGGCATGCACTAGGGTCGAACAAGAATACACTACATGTTTTTGCATCTAACGACTCATAGTAACACTATCAAATGGAAACATGAAGTGAGGAGCAGTCACTCCCTAGTTTAGAAGAGTAACCCAAATTATTTTGAGAAATACTGGTCTATTCGAAAACCCGGTTTATAAATATAGGTCCGTTTTTCTTTTTCTTTTTCAACTTTTCAAACATAGGCTTGTTTCCACCCATCTTGGTTAAGTCCCCATTAGATTTTCGCTTATCCCTTTACTAATTGCTACGTCGACCTTCTTCGTCATTTTTAAGGTTCGTTGATCTCGGTTCACGATCGTTTCACCTTTTTAGGTTCGTTACATCATTCCCTAAAAGGGTTAATCATTCGCAAGTTCATGGTTTAGTGTTCAGTTTTTTAAATTCTGGATTCATCATTCCCAAGTTCAGGGTTCAAAGTTCTCAAGTTTTAGGGTTCAGGGTTTTTAGTTGGTGGGAAATCGATCTTACACTAAGGAGATGTGGTTCATGAGTAAATAAGACTTTTTAATAGGTGAGATAACTGTCACCTTGCACTTAAAAAACAGTGGTACCAAGTCAAAATAGGCCTATATAGGAAAAGTTCAAGAAAACGGGCCTATATTCGCAGACGCAATAAAAAAAGCCCATATTTCCAAATTGCCCACTTATTTTTCCCTACTTTTAATGAGGTTTTGTGGTACATATGTCCGAATCATGATTTACTACCAAAGAAAAAAAAATGGGAATGTTATAAATACCTTGTATTTTGGTTGACCTTGCACAAACACCTCTTTTTTTTTTTTTTTTTGTAAGTTGAAACACATTCAAAACAGACTAACTTAGGGAGTTAGTAACCCTTACATCATTAATAGTAGAGCCATCTAATGTTGGGCTATTAACTCTAACCCAAGCATTATCTACTTCTAAAGCTTGCAAAATATAAGATGGAGGTTCATTCCTCCAATTAACAAGAGTTCGAAAAGAATTAGCCTCCTTAGCTAGGGTATATGCTACATTGTTTGCTGATCTAAGAATATAAAAAAAACCTAAAAAATTCTGACAAAGGTTAAATTCTCTTTTTACTCCATCCATGATCGTCTGGTTCTGCCAAGTACTTTGAGATGATTTTCCATTCAAGTAATAAGAAAGATTCTTGAAATCTCCTTCCACACTGAAATTTGTCAATCCCTCCTCTGTCGCCCATTTAGCTGCCTGCAAAAGCCCTAGAGCTTCTGCTTCTTCTGGGGATGAAGCTGTGATGGGTCCTGCTCTGCCTTGGTCGAACTTCCCTGAATTTCGTCATGTTGCACTGATGGAGAGTCCAATTTCGTCTTGTTGCACAAACACCTCAAGAGGTAAAATAATAATTTTTTGGAGTCAAACTTGAGAAAGTTGCTCCCACTTCTGGAAACAACTTGAATAAAATTGCGTCCACTTTTAAAATAACTTGTGCTAGTTGCTTCCACTTTTTAGAAGGTAGGGGTATTTTTTAACCTGGCTTGATTGGGGTATACCCAAATTAATTGGGGTATACCTAATAAGACAAAAGCCGGGTCATTTTGAAGTAAAATAGGCTACCCCTTAACCTTGTATTTTCTAAATGGCTAATATACCCTTGTTTAATTAACACTAAAAATTCCGATTAAGTCAATTAATTGAGTTTAGATGAATTAATTAAGTAGATTAAAACTTATGAATTTAAGTTATCAAATTTTGTTTTGATTGAACTCATGTGGGAAGATTTTTGATGAAAAAAATTTGTTTTGAGAATTTTTTTTGCAACGGAAATGAAAACATACTACCCAAACACTTCTAAAAAGGGGATTGCAAAGCTGATGTGTGAAATCATACTTAAAATTAAAGAAGAAATCAACACTTTCAGTTCTGAAACTATGAAAAGTCGGCAGGGTCGACGAATGAAGAACATGCCGACTATATCTGGCCGGCAAGGTCTATAGATGAATAACATGCCCCCTATATCCGGCCGGCAAGGTCGGTGAATGAAGAAGATGCCGACTTTATTATTTTTGACACACAGGAGACTATTGTAAATGTTTCACTAGTCGGCATCTTATTGATTTTTTACCTTGCCGGCTACCTTATAGTCGACAAGGTCGACAAAAAGTACCTTGCCGACTATAGGATTTTTGACATACAGAGAAAGGTGTTACAAATGCATAATTAGTCGGCAAGGTTTTAATTTCATAACCTTGTCGACTAAACTATAGTCGTCAAGGTTCAAGTTCTTGGTCGACAAGGTCCAAATTTTCAAGTTCTTAGTCGGCAAGGTATAAGGATGAATACCGTGCGGACCCTGTAAATATTACTTTCAGAAACAAAACTCTTTGAAAAGTCGGCATGCTATTCATCTTATAACCTTGCCGACTAAAAATAAATATGAAATGTCAGCATGCTATTCATCCTATAAGCTTGCCGATTAAAAATAAATATGAAAAGTCGGCATGCTCGACAAACAAATACCATGCCGAATGTGTAACTACAATTCAACAATTTCAAATTTTCTGATCTAATTTGTCATTCAAATAACAAAACAAAGTACTAGAATGAGTTTGAAAGGATTAATCGACAATAAAAAAAATCACAATCGACGATATTTTCTCATTTGAAAACGATGAAATATAGAGTAGGAGAAAGGAAATTAATAAGGTTTTGATCTAAAACCCAAAAGGGTGGTTTTGGTTATTATTAGGAGAAGGGTAATTAGGTAACTTTATACATATTAGACACCCTTAACCCTCTATTATGTGTGGGAACAAAATGAATATACCCCAATTAATCTGGGTATACCCTAATCAAGTCAGCTTTTTTTAAATTTGAATATAAATATAAATATATTTCAAGGGGTATATTTTGAGGGATATTTAAATAAAAAAGAAAAGGTAACAAGGGATTATTCGCGAAATTTAAATAGCTTTAAAGGACTCCCACAAAACGAACTAACACAGCACACAAAAGGACTTCAAATAAATCAAAAATATCTCGTTTTTTCGGGAAGTTAAAATATTTTCGAAAAAAAAGAAAAAAAAGAAAGAAAAAAAAAAAAGAAAAGAAAAAACAGAACCCTCTTCCATCTTCTTCTCTCCTCCTCCTCCATCTCCTTCTCCTTGTTGTCTCTCTGATTTTCTATCTCTGTCTCTCTACTACATCTGTCTACTTCAATTTGTCTTCTCACGAATTATTATGTTCTATCAGATTAGCGTACGTTAGCAAACGTACGCCCGCCTCAATTTCATCTTAAGCCATGTACGGTAGTTCAGGAAAACTTGGTGGTAGAGGCAGAGGTAGTGGTGGTGGCGGTAGTGGAGGTCGTGGTGGCGGCGGTAGTGGTGGTAAAAGAAACCGTTCTCCTTTTCCTCCACCACCTTCTAATCGCCCAATCGTTCCTATATCTACAACAACTTCCAATCGTCTCTCAACTGGTGGTGGTGCCTCCTCATCTTCTGTTCGAAACCGCCATGAAAGTGCAAAGGTTCCATCCTCTCCTGATGAGAGTTTTAGTCTTGTCAGTGATGACCCACTTTCTTATGCTATGATTATTCGTCTTGCTCCTGATCTTGTTGAAGAGATCAGACGTGTTGAATCTCAAGGTGAAACTGCTCGGATCAAATTTGATTCTAATGCTAATAATTCCTTTGGAAACGTAAGTGCTTTATTTTCTCTCTAATTTAAGTTTTTTTCCCCAATTTGATTGAATTTAAGTTAAGTGTCTATGTTAGACAAATCTAAAATTTGGTTTAGGGTTGAATTGCATAAAAAACTAAATTGGGTTTCTTCAATTTGATTCAGTATTAGTTTACGATAGGTTTATCTAAAGGATTAAGTTAGTTTCACATTAAGTGATTGTATTGTGTCTGAATTTCAAATACTTCACAATACATTACGTTCATGAAATTGGAGATTTAAACAATATAGTTAGAGGATTCATGAATTGTGTAACCCTCCTTTTCTTCATTAACTTATGAACGAGTCAGAGATTTTTTATTTTATTGTTGTTGGGGCTCTAAGTTACTCAAACGATTCTGTTATGACCTTGGACAAAGTCTTGCAAATAATGAACCATAACCACTTGGAACGTAACTTAAATATTTCTTCACATTTGTCAAGGTTGATTGATCATAGATGAGGGAGACGTATATAGAGATTATCCTCCTGCTCAGTGTCTGTCCCATGGGTTTTAGTTTTTAGCTGTTCTTATACATGTTGAAGGCATCCTTTTTGTTCACCTACATAAATGGCTTTTTGATTCAGGAACTTTTGAGATTAATATTTGTTATTACGTTATACCTATTTGGTTGCATGTGTAAACCTGGTTGTTGTTAAACATCAAAAACTTTTTACGAAGTCAATGCTTGAATCAGGTTATTGATGTAGGCGGCAAGGACTTCAGATTTACATGGTCTCAGGAAGTGGGTGATCTTTGTGATATATATGAAGAACGCCGAAGTAGTGACGATGGAAAGGGTTTGCTTATTGAATCTGGATGCCCATGGAGAAAGCTAAGTGTCCAACGCATCCTTGATGAATCTACAAAGAACCATGTGAAAATGCGGTCGGAGGAAGCTGAACAGAGAAGCAAATCTAGAAAGTATGTTATGAGTGTATTGTCAACTTGCCTTATTGCTTGGATTTACATGATTAGGTGATAAAGGATTTCGGTAGGTCTAGACTGTTTCCAATTGCGTCATTACTTCTTTTCGGATGTGCTAATCTCTTTGAGTTTAAAATGTGTCCGTTGCATAGGATCGTTATTAATGTTACTATCTGTGACCATTTTCCTCCCTCATCCTGCATCCTGCATATTACTGATGAGAAATACTGATCTAACGCGTGGGTGTGAGAGCAAAATATGTTGAAATATCGTTGCTAGTGCTTTCTTTTGCAGTTTTTGAGAGGCAAGTTTTATTAAAAAGGTAGAGATAATTAAAAGGTTCTTAAGCAAACATCATTTGAACTATTGCTAAAGTTCTTATAAAATCTTGTCTTTTATACGAAATCGGATTGGAGCTATTTATTGGTTCAAGTCCCATGTTTCCAGGAGAAAGCTGAAATTGAATGTGATACACTTTGGAAAAAGCTGTTATGAACCATGATATAAAGTTGTAGCCTTAACTGTTTTGGGTGGAGGGAGGTGGGCAATTGCAAAGAGATAGATAAAACATAGTTTGAAAGATATCTGAGAGAAGCTTATAGCTTTTTTGAAGTTTTACTTCTATACATATATTGCGGGTGAGGAGGCTTATGGTTGGTCTCACATTTTTGCTACTCTTGTAGCAGCTTGTGAAGAAAGCATTTTGGATATCCAAATGTCTAAATCAATACAAATTTTTGCCCTTTTAAGTTTGTTATATTTGTTGTAAGTTTTGGTAAGTGATTCTTGCATGCATTTTTAGACTTGCTACAGTATTCTGTATCTATATGATTTCACTCTGCTGTTGATCCCTTGAAAATTTCCCCCCTGGGTTTATAGTGTTTTATGTTACCTTTAGAATAGTTTCTCCTGTTGTCCTTTCTGACTATGTTCTCAGTATTGCAGGTCTACTACACATTTCCAATTAGAAATTGCTATTCAGGGTTTTACATTAAATAATCGTGGTGTTCCTGTACTATGGGTCCATTTGAGTTGGTGAACTTAGTGGTCAATTTGTTATATTCGCCATCTTTTCCAAAGTTGATTTTGTGTTAAAATATTTTCCGTTGCAGTATTAGGCCATTGCATGGGTTCTTTTTATAACTTAAACTGACTGTACCTCTTCTCAATTGAAGAAGACATGTATCTGTACAACTGTAGTAATTAATTTAATTTTATTTTGTAGAGCTATTGTCCTTGACCACGGGAATCCATCTATGAAGAATCAACTGCAATCATTAGCTGCAGCTGCAGTTGATAGTGAGTTCTCTACCTGCAATTCAGTTTCTTTCCGTTATATTTTGCTTGTTTATATGTTGGGAAAATTAGGAGTAAAATCATTGGCACATGCTAGTTATGAACCTCTCTTGAATACTTTTTTTCTTCTCTCCCAAGGCCATGAAATTTGCTCAAAATTGAAATGACTGACCTGCTTACATCTTAGTTGAACTGCTAATTAACATGTAAAATATCTGATTATGTGGAGTGGCAAATACTTCTCCAATATTTTTTTGCGTGTATCTTCTTATGTTAATGTACTTTTCTAGGTAATCCGCGGAAAATGGGTGTGAAGTCAAAGAAAGAACCTGCTCCTAAAAAGAGGAAAGTGGAGCCACCATCTCAAGGTAAACATCAGCATGTTTATGAAAGCTTAACTAATATTTCTCCTTTTCTTCTACATCTTCTTAGACAACACGCAGAGAAAAATTGGATTTTGGCTTTTGCTGCAAGCCTATAAAAGAATCAACCTCCTTTCTTAACAAATTTTGTCTCTGATTAGTAACATTTAAAGTAACTGATTATGAGATTAAAATCATATGTTTGGCGTCATCTGTAAATTAAAATTGGTTGATAAATCATCATATACAAGGTTAGCAAATGAGGAGTAATCTTTCAAAATCACTTAGACTTTGATCAACTTTTTCATCTTATCTGCATCCATTGCCATGACAGGTCCCCCTAAATCTGTTTTCAAGGCAGGGTTATCTTCTTCAGCAACTCCCCCTAAGGGTAGACTGCCATTTCCATCTCCTGAGCAACCTGTTGCTTCAACATCTCCCTTTGGCAGTGGGATTCTTTCAAAGGCTTCAGCAGCTATGGAAGTTCCCCGTGCATCAAGTAAAGAGAACGCAGTCACTGAAAAGGTGACTCCTAGCAGGACTGTTCATGCAGTTGGACGTGAAGCATCTAGAATTAAGAAGGGCTCAGAAGCCACACCCAAGGATTTGCAGAGTATGTTGATTACAATACTCTTAGAAAATCCAAAAGGGATGACGATCAAGGTAAGTGTCACGTAAATGCAACTAAACTACTATAAGCACATAATAATAATTAGTATGAACATGTAAATGGTTTTGAGGGTTTGTCATGGATTCACAAGATCTGATGAATAACTAAAGGAAGTGGGCGTCTATAATGTTTATCCTTGCTGTTTTTGTTTTAAGTCGAAGTTGAGATATATTGGGTAAACAACCATGCTTGGTTTTCCAAAAAACAATATGTTACAAGTATTAGATTTATTTTATTTTTTTCTATTTTGTTATATATGTCACTCAGTGTATTCCAAATTGTGGTAGGTTTACTAATCAGAATATCCAACTTTGACAAATTGTATCAGAGGGGATGGTACATTTCGCTGTGTTATGCTCAGATTCTGGTTTTTCAAATTGAACTTTCTGAAGGAAAAAAATTGTTGATATATTTGCATTCCATTCTCTTGCAGGACCTCGAGAAAGAATTAGGCGACTCAGTTCCTAACTGCTGTAAAAAGATAGAACCGATTTTGAAAAAGGTTAGTAGTTAAAACCTTTCAAAGTAAAATATCTTTAATGAACGTTACGAATCTCATAGTTTTATCGTTTTATTTTTTGTTGAGCATCAGATTGCAATTTATGAAGCTCCAAGATACTTGCTGAAAACAGGAGTTGATTTGGATTTGGAAAGCTTCAAGAAGCTATCATCTGGAAGTGGAAGGTACCTACCATTTCTTTGTACCGATTTTGGAAAATTAGTCTGTACTGATTTGTTGAATTCCGTACTTCTTTTCCTTTTTTTGTTCATTTTATATACTCTTTTTATTGAAAAAACAAACTCCTGTCCAGTTCAGCTGAGATCGCCCATGATCAAACACCTCTTCAAGGTGCAGTAGAAAAAGCTACACACGAAGCATTTGAACATCAGAAACAACTTGAATCTAAACTAGAAGGATCAAATATAGTCGACAATGTTGAAATCCAACAAAATTCTCCTAAAACATTTGGCGACAAGAAAACATCGGATCATAGTGATGGGCATGCCAGTTCTAGTGAAAGCGATAGTGACAGTGATAGTGATAGTGATAGTAGTGATAGTGGAAGCAGCGGAAGCCAGAGTAAAAGCCGAAGCAAAAGTAGAAGCCCGGCTGGAAGTGGGAGTAGTAGTGACAGTGAAAGTGATGGCTCTTCGAGCAGCAAAGAGGGTTCTGATGTTGATGTGGATATTATGACAGGTGACGATGACCGAGAAGAACCTGGGAGTAAGTTACCAGCCCATATCACGACCACACCTATGCCTTGGAGAACTCCTGATGATGGACTTGTGCTCAACGGGATTAGTAGAGATAAACAAGATGCTCAAATTTCTGATATAGTTGACATTGTAGGAGACTTACCTAATGATGATATAGAAATCGATATTCTTGGTGATGATGATACAGTTCCCCTTGAAACAAACACGAGATCGCTGGAGGAAAACGTTAGGCCTGGTCTTAGTCAGCCAGGAGATGGCCAACTGAGGTCCTTTGTCAGAAATGGTGGTAATGAAAATCAGAATGTGACCAGTTCTTTTGACCTTGACAGTTCTAATAGAAATGCGAAAGCCAAATCCAGGAAGGGTTCGGAGCTAAACTACTCCTGTGAGAAGTCTGCGAGTGCTAAAAGGATGAAAGCAGGAGGCTTCAATCCACCACAGACATCTGGGAGAAGTAAGGACTCTTTTGCATCAGAGGATCCACCACACGTAAGTCTTAATAGGCCTGACCACGATAGTTACAATGTGCATCTAGCAAACAAAGTCGGCAGGGATGGAATTTCAGATACAAGCTCACGAAAAGGATACAACCTAGCAATGCCTGGGATATCTGCTTCAGATGCTCAACGTTTAGGTCAAAGATCTGGAGATCTTAATGCGCGAGGAAAGGTGTTCGACATGGCCAACAGATACACTGATAACTTAGCCCGTGGTGTCGAATCTGAAAGAAGTCCTAGTTATCCGCATGACAAGTTCTCCATGAACAGAGACACACATAATGAAGATGCTTATGGTAATGCGAAGTCAGTTGGTAAAAATGTACGGGAATGTGATGTTGGAGACAAACAATCGATTCCCTCTGACTCGCTATTTAAGAGGTATGGTGAAGAAGTTATGAAGTTGAAGGATGCCAAACAGATGCCAGACTCATATATGGGGTCTTTACCGAAGGATATTACCAAAACTGATCCAGAAAAATCTCCAATCGCCAATGGGAAAGGGAAAGTACTGATAAGGGAGGTTTCAGAGTTGGAGTTGGGTGAACTTCCTGCAGAAGAAACTCAGGGGGTGAAGAAGCAGTTTGGTAGAAACAACTCTTTTAGGAATTCAAAGAATAAATCTGTTGTTCCAGATAACTTGGACTTAAATGGAAGAACATCAGCGAAAACGATTCAAGAGTCAAGAAAACCGTCTCCACCCAACTCAAGAGTTGGAATTGGCGGTACCCAAGAGAGCTCGTTTAGGAAGAGGACCCCAGAAGATGAAAATGAAGATTCTTGGATGAGGCAACAACAAAGGGTTGCGCAGTATCAGCCTCCGCAGATGCCGAGGACGGACCTCACTGACTCTGAAGCTGGGTCCCAGTTGAATAAGTTGTCAGACATGGGTAGTAAGTCGAGGAAGAATGGTTATTTGGACACCAATAAAAAGGGACCCGTCTCTCTACCACAACAACCAGAGACCAAAAGTTCAGGACAAGTGGCTGTTCCTAACAATGCAAAGGAGTCAAAACACTCAAAATCGAGTACCATGCCAGAACCAAACGAGAGGAGGGATAGCTTCATGATTGGGAGCCATAATAGCAACCGGAAAAGGAGGGAATCTTCTTCTGATGAAGTTAACTGTCCTTATTCCAAATATGAAAAGGATGAGCCGGAACTTAGAGGACCGATAAAGGACATCTCACAGTACGTAGCCTTGCTTGATTGGGATGTGGTGCTTGTATTATGCCGGAGAAATTTCTTTGCGTATATTGATGATGGTTATTACTTTTGCAGATACAAAGACTATGTTCAGGAATATTGTGAGAAATATGAGAGTTATTGCACTTTGAATGAGAACTTAGAGACTTACAGGTTTCTAGTTCCCATCTTTCCTTTAGGGTCTTCGTTTTGATATACTAACATATGTTTTCGTCATCTGACTGTAATATTGAAATTTGGTACTGATCATGATAAATCTAATGGCTGCAGGAACGATTTCGATAAACTTGGGCAGGAACTTGCTCTTGCTAAAGTTAAGGATAGGAAGAGATATTATGATATCCTAGAGCAGCTCAAGGAGAGCTATCGTCAATGTGGAACAGTATGTTATGCTCCCCTTTCTGTTGCTTACTCATTTTAGGGTTAGAGTAGATCGGCTGTACTTGTTTTCCCCCCTCATTCTAATAAATTTGCTCTTTTGTAGTGTGTTGCTTAGATTTTTTTTATTTTTTTTAGAACCTTAACAATTAGAGTGGGATACTTTTCTTTGCAGTTGGCATTGTTTTTCAATACCGACTGCAAAGAAAAGTATCCCCCAATTTGTGGAGGTATCCCCCAAATGTGGGTTCTTATGTACTCTCTTAAAATCTGGTTATTATTAATGTTTTTAGGGTATCCATTTTTGTTTCTTAAATCGAAATCATCTAACTAAATATTCTTTTTCTAATGCAGAGGCATAAACGGCTCAAAAAAATATTCATTTTACTTCATGAAGAGCTGAAGGTACCGTTTATTCATTGTCGTTGAAGCACAAAGATACCTTGTTTCCTTTTGGTCAAAGTTTACTCATGTTTTTTCATGTTTTACCAGCATCTCAAGCAGAGAATTAATGACTTTGCATTACCATACACAAGAGACTTAAGGGTTGTCGAATCCAAGTAACTTCTTTTGGGTTACCTACCTTATGGGCAACAACAGTTAAACTTGTTGATCCCGTTCTAGCCGCATCCAGTGACGAACTCAAAGTGGACATTTTTGTGGGATCTAGCTAGGGATAAGAATCAAGTGCAGAGCATATTTTTGTTCAATCATGTAAAATCTGCTCTGGCGATTTAATCATGTAAAATCTGCACTGGTGAGGTGATCCATCATTATAATTGGGCATGAAGGTAAAGGGTGGCGACAGCTCAGATGTGAATGAGATGTATGCAATCTTGTATTTGAGCCATTTTTGGTTAATGTATGTTTAATTGGTGGGGAAATCTAGATCTGTGAAGCTGATCAGAGTCCCAGTTTTGGCAGTGGCCCGAGTTTTTAATATTCTTTTAATTGAAATTATATAAGTGAAGCACAAGTACTTGTGTTGATTTGTATCTTATAGCAACAGAACCTGGATATCTGCTTTTTGTAACCAGTAGAATAGTAGATTAAATGATAATGGAAGGAAAGTGTACAGCGGGATTTCACTAGATCATTGGTTTTCCCACTTGAGAATTCTTTCGGTCAAGAAATTATCAATACGGGTATCTTCATTTTAAGCAGATACCTCTCCAACCCAGCCCCCTATTATCTTCTTGGGAAAATTGGGAAAATGCCCCAAAATGGACTGCAATGTTAGAAACCCAACGTTAAAAATAGCCTGTTAAAAGTATTGGTTAAGTCCACATGTGTGGGTTCTCACGTGCGGACAAAAGACATAAATGCCCTAACTAATTTAGATGATGCCACGTTTTTAGGGATCCGACGGTCTGAGTGCTAAACCAGATTCACGTGCAACTCATGTGACTCTTCTAAGTTACCTAAAAAAAAATAACTTTCTCAAATATTACTTCTGTATCCGTTCCCTAGATTTCTACACGTGGACATTTTTACGAGCATCCGGCCGTCTATTCTTAAAGTCACCCAGAATGTGACACATGTTATTGCCTGGAAAAGAACGGCGATTATATGATCTTCAAATCGATTGTTCGTAACCACCCAGATAAGATCAAGGTTAACATGTTTTCCACCATTACATGAGCTAATTTTTTTTTGGTAGCCACATAAGCTAAAAATACATGAATACATTGTGCCACCATAACCGTTTACGGACAGAAAAAAAGTGTTTCTTTCAGACTTCTTTCGCAATAAAATTGGTTTGATGTTTGACAGAACTCCATAAGCAGGGCCGGCCCTGAGAATTCGCTGCCCCGAAGCAGAGGCAAAATTGTTGCCCCATCCCAGTAATCCTTGCTATAGTTTTCTAATTACCATGAAGAGCAGAAGCAGTAGAACCATGCGTAAAGGGAATGCAAAGATATGATAAAGTCCATTATCAAGACAACAGCCCAGGAATGAAAATACATTACTTGGGTGATGAACATGACTAATTGTACCAATTTCTTATAGAAATTCTTCTCTTTTTCTTTTATCAGTTGATGCCTTTGTTAATCTCTTAACAACAATCAATTCCTCATTTTTCATAACTCCTCTGTACACTTTAGCATAACCATTAATGTTGACAAGATTATACGTACACAATCTAAACCTAGGGTTAGATGAAACAATTACGATTCCAGTACATTAAATTAACCTAATATATTTAACACTAAACCATTAAACTAACTCCTTATTTACTATATGCCCCTAAATTCTTTACAAATATATACCTTTTTTTTAATTTTTATCACGATTTAATCCTTTCAGTTTGATTTGTAACACAAAACACCCTAGACAAAAAACAAATTTTGCTGCCCCGAAGTCAACCTTCGTTGACCTTCCCTCAGGGCCGGCCCTGTCCATAAGCAACAATAACACCTGCTAGAAGCTTTCCCCATTTCTCGTCGTTCCTCACTGCCAATAGAGTATGCCCGATGTTCTTGTTATCTCTAGCTGCATTTCCAACTAACACAAAAACATAAGACACCAATTCAAACCAAAAAACAAGTCTCTTCACTTATACATAGTAAAATACAAAAATTCACACGAACTAAATCTCAGTATTAATTTGTAGAACACCAATACAAGAAGAACCATAGAATTAAAGCAACAATCGACTATATTAGGAACATGTTAAACATTGCATACATCTTCAATTAGTAAATTCAAACTAGAGAAAGAAACATAAAATCCCCAAAATTTATTCGAACCCTAGAATTCAAACTTTCAAATCCAAATTTAGCTCGATTTTTAAATTAAAACAATTAATCATGCAATTTAAGTAAAATAAAGAACTGGGTTCGATTTACTTACTTGATAAGACGACCCAAACTCCTTCGTCTTCAACTTTTTTCAGCTGCAATTGTCTGTGTATTCAACTTCATATGTCCTCTCTTCAAGCTTCTCTGAAACTGCAGCTATCTTCTCTGCTCGACTTCCTTCAACTCGAATTGTCATCATCACGTATTGCAACCTTTCATTGCATTTTTCTCTTTCTCTCTTTTTCTCTTTTCTCTGGATCTCGATTTAGTTTTCTGAATAATGATGAAAAAGGAGATCTCGACTACTTTTAAGCTATTTTTCACGTGTGAGTAACTCATGTGCGAAGAGAGACATGGTTCACCTTAAGTCGTCCACGATGACCAAGATCAGACCGTAGGATTTTTCCTAAACACGTGGCATCATCTAACCTAGTTAGGGTATTTCTGTCTTTTTTCCACACGTGAGAATTCACACATGTGGACTTAACCGATATTTTTAACAGCGGGGCATTTTTCCAACTATATTTAACGTTGGGGCAGATTTCCAACATTGCAGTCCGAATTGGGGCATTTTCCCAATTTTCCATAGCCCCCTATTGTGTTTTTCAGAAAATGGGCTATTTGCTCAAAAAGTGATAAAACCTGGTTAAATTATTGAGTATAGCGAAGTGGATGTAACTTACTAAATCTGAAACTGACCAAAATATCCCTTACTTCTCTTCCTATTACCAAAATATCATCTCTCTTTTCTCCACCATCTCCAAAATCAATCGACAACACCACTGTCATCGTCAACTGTCAAGAGCTTAAGGTTCATGAACAAATAATGCTGGTTAGATTTATTCATCTCTAACACTAAGAGGAGGTATTTATCATAGTTACAGAAGATGAAAAGCTAGAGAAGAAAACACGTCTTCTTACAACTAACGTGTTGTCGGAATGAAGAAAAAAAAAGTCAAAAATTACAGAAACTATTGAATTATAGTACTACAACCACTAACACTATTACAACAACTATTACAACCACTAACACTAACACTATTACAACCACTAACACTATTATAACAACTATCGACTTATAGTATTCATAACCACTAACACTAACATAGACTATTACAACCACTAACACTATTACAACAACTATTACAACAACTAACACTATTACAACAACTATCGACTTATAGTATTCACACTAGATAATTCAACACTCTCCCTCAAGGTGGTGCATATATATCACAAATGCCCAGCTTGATAAGTGAATCATTGAATATATTATTCGATACAGCCTTGGTCAGAATATCCGCTAATTGTTGTGTTGTACGTACATACGACACTTCAATTATGTTTTCTTCGAGTTTTTCATGGATGAAGTTCCTATCAATCTCCACGTTTTTCGTTCGATCATGTTGTACTGGATTTTCTGCAATTTTGATGGCTGAATGGTTATCACAAAATAACTTCATAGGCTTTCTAGGAGGAAACCCAGGCTCTCCCATAAGCTTTTAAACCATAAAAATTCACAAATGCCTTTTATCATTGCCCTTGTTGATGGTGTTTTTTAGCTTAGGGCGAAAACTGTAAAAGTCTGTCTACCTGACCCGGCATCAGAAGTAGTAGACCTTGATATATCTATATTTCGCAAGGAATTCGGAGAATATATCAGTTACTGATGAGTGCCTATGTCTCTCTTCACATTATATTGAAACTCAATCTCCTAGATGAATTGTTCACTAGTATCTAGCCTAATGAGTATTTAAGCTCCTAGTTGCATTAGTTACTAATGCCGGAGCCTGCCTAGTGTTTTCCTCTGCTATGTTCTCAGCTGAACTCTCAATATTTACATGACATGACGATTAATGTTCACTCGCAACGGAGTAGCATAAATCTCCCGAAGTGTCAATATTGAGACCTGCATGTAAACACTCACATAGGCTACATCACCCTCTGACAAAGAGATCAGCGTGTTCACACACCTTTTAATTGAAAGTTAGCGCGATCGAACGCGTTTAAATTCCTTAAGGGAAATCTAGATTGTCCATATCAGTCTTAAAAAACGATCAAGGCCGCACGATTTGGCCATACAATTCAATAGGCCTAGTCTACTCCTAGCGGAGCTAGGAGATCAACAGGATGACCATCGGCGGGCCCACTAATACCCCAACTGGTCGGACTCCACCTAGCACACTCTAACGTCATCAAACGCTAACCCCAAACATGGGTGATCGCGATGTTGAAGAAAAGAGCTCAAACGAGCTAAGACCGGCCAAAACGGTCTCAGAAACATCATGACCGTCCAACTTAGCTAGCCTAGTTGGAGGGCTTAGATCTTCCTTCGAATGATTAAAGAAGTGCTAACGTGTTCACCGTCGACCCAACTCCACACTTGGTCGATCGACTTGCTCATAGCAAGACCAGAGCGCATCAAATCTCCGACCCAAAGTAGGTTGAACGCGCTGTTTGAAAACCCTAAAAATGCTTTGCGGCAACACACTACTGTCGCAAATCGATCATGACCACCTGAAACAGTGGGGGTCTAACAACCACACCCAACAATTCGATTAGAAATCTGTATGGACAAACTCCAATATACTTTCTAGAGACTCAACTAGACAGTTAGACTCAATCTAGATAAAAAGTATATCAAAGAGTTTATATATCAATCTCTCTCGATTTGATCTTTACTCAAGCAAATAGAAATCTGCGAGTCTTTATCAAAGAGAGATAACTTGGATGGTACCAAAGACCAATATCCAAGTGTCAATCAATTTAAATCAACAACCCAAAAGGTCGAATATTCTAATTGATTGAACAACGCACAACCTGTGATATTTCAATTATATGAACAAATATAATGCGGAATAGAAATAACACAGACACCAGAATTTTGTTAACGAGGAAACCGCAAATGCAGAAAAACCCGGGACCTAGTCCAGATTGAACACACACTGTATTAAGCCGTTACAGACTCTAGCCTACTCCAAATTAATTTCGGTCTGGACTGTAGTTGAACCCCAATCAATCTCACACTGATCCAAGGTACAGTTATGCTCCTACGCCTCTGATCCCAGCAGGATGCTACGTACTTGATTCCCTTAGCTGATCTCACCGACAACTAAGAGTTGCTACGACCCAAAGTCTAAGACTTTAGTAAACAAATCTGTATCACACAGAAAAGTCTACAAAATAGATAAATTCGTCTCCCACGAATAAACCTATGAGTTTTGTTCTGTCTTTTGATAAATCAAGGTGAACAGGAACCAATCAATAACCCGAACTTAAATTCCCGAAGAACAGCCTAGTATTATTGATCACCTCACAATTATCTTAATCGACGCAGCGAAAAATGATATTACAGAATCACAAACGATGAGACGAAGTGTTTGTGATTTCTTTTCTATCTTGCCTATCGGAGATATAAATCTCAAGCCAATTATTTCAATTGTACAAATACGATAGAAACAACAAGATCAGATCAAACAACTACAAGAAAAGTAGTATCGGTCTGGCTCCACAATCCCAATGAAGTCTTTAAGTCGTTAACCTGGTTTTAGAAGAAGAAAACCAAAGGTTAAAGGAGAATCGACTCTAGCTTAGCAAACTAGTATCACACGTAAAGTGTGGGGATTAGGTTTCCCAGTTGCTAGAGTTCTCCCTTATATAGTCTTTCAAATCAGGGTTTGCAATCAATGTTAGCTTAGTAACAAAACATTCAATATTCATCGTTAAATGAAAACCTGATTAGATACAAGCTAATATTTCTCAACCGTTGGATCGAAAACTTAGCTTGTTACACACAAACGAAATGTTCAATTTTGGGTTTATGAACCGTACCCAAACATTAACATTTGTTGGTTCAACAATAGTCAACCAAATGGTTAGCCATATTAACACTCTCATATCAACCATATTCTTCTTCACCATAACTAGTTCAAATGACTCAAATGAACTAGTTAGAGAGTTGTTCAATTGCTTAGATCTTATGTAACTACACAAGACACAATCGAATCAAAAACGGTTTGATTCACTCGAATCGGTTCATGAACTTTATAGCCACGATTTGAAAAAACATTCCTTAGTTTATATAAACATTAGTTCAAGAACAACCGGTTTTAGATATAACCTACTCAAGTTCGCGGACTTAAGCTCGTGGAAAGAGTACACAAACTCCAGCAGAAATTCTCGGGTGAGAACTTCCGCCAGTTCGCGGACTTGGCTTGCGCCACTTCCATTTCTCTTGATCAACAAAGTTCGCAAACTTTGGTTCAAGGAATAAGGATTTATACATATATGTGTTTCCACAACAATGCTTATATCCTACCAATGGTTATGTAATCTAAACTCTCATTTCAATCATTGAAACATTCTCAGAGAACGTTATACAGCCGTTATTCACATACCATTTTTCGTCAGAGCAATTTCCAAAGTGATTGAAACATATCATGACTTTCGTCACTAGGTAAAGATGAATTCGGTTAAAGCGAAAGCTTACCAACACATATTTCGAGAAATAGATAGGCGAGTTAAACTCGGCTCGAAATAGCAAATGTGTATAATGAAAGTCTATACGTCTAAACGACTTTTGTCTCAAGAGTAGGAGATAGAGTAAATAGACTTTTGAGTGACAGATAAGTTCAAGTCTCCACATACCTTTTAGTCGATGAAGTTCCACCGGTTCCTCGAGTAGTCCTTCGTCTTGTATGATGATTGCCATGGAGTTCTTGAGCTCAACTACACTTTCGATCCTAGTCCGAGACCTTTAGATACATAGGCTAGAAATCAAGACTTATAGTTTTGATCACTAACATTGACAAACATGCTTGAGATAGCAACGCATGCGAGTTCGACCGAGCAATGCTCTAACAATCTCCCCCTTTGTCAATTTTAGTGGCAAAACTATTAATACTTATGGAATACAAAAAATAAATAAATTAACTTTTGTAGCTCCTATTCCACATGTATAATCTTTAACATTACTCGAAATCTTTGTCACTTCTAAGTACTCCAATGATCCCAAAGGTTGTAAGTTTAGCATCATCGTTGTTGAAAATCCGTAGCTATAACAATAAGAAAACAAGAGTTCTCAATCATTGTTATACAGTGTCAAAGTATCATCACACAACGTCAAAGTTCAATTGTATCACAACTTCAACAACAATACTATGGTGATATGTATCACTCCCCATTAGTCAATACTCAATCTCACATGAAAACCACTCCCCCTTACATAATGATCCGAAAACCATATGTATTTGTAGTGTGAACTACATATTAATTCTCCTCCTTTTTGTCAATAAAATTGGCAAAGGTACAAGAACGGGATCCTAATGAAATTTCCGAAAGAGACATTTCATGACCAAAAGAAAGAAACACACATCATCTTATTTAGATGCAATCATAAAGCCGAAGCTAAATGCATTCATCAAGGAGTTTTAAAGATACAAGATAACCCCTATAATATTCCACAGCCGCACTCCCCACAAAGATATGCCAATTAAGCGCAAGTTCAAGAAGAACTCTCCCCCATAATATGTCATTCCCAAAAGAACAATAAGAGCGACCTTAATTTTGAAAGAAAAGAAGGATTTCTTTGGACATAACAAATCACATACAAGTATGAATTTGAATCCAAAATACTCAATTAAATTAACCACAAGAGAACCCATGATTAATTTAATCGAAATACACAATCAAACTAATCACAAAGAGTAATCAATTTAATTGGCCATACTCACATAAGAGAATCTATGGAGCAATGACTAAGTTAATCATGAAAATAACCAACCCAATCAAAAGTGCTCAAACATAAGAAAACTTATGGATTCATAACTAAATAACCAAACAAGATGATTAATTTAGTTCAATATGCTCGTCATAAAGTACCTTATGGAACAACAACAAATCTAACCATGAAAATAATCAACTTTGATTGTTTTAGTGCTCAACATAAGACACATTACGGAGCCTCATAGTAATATACAAAAAATATGGATCAGGGAAGATCAATTACTGCGGAATACACAAGGATTCATTCTATTTTCCATCACAATTTGCACAATGACAAACAATAGACATAATCCTTGAAAACAAAAGATTTTAACCTATCTTGCGTCAATAATTGACAATATAGGCTTAACTTTTGTATTTGTCAAAAGTCCATTCATTCCTTTATCAACATATGAATATCGACTTATGAAAGACTTTACTTTTGACAAGATATGTGACAATCATAGTTCACGGACGTAAACACACATATCCCATAACAAAGTGCAATATATGAAACCATAAAGATTAATACTGCAAAAATCATCTTCCAAACAATTTTAGAATTTAAACCAATAAATCTAAAAACATGAAGATGAAAACGTTGGACATAGCTATGTGTAATCACAATAATGGCTATTCCAAACTCTAGTTATTCTTCTAAATAAAACAATAAAAGAAGATTTACTAGGCAACAAGACAAACTCGTTCACACTCAAGGCATCATTGGCTTTCTTTGGTACCCACTTTTGAGTGCGTTTAGGAACAACCGAAACCTTCTTCCCATTACTCTCTTCAAGATTTCTCGGAAGAGAATTGGATTGACTGTTCTTTTGCAAGTTAGTCTTTCTCCAATTGGGAGCATCGGATCTTATCTTAGTCTTTACGAAGTTATCCTTTTGATAACTATTATGATTGTGAAAAGGATTCGTATGACGTTTATAGGCAAAAATAGGTTTATCACAACACTGATTCCTTTGCCTAAAGGTTGGACAGTTACAACCTGTAGCATTAAGGGGATTAGCCTTAACATATGATCTTGGTTTCACAACTTCTTGTGATGCCCAAACAAGAACATCATGAAGTTTCTCATTCCTTATACGGAAACGACATCTCCTTTCTAGATGACCTTTATTTCCGCAATAGTGGCAAACATAAGGAATGTTCTTACCTCGATCCGTATGTGCTGACTTTGGAGGTTGATATACTTTGCTCTTTCGGACCTCAATTTCCGGTGAAGGTATTTCACTTTTGCCATCAGTGGAAACCTTTTGTTGAGAAGAATCACTAGCCTTGACAAATTTTACCTCTTTCCTAATACTTGGAGCATCTATTCCATTATAGCCCAATCCTCGTGTATCACGAAGATTTTTACTTGCTCCTAGCATAGTGGTTAATTTGCTTGAACTAGTATTGAACTTTTTCAAGTCATCTTCCAACACCTTGATTTTATCAAGAGCAGCAGCAAAATCAGCCTCAAGGCATTTTTCTCGAGCGAGACAAACACTTTCTCTGTCATTGTTAGAGCATGGCTCGGTTGAACCCACCAGGCATTGGTATGTCAAGTTTGGTTGTCATATTTTAGTGAATCAAAACTCATGTTAAGAGTCGCTTGATTATGTACTAGAGTTAAACTTCGTATAGGTTAAAAGTATTAGGATATGATACATTACAAGTATTGCGAAGACTTGAAGATGTGAAGAAGCAAGGAGCTACAACAACAATAATCATCCTTCCACTTGAGGTTAGTGATATTTGACTTGAATTGTTTCATTCCCTAACGTATCTTTCAAGTCGTGCATATTGAAAACATAACTGCGAAGCATATTTGAACTCTAGATAGACATAGTATTAAGGAATACAATACGAGGTTTATTGCTTAACCATTAAACTTTGTGGATAAGACATCGCCGTAATCATTTGAATGCTATTATGATTATGTATGGGTATGAGGTGAGGATTTCATCCTAGTGAACAATGTTTATATGTGTTCTAAGGAAGTAAGTTCATAAACTTGTTTGTGATCCGAAAAGGAAATTGCCAGGTGTTATTGGTTTTGTTATTCATTGCATATCTTATGAACAACCAATATGTGTGATAAAGTATAACCGCTCACAACTTGTTGTGTTCTTGGTAGAACTGTTCACAAAGGCACGACTTATGTATTGGTATAACTTTTATTAGTAAAACCGATCTTAAGTAATCACTGTGGTATGATCGGATTTTGTATGTCTGACCTTGTAAGGGAAAGGGAACCGATCCTAGTAAGGGAAAGGGAACCGATCCTAGTAAGGGGTCCTAGTACATCAAAGAGAACCGATCCTTGTATGGGGTGTAGCAAGGTTTATAGCAGAAAGGGGAACCGATCCTATGGACATGTGCAACACATATAAGTTAGATACCATATATATGTGGGGAACCGATCCTAGTACGTAGTCAACCGAACTTTTGGGAAGCTAGTGTGACTATGCACAGTACTCACATGAAGGTAGAACCGTAAACCCATGATTGTGATTGAATGTTGGTTTGATCAATCACATAGTTCTTGAAAGCCAGATGAACCAATTCTAAACTTGTTTGGAAGTGTGGAAAATCGGTTTCAAGGTTGTAAGTGTGAAAGAGAACTTACAAAGTTAAGATGTTGACAAACTTTGAACACGTGTTGTGAATGTTTATTTCTATAATTATTCAAAGATATTCCTTAACGGCTAAGGGAAGAGAATCCCAGGATCGAAACGTAAGTAAGTTAAGAATCTTTTAATTAAGGTTTTTAATTTCATTTTGTAGGGAAATTACAGAATTAGTAATGTGCATTTACTAATTAGATTTTCCGAGAGATTTCGATCGTTATTTTTGGACAACGCATTTCCAGGAATTATGAAAATCGAATTTGTGCTTTTATGAATATCTTGAGAATATTTTCGGTTTTGGAAATTCCTTGGTGTCCAAACTTCCTTGTCTATAAATACACGAAGTTTGCCTTTCTAGCAAACTAATCCTTCGTAACAACAGATTTACTCTTTTGTTGTTTTTGCTGGTGTAGCCGCCTATTCGGAGAGGAGAGTAACCTAATTAGGCGAAATCTCTTACGGCCGCTCGGTTTAAAGTCTTCTTTGGGATTGAGAAGCTCTAGCGCGACCGTTGGTGGGAAACTAGATAATTGCGGTTTATCTTTGTTTTCGATTGATTTGATTGACTAACGGTGGTTGAAATCGATTGCACCTAGTTTGTTTATTCTTGAGAATCTTCTCTTCGATATAAGATTCACTCAAACTAGTTCGAGAGTTTCGGTGGGGATCTTTAGACTGTTGTTAGTTCTAAAGACGATCTTGTGATAATCCATTGTTAATAGACTCCGTTCTGTGCGTGATTGATCACAAGAGATTCAAGTGATTGTGTGCAAGTTTTTATTGAAGATTTAAGAAGATTTGAAGACAAAGAAGATATTGAAGATCTGACTTGGGTTTTATAATCTTTGGTGTGCACAATACTTGTTTGGGTAAAAGAGGATCCAATTAACAATCGGTTTATCCTTGTGGTAGATTGGATTGATTAATTGAGTAGATCGGCATCAATGCGTTTCCTTGTGATTAAAGGTATTGATTGGATTAATCTTAAATGATTACCTTTGGGTGATTGAACATAAGATAGATCTAAGGACCCGACGAAGGAGTTTATGTTAATATAAACAGAAGAGCCTTTGTCCGACTCATATCACTTGGTTGAATAGAGTTGATACCAAACAAATTTGTTATTCCTTTACTGTTTGGAATACGAACCAAAGGAATTGTTCCAAGTACGTGAGTTATTCACAAGTCGGAGGCGTGGGAATACAGACGGAACTAAGTGAACTATAGGGTTAGTTACTTGGTCTCAACTATACGAAGTTAGGTGTAATTTTGTGTAGCGGCTTAATCCTGAGAGTATTCAATTCTGGACAAGGTGCCGGGGTTTTTCTGCATATGCGGTTTCCTTGTTAACAAAATCTTGCTGTGTCATTTACTTTTATTTTCCGCATTATAGTTATTTTATTCTAATTAAAGTAAATCACACAAACGTTAATTCCTATTTACTTTATAAGCAATCCTATTGTGTTTGGTTAAGTCCGAACCTTTGTATCAAGTAAACATACTTCGTTGTTGTATTGTCTCGATCTCGTATCCATAGACGATCACACGAAGTGTGAACCGATTAGTTGTATTGTCTCGACTCAGTCCATAGACAATCACTTTCGGATAAAGGACTTATAGGTAGGAAAAGTTTTAGCTTGAGGTATATTTGGGTACCCTCGCCTTTTCAATTGGTATCAGAGCAGGCAAACACGAAAAGATCTAACAATCTGTATTTGGTGCGATCCAACCTATAAGAATGAATCTAATAAGTGATTCAATTAACATTCCACCAAGATTTAATGGAAGTAATTATCCATTATGGAAATTGGCTATGAAGACCTTTCTTCAATCCCGAGATTTTAATACATGGCTATTAATCGAAGACGGATACCAACGTCCGATAGATTATTCAGAGTCAGATTTCAAACGACTAGCGTCGTATAATCTTGAAGAAAGGATTCTAGCAAAACATAATTCTGATGGTTTAAACGCCATTATACATGAAGTTAGTGATGATCTTCTTCATCATGTGCTGTCTTGCAGAACTTCTAAAGAAACATGGGATATTCTTGAGACTGTATTCGAAGGAGATGAATCTGAAAAAGAAGCTAGACTTCTCATCCTTTTATTTGAATAAGAACATCTCCATATGGATGATAACGACACCTTCGAGGAGTTTAACTCTAAACTTTCTGAGATTGTTAATGCATCTTTTCTTCATGGAAAGGCAATACCTGAAAAGAAAATAATTTTCAAAATTCTCAGATCGTTACCATCCAGATACGAGTCTAAGAAACATGCCATAATAGAAGGAAATGATATTTCTACACTTTCTCGAAGCTCCCTTGTAGGAAAGTTAAAGATCTTCGATAGAGAAATTCTGCTGAAGAATGAAACTGAGAAACGTTGCCAAAAGGTTATGGTACCTGTTAAAAAGGAGCTTGACTCAACTACTGTGCTTCTTGCGCAACGAATTAAGAATATTTTATCTGGTGATAAACGTGTTCCTGATACATTATCAGTTTGCCATAAAAAGGGTAATGATGAAGTTCAATGCTTCAAGTGTCGTAAATTTGGACATATAGCAAAACAGTGTCCCAGTAGAAGAACTAGAAAGTGCAACAGGGCATTTGTTTCCACTCTTGATGATATTCCAGAGGAAGAATCCAATGAAAAAATATCTAATTGCAATGCACTTCTTTCCAACTCAAACAGTGATGTCTTAAGTAAGTCTAATCAACTTCTTGAAAAACTTGAGTTGGAAATTAAGGAAAATGAAGGGTTAAGCCTAGATCTTGAAAACCTTTTGAAGTCCATCTCAGATAAAACCTGCATGGTAGAATCTGAACCAGAAAAATTTTGTGAAATACCAAGAGAATTGGAAACCAGTTTTTCTAATGACACAAGAAGTTGTTCATGTGAAGAAAATGATTTCGCTACAATCCTCTGCGATATCAAACTCTTCCAAGCCCTTCGAAAAGGGATAAGGAAGACTAGGTTGTTTTTGGGGTTTCAAAAACTAATTGCAAACTCTGGCAATTACAAAAGAGAGGAAGAACAGAAGGAAACACAATCCCTTTGTGTTGATAAATCATCCTAAGGATGTTTCTGCTAAGAATGGTGAGAATAATTCTCACCTCAACACACACTGATGGTGTTGAGTTTTGCATCCTCACTTGTTGCCCAAAAAATTCTGATTGTGAGGAAGCATAAATCTGGGCAAAATATTCATGTTTGTTTCTTCAGTGAAAGATATTGGATATTTCTTATTTTTGGAAAAATAGTTTTGGCTTCCTTAAAACCAAATATTTTTATATTCCTTGATTTTCTTCCATCTTATAAATCTTCTTCCCGTCCGAAAGAAGACTATCATATTTCAATGGAGAAATCGGTAAAAAAAGAATCATCTCTTGATGATCTAGCACTCTGTGCGTCAATTATGTCTGAAACTAATGAAGTTACTCTTCATGATGACCCTCAAGTCTCTCTAAGAAAACAGATTCACTCTGTTAAAGGTTGCATTAGGTATCATGAACTGATGTTAAAGGATTCAAAAAAAGTACTAGAAAACCTTCATTCTCAACTGCTGAAGATGAACATATCTACTGAAAGAAGAAGTACTCAGAGGAATTTGAATCCATTTTTTGAAAGCAATCTTCACAAGAAACGAGAGAGCACTACTAAAGATTAAGTTATTTGCTGTAATACTTAATCTAGTATAATAGATATCAATTTTTGATTTCTTTCTTTGATTGTATTGGTCTATTATGAATAAAATTATTTGATTGGTAATTTTTCTTGTGATAGTTTTTGGTTTACATAGCATGTGCTTAATTGCTTTTACCTTATTGCTATGTATGTTTATGGGATGTTTGATTTCGATTTTACTACCTTAATATTCAATCTCATATATTGTGAACCCTCATGGTTTGGGTGACTTTTTGATTTAGTGGGATTAAGTTCTAGCCCTTGTAGGTAGGCTTTATCAAAGGATTATGAGGGGTTCTGATAGAAACAATATGTGAAAAAGTCACAATATGTTGAATCGGTTTTGGTTTAGCATAAAAGCATATGTGTTTCGACGGTTTTCAACCTTTGCTTGCAATTTTTAAAACCGGTTTTCAACCTTTCTCTGGTAAAGGTTGAGGTGTGTTGTTATTCTTTTGTTCACGCATAAGGATGACAACGTGGTGATATTTCGATATCAATTCTCCCTGGACGAAGATGCAATCATATTGGAGAAGTGGATGCGAAATTTGAGGTAACAATCTTGTTAGTTAATTGTTTTCCTATTGTTTTCCTGTTTAAGAAAAGCCTGAGTTTATATTATATATATTTGTTGCTTTTGATTAACAAAATTTCGGTTCAATTGATATTTATTCCATGATGTGTGTGTGGATGTGTGTTTCAATTGGTTACGGTTAAGAAAAACTATTGTTATCTTGCTTTATTGTGTGGTATCAATTGTTTAGGCTTACAAAATTTCGGTACAATTGATGTGTGTGTCAATTGGTTACGGTTAAGAAAAACTATTGTTATCTTGCTTTTGTATGGTATCAATCGTTTAGGCTTACAAAATTACGGTGCAATTGCGGTGCTTATAATGTATATGTTGTTTCAATTGCTTCCGGTTGAGGTGGATAATTATGCAAGTTGATTTATTTTGGTTTGTATGAATTATTTATGGCTTAACAAAAAAATATGTGTACGGGATGAGTTGTTTAGTCCAATTTGATTCCGGATAAGAAACTAAGTTAATTCTGATCTTAGTTAGACTTATCGAAGTGAGGTTTTGGTTATTCAAGTCTAATCGAATGCCTAAACAAGAAATGCTAGTTAACTAACCTAGTACTTGTCTTGTTTAATATTGAAAGGTCTAAGTTCATGGATAATTAGAACCTGATGAGAAAAATGGAGTTTATCTTTATTTGGTCTTATCGAATTAAGCGGTTGTTTTTGAACAATCGGTTTAGCAAAGGGACTAATATGCTTAGTTGTTTTTGGTTTGCTAAACTAAATTGGAAAAATTGTTTCGGGCAATTGTTTCCTTGGTAACATATCAAAATAAGACTACTTGTAGTTTTGGTTTTGATATTGTTATCAAAACATGATGTGTGGAACCCTCGTGCCTAACTCTACAAGTTTACAAGTCTATTCTGAGATTTGTAATATTCTTTTCGTGTTGTCCTTTATTTTTTCAATACTTTGTCATTTTTGTGACAAAAAGGGGGAGAAATATATGGAGTAAACAGGTGATGCTGGCATTGATATTTATATTGATTGGCATCGCTAGGGAAAGAACATTGGTACTTGAATGTTTTTATCTAACGAAAGAGTGAAAGCACAGACTAAGGGGGAGTAACATGTCATATGTTTGGTATAACAAAGATGTGTGGATTGAATATCTACCTATCTTCCTTAAGGGGAGTAATAGCTTTGTTATTATAATGTCAACAACGACATTTTCAAGGATTGAATGTTGATTTCAATGTCGTTGTTGAATCGGGAATCAAGCGGATTGTAATGAATTATTGTAGTTTGTTTATCCATATGATGTAAGAGTTTTGTCATTAAAATTGACAAAGGGGGAGATTGTTAGAGCATGGATCGGTTGAACCCACCAGGCGTTGGTATGTCAAGTTTGGTTATCATATTTTAGTGAATCAAACTCATGTTAAGAGTCGCTTGATTATGTACTAGAGTTAAACTTCGTATAGGTTAGCTTGAAAGTATTAGGATATGAGACATTACAAGTATTGCGAAGACTTGAAGATGTGAAGAAGCAAGGAGCTACAACAACAACAATCATCCTTCCACTTGAGGTTAGTGATATTTGACTTGAACTGTTTCATTCCCTAACGAATCTTTCAAGTCATGCATATTGAAAACATAACTGCGAAGCATATTTAAACTCTAGATAGACATAGTATTAAGGAATACAATACGAGGTTTATTGCTTAACCATTAAACTTTGTAGATAGGACATCGCCATAATCATTTGAATGCTATTGTGATTATGTATGGGTATGAGGTGAGGATTTCATCCTAGGGAACAATGTTTACATGTGTTCTAAGGAAGTAAGTTCATAAACTTGTTTGTGAACCAAAAATGAAATTGCCAGGTGTTATTGGTTTTGTTATTCATTGCATATCTTATGAACAACCAATATGTGTGATAGAGTATAACCGCTCACAACTTGTTGTGTTCTTGGTAGAGTTGTTCACAAAGGCCTGACTTATGTATTGGTATAACTTTTATTAGTAAAACCGATCTTAAGTAATCACCTGTGGTATGATCGGATTTTGTATGTCTGAACTTGTAAGGGAAGGGGAACCGATCCTTGTAAGGGAAAAGGAACCGATCATAGTAAGGGAAAGGGAACCGATCCTAGTAAGGGGTGTAGTACATCAAAGGGAACCGATCCTTGTATGGGGTGCAACAAGGTTTATAGCAGGACATGTGAAACACATATAAGTTAGATACCATATATATGTGGGGAACCGATCCTAGTACCTAGTCAACCGAAGTTTTGGGAAGCTAGTGTGACTATGCACAGTACTCACATGAAGGTCAAACCGAAAGTTGTTTTGGTAGAACCGTAAACCCATGATTGTGATTGAATGTTGGTTTGATCAGTCACGTAGTTCTTGAAAGTCAGATGAACCAATTCTAAACTTGTTTGGAAGTGTGGCAAATCGGTTTCAAGGTTGTAAGTGTGAAAGAGAACTTACAAAGTTAAGATGTCGACAAACTTTGAACACGTGCTGTGAATGTTTATTTCTATAATAGTTCAAAGATATTCCTTAACGTCTAAGGGAAGAGAATCCCAGGATCGAAACATAAGTAAGTTAAAAATCTTTAAATTAAGGTTATTAATTTCATTTTGTAGGGAAATTACAGAATTAGTAATGTGCATTTACTAATTAGATTTTCCGAGAGATTTCGATCGTTATTTTTGGACAGAGCATTTCCAGGAATTATGAAAACCGAATCTGTGCTTTTATGAATATCTTGAGAATATTTTCGGTTTTGGAAATTCCTTGGTGTCCAAACTTCCTTGTCTATAAATACACGAAGTTTGCCTTTCTAGCAATTTAATCCTTCGTAACAACAAATTTACTCGTTTGTTGTTGTTACTGGTGTAGCCGCCTATTCGGAGAGGAGAGTAACCTAATTAGGCGAAATTTCTTACGACCGCTCAGTTTAAAGTCTTCTTTGGGATTGAGAAGCTCTAGCGCGACCCGTTGGTTGGAAACTAGATAATTGCGGTTTATCTTTGTTTTCGATTGATTTGATTGACTAACGGTGGTTGAAAACTGATTGCACCTTGTTTGTTTATTCTTGAGAATCTTCTCTTATGATATAAGATTCACTCAAACTAGTTCAGAGTTTTGACAGGGACCTTTAGACTGTTGATAGTTCTAAAGACGATCTTGTGATAATCCATTGTTAACAGACTCCGTTCTGTACGTGATTGATCACAAGAGATTCAAGTGACTGTGTGCAGGTTTTTATTGAAGATTTAAGAAGATTTGAAGACGAAGAAGACGAAGAAGATATTGAAGATCTGACTTGGGTTTTATAATCTTTGGTGGGCACAATACTTGTTTAGGTAAAAGAGGATCCAATTAATAATCGGTTTATCCTTGTGGTAGATTGGATTGATGAATTGAGTAGATCGGCATCAATACGTTTCCTTGTGATTAAAGGTATTGATTGTCTTAATCTTAAACTATTACCTTTGGGTGATTGAACATAAGATAGATCTAAGGACCCGATGAAGGAGTTTATGTTAAGATAAACAGAAGAGCCTTTGTCCGACTCATATCACTTGGTTGAATATAGTTGATACCAAACAGATTTGTTGTTCCTTTACTATTTGGAATATGAACCAAAGGAATTGTTCCAAGTACATGACTTATTCACAAGTCGGAGGCGTGGGAATACATAAGAAACTAAGTGAACTATAGGGTTAGTTACTTGATCTCAACTATACGAAGTTAGATGTAATTTTGTGTAACGGCTTAATCCTGAGAGTATTCAATTCTGGACAAGGTCCCGGGGTTTTTCTGCATTTGCGATTTCCTCGTTAACAAAATATTGTTGTGTCATTTACTTTTATTTTCCGCGTTATAATTATTTTATTATAATTAAAGTAAATCACACAAACGTTAATTCCTATTTACTTGATAAGCAATCCTATTGTGTTTGGTTAAGTCCGAACCTTTGTATCAAGTAAACATACTTCATTGTTGTATTGCCTCGATCTCGTATCCATAGACGATCACACGAAGTGTGAACCGATTAGTTGTATTGTCTCGACTCAGTCCATAGACAATCACTTTCGGAGAAAGGAATTATATGTAGGAAAAGTTTTAGCTTGAGGTATATTTGGGTACCCTCGTCTTTTCAGTCATCAAAACTAATTTGTTGAGAGTTAAACCTTGCTTCAGATTCTGCAAGTTTCTCTTCCAACAAAAAGTACTTTTGATAAAGATTATCACATTCAAGTGACTTCATACGTAGGTTTTCCTCAGAATCCTTGAGGATTGATTCGTTAGAACGATTCGAAAAATAAACACCTGCGTAACATCTTCTAAATTTCTTGTTTTCTCGACAGAGAGGAGTCAGAAGAGGTGAGACATGAGAAGTTGTAATCTTCTTCATATTCCAAGAATCCAAAAACTTAACATACTCTGAGACTTCCTCATCAACATCTCTATCAATATCTGAATCACCTTCATCAGAAAGTTCATCCAACTGTTCTTCTAGGAGAGTTTCACAATCAAGAGAATGTCTAGATATTGACTTAGATGTGACAGTTCTCTCAGGTGAATCCAAGCTTTTAGAATCATTTGGTAATTTCTGAACTGGTACGTTATTAGAGATAGACTCTTACATAATCAGATCGCTACAAACACAGAATTATAAGGTCTTTAACGTGTTTGCCCGCTCTGATACCAATTGAAAAAGCGGGGGTCTAACAAATACACCCAACAATTCGATTAGCAATCTGTATGGACAAACTCCAATATACTTTCTAGAGAATCAACTAGACAGTAAAAATAAATCTAGATAAAAAGTATATCAAAGAGTTTATATCTCAATCTCTCGATTTGATCTTTACTCAAGCAAATAGAAATCTGCGAGTCTTTATCAAAGAGAGATAACTTGGATGGTACCAAAGACCAATATCCAAGTGTCAATCAATTTAAATCAACAATCCAAAAGTTCGGATATTCTAATTGATTGAACAACGCACAACCTGTGATATTTCAATTATATAAACAAATATAATGCGGAATAGAAATAACACAGACACCAGAATTTTGTTAACGAGGAAACCGCAAATGCAGAAAAACCCCGGGACCTAGTCCAGATTGAACACACACTATATTAAGCCGCTACAAACTCTAGCCTACTCCAAATTAACTTCGGTCTGGACTGTAGTTGAACCCCAATCAATCTCACATTGATCCAAGGTACAGTTATGCTCCTACGCCTCTAATTCCAGCGAGATGCTACATACTTGATTCCCTTAGAGGATCTCACCCACAACTAAGAGTTGTTACGACCCAAAATCGAAGAATTTAATAAACAAATCTGTATCACACAGAAAAGTCTACAGAATAGATAAATTCGTCTCCCACGAATAAACCTATGAGTTTTGTTCTGTCTTTTGATAAATCAAGATGAACAGGAACCAATCAATAACCCTGACTTATATTCCCGAAGAACAACCTAGTATTATTGATCACCTCACAATTATCTTAATCGACGCAGCGAAAAAAGATATTGCAGAATCACAAACGATGAGACAAAGTGTTTGGGATTTCTTTTCTATCTTTCCTATCGGAGATATAAATCTCAAGCCAATTATTTCAATTGTACTCGTACGATAGAAACAGCAAGATCAGATCACACAACTACAAGAAAAGTAGTATCGGTCTGGCTTCACAATCCCAATGAAGTCTTTAAGTCGTTAACCTGGTTTTAGAAGAAGAAAACCGAAGCTTAAAGGAGAATCGACTCTAGCTTAGCAAACTAGTATCACACGTAAAGTGTGGGGATTAGATTTCCCAGTTGCTAGAGTTCTCCCTTATATAGTCTTTCAAATCAGGGTTTGAAATCAATGCTAGCTTAGTAACAAAGCATTCAATATTCACCGTTATATGAAAACTTGATTAGATTCAAGCTAATATTTCTCAACCGTTGGATCGAAAACTTAGCTTGTTACACACAAACGAAATTTTCAATTTTGGGTTTATGAACCGTACCCAAACATTAACATTTGTTGGTTCAACAACAGTCAACCAAATGGTTAGCCATATGAACACTCTCATATCAACCATATTCTTCTTCACCATAACTAGTTCAAATGACTCAAATGAACTAGTTAGAGAGTTGTTCAATTGCTTAGATCTTATGTAACTACACAAGACACAATCGAAGCAAAAACGGCTTGATTCACTCGAATCGGTTCATGAACTTTATAACCACGGTTTGCAAAAGCATTCCTTAGTTTATATAAACATTAGTTCAAGAACAACCGGTTTTAGATATAACCTACTCAAGTTCGCGGACTGGGTTCGCGGACTTAAGCTCATTGAAGGAGTACACAAACTCCAGCAGAAATTCTCGGGTGAGAACTTCCGCCAGTTCGCGGACTTGGCTTGCGCCACTTCCATTTCTCTTGATCAACAAAGTTTGCAAACTTTGGTTCAAGGAATAAGGACTTATACATATATATGTGTTTCCACAACAATGCTTATATCCTACCAATGGTTATGTAATCTAAACTCTCATTTCAATCATTGAAACATTCTGAGAGAACGTTATACAACCGTTATTCACAGACCATTTTTCGTCAGAGCAATTTCCAAAGTGATTGAAACATATCATGACTTTCGTCACTCGGTAAAGATGAATTAGGTTAAAGCGAAAGTTTACCAACACATATTTCGAGAAATAGATAGGCGAGTTAAACTCGGCTCGAAATAGCAAATGTGTATAATGAAAGTCTATACGTCTAAACGACTTTTGTCTCAAGAGTAGGAGATAGAGTAAATATACTTTTGAGTGACAAATAAGTTCAAGTCTCCACATACCTTTTAGTCGATGAAGTTCCACCGGTTCCTTGAGTAGTCCTTCGTCTTGTATGATGATTTCCATGGAGTTCTTGAGCTCAACTAAACTTTCTATCCTAGTCCGAGACCTTTAACTACATAGGCTAGAAATCAAGACTTATAGTTTTGATCACTAACATTGACAAACATGCTTGAGATAGCAACGCATGCGAGTTCGACCGAGCAATGCTCTAACACCACCCATCTTCGCCAGCCGAATCGAGTGGCTTAGATCTAATTTTAGATGGCCCAGGAGATGTCAGCGTGCTCACGAGTGGCCCGTCTTTGCACATGGACGAACGACTTAGATCGACGCTTTGATTATTGGCCAAGGGTTGGCCTCACGGCTTCTAAACCCTAAATCTAACAAACGGCGTGATCATCGCCCAAATCAATCCCCTATTCCATGACGACTTAGATCGAATTATATATGGCCAATAGGGCGTTGTGATCATCGGCCACCCTCTTCTCATGTGGCGGCCGAGCGATCACCCAAAAGTGGCCATCACCCAAAAGTGGACATTCACGCTACTTCAACAATAGTCAGTCATTAACTGCCGCAAATCATCTCAGCCACTCAACTTGGCTAGCCGATTTAAGCGGTCCAGATCTAAACTGGATCGACCTATAAGATTTTAGAATGGCTACCAGTCGCCACTCTCCTATAGGGCCTGACCAGACACTCCCTGGGATGCGTGTGTAGCTTCCTAATAACTCCCTGAAAGAGGATGGTCACGCTCCTTTTAAGATGCTCAATTCGCGACTGATTCAATCGAGCTCTAAAACTACGATGCATCTAGCACATCGATTATTTTTCAGCTACTTGTTTGAAAGCGATGCTATGCAAATATTGATTTCATAAATAACTTATTATTTAACCTAAAAGCACTATGTGCTGATTTTAGCGGCAAGTCTCATGACTTGACCCATTCACTCGAGACATCAAACATGTCACAAACTGGGGGATACTCACTGGGGTATTGGTCTGGTGGTTTACAGCGTGCGGCGTGCAACGCTCCCATTATGAGAAAGTTTTAGGAAGGACGAATGGTTAACAGTAATGAGAGTAGTGGGTGAAGGTGTGACTGGTCTTTCCTTATAACGGAAACACGATGATCACCACCTTCCGCACGATTCCACTTCTTCACTACTTAACTTCCTCCACTTCCTATGAGATCAGGGTGCGCTCAATGACTTATATAAATAGGTTTTCAACCTATTTCAAAAGGACAAGTGTTATCAACACAAGTAGCCAGAAACCATTTTCTGATACAAGTCATAAAATAGCCACACCTTCATAATTCAACATTTTGATCTCAAACACCTTCTTCGCTTCCCTCCCTAAGATCAACCATTCTCTTTCACTTTGTGACCGAATTGAATCTGGAACGACCATTTCTTGGTTTAGGCCAGAGTCTTACAGATTGATCTCTCGAATCTAAAAGTACTCTCATGCAGTGCATTTGTTTAGGGTTTGAATTCTTTTCTCATCAACACACCCAAATTTACCAAAAACAGCAGAATCAGTTTTTACCCCAAAACAACTGGCGACCACGGTGGGAGATTGATCTCTCGGTTGCAAAAAAAATCATTTCCCTTATCCCATTTTCAATTTCCTAAATTTCTCAATATGGTTGATCTTAGGAATGGTTCAGAAACCCTCAATCCCAATTTTACTTCTCCCATCACTGACAATACTTCACATGTTATTCATGAATCCGTTCTTTCATTCAAAACCCTCATCGAGGCTATGGAGTCTCAATATTTAACAACTATTCATGATTTGATGAAAATCCTAAATGATATTGTCAGGAATAAAGCTACTATTGTCAAGATGCAGGATGGAGTATTTGCGCTTTTGAAAGTCCTCACGGATCAACTATTAAAGGAACCAACGCGCATTCATTCTAAAGGAAACGCCACCAACAATTCATTTTGGATCAATACTGATGGTAGTAGTCCTTCTTCCAAGATTCATATTCCTATTCCTGGTGAGGAAGATGAAGCCTATGATCACGTCGAATGGAAAGGAAGTCACCAACCTAACGTGTCTTCTCATGAAGATCGAGAGATGTTTCCTCAAACTCAGAAAGAAGACTCGTGGGATTTATCACGTTCTCATCATATTCCTCGCAATGAAAAGGTGATTTCATTATGTGCGTCCTTCTTGGAAAATATCAATTCCCATATTGCATCAGAAGTTGCTAAGAGATCCGCTGCTGCTTTACTCAGTCGATCCGAACCGTCCCAGAATGAAGAAACTCATAAAGATGTTCAGGAAAGCAAGCGTCCTTCCAATAAAAGATCCAACCTCCAGACAATCGCTAGTGAGGGTGGAAAGAGAATGCATCTGGGGAACTGCTACAACAACCCAAATGTGCGGCACTAGCCCAGTAGACAACTCAAACCCGGAAAGCTGCGACTAAGACGCCTGCACAGCAACAAGAAACTGGAGAGGCTGCTCCAATTTTCCCGTGTATAATTGAAGAGGTAATCGAAATCCTAGAAGCGTGGATTCAAGATGGCATCATCAAGCTACCTCCTACCAGACGTCCTCCAACCGAAGAAGAAATGCCAAATCCAAAATATTGCCGTTACCATAGGTTCGTCCATCACCCCACCAGCGATTGCAACAAATTGAAGCGCATTTTCAAAGAGAATGTGGATGCAGGAGAACTTGAACTAAGCGTTGAAGGAGTGCACAGAGATTCTCTTTCGTTCAGGAGTTGCATAGTTTCTAGGGACTCCGTCCATGAAACCGTACAGACCATGATGGAGCATTCATGCAAGCAACAATAGGCGAGTTTCCGCACGCAGGGAATCAGGAAGGAGCAGCTTCACCAAAAATAAAGAAGGCATAATAAACTCACATACGTGATTTATCAAAGCCCGTCCATGTTCATGGTCGTGGCCGACCAAGGTTCGTGCTCGTAGTTGCCGCTCTTTCCTTTCAATATCCATGGCCGTAACCACCACTCGTCACTGCCAAGGTTTGTGCCTGTAGTCATAACTCGTCCCTGTCAAGGATCTTGATTGTGGCCATCCAAGCTCCAGCCAACTTGTTTTGTACATAGTCATCAACATGGATGCAAGAGGGTGATACCCTCATCATGGTCAACCCATCGACCATACATGATAGAACCATGTAAACTGTGGACTGAGGCTCAGCATGAAATTCCTTCGCCGTCAGTCAAGGACTTCTTCAACACAAGAAAGACGATCAATCAAGAAGCATGTAATTTGTAAGGGAAAATCGAACTGAAGGTTGGTCGAATCCTTAACCATTATTGTTATCTCCCCTATTTCGAATCTCCAGAGAGAGCGTTGCATGCATTAATATGTTACAATAAAAACAATATTTTTTCCCATGAGGAGAAAACACGACTTGCCAGCCAGCACTATTTGTGTGTCGTCTTCCCATCTGCCATATCGTATCGCCTCAGAAGAATGGGAAGAACTCATTTTTCGAAATCAAGGGTTAAGGGCGTCCTCATTGGAGTTATCTCCTGAAGCCGTGATAGGATCCGGAGATACCTATTTGTAATAACCGCAATCGCACGGTGTCTAGCTAGTAGACAAAGGCAAGTACGGGTCGAACCTACAGGGAGCGGTGAAAATACCGTAACCAATAATTCTGATTGACTAACCAGAGATGTTGTTTTTGGATTTTTGAAATAATTAAGGAATTAAAAGAATAAAATAAAAAAGAATTAATTAATTTAATGAGAAAGATGGTAACTAGGGAATCTGGTTTCAACCAATTTTATCATGCAAAATTCATATTAGATTTCTAAATCGTGTACTCCATAAAAAATTTTCACCATTTTAATTTCCTCCGCTTCTAAGTTGATAGTTCTAGAGATTTATTTATCAATCGCAAAGCATATGCCATCAAATATTACTAAGCATAGCACATCAATTTAAAAGTATAAATAAACAATGGAGTTATCCAACCAATATAAAGTTTCAAAGAATTAAATATCAATCTATAAGCATACCCCGTCAAAGACCTAATCCAAGCACATCGTATCAATCGGAAAGCATATTTAAGCAATTCAACTATTTATGCAATAATTTACCAAGCAAATATTGAAGAAAATTACTAAACATTTAAATCATTATTCAAAATATTATATGGAGAATTAACATTTGAGTCTACGCAATCAAAATGGTTTCCACCGAAGAACCCTAGTTACATAAAATCTAGCAAGACATGGAGAAAATAAAATAATACAATGAACTCTTTTTCTGTTTTTGGCTCTCCAGCCATGCTCTCCCAAAAAATAGTTCTCACCATCTCATATATAGTCATGCACCCAAATGGAGATGAAATAAAAAAATATACCCGCCTTAAAATCTTCTTTTCTCACATAAAGGCAGAAAATATCCTTATCAATCAAATTCCGGTGTAAAAGGAAAGAAAATCATATGCTACCAATTATCCTCCTCCACAAATGGTAAGATTATCAAGTAATTTGTTTATCCTTTGATGTTGACATTTCTCATTTTCTTAATACCACTCACTTTCCAATACAGCTCCACATCACATAAAATATATTTTGCATGTGAGATAAACAAAGTATCTTGGTGATTAATTAATTAATTTTCTTTATTTTTATTTTATTTTTTTTTGTCAAAAAATATATTAATTATTAATTAAAATATGAGAAGTCAAGAGGATCCTTGTTAGACAAGAAACTTGTCGGAAGCCGAGCAACAAGCTGGGCTCCAACCCCCGTTTGTACTACCACACTTAACCTATGAAATAAGAAATCACCCACTCGAACATTAGCATCGTGGCTGGCCATGTAGTTGCGTAGTCGTTTAATAAAAAATATAGTATCGTCTCCAAACTCGCCAAGGGTTGTAAAGGCTAAAGCACCAAACCCGTACCCCTGCGAAGTGCACTTATCAAAGTATTTGGTTTTCTTGCGAGCAAAAACATCTTGGATAGCATGACCTAACTCCAACGAACGACTTCCACCTCCAGCAAAAGGCGAAAAAATCGTCACATCAAAACAAACATCCCGTCCATTATCCAAATTGAGTACAAGAATGTCAACAGGTCTCAGAGAAGTACCATTGTCCGCAAGAAAACCCAAGTCCACCTCCTTCCTTGCCGACACTCCAGCACGATAGCACATGTCTGCGATAATATCACGAACCAAGTCATGGCGAAACTTTAACCCCAAACACGTCCATCTCCCTTTTACAGAAGGGGCATAAACTATCCATCTCAAACAAAGGGATACCAAGTCGATAACACAGAACCGCACAGAACTGCCTCGCATCAATTTGCTAATTTAAACCAACAATGGGAATAGCCAACAGGAAGTCTAGAGCATGCTTAATTTGGTTACTCTGCCATAACATTGAATCACGTGCAGTCAACTCAAAATTGGAAGCCAAGTTCTTCTTTACTGCGTCAAAATAAACAATTGCCAGAGATTTCATAGAATGGGTGGCATTGTTATCGACGCATATAGGAGAAACGGGATCACACAGAGTGTTGAAAGAAGCTGCAGCTTGCTTGAGATGAGAGCTAAAACCATCGATACCAGTGTGTCTCAAAATAATAGTCTGAAGTTCTAGGGTCTACAGACACGACGCTAAGTAGCAGTAATGCATAGTATCCTGCATCGATTAAACCCCTAAACCACCTAGTCTGAAAGGCAAGGTAGAGATCCGCTGTTGTAAGGGACCAAAACCGGGACCATCCCCTGTGACCACATGCTGTAGGAACTGGAAAAGCCGAGAATCGAACATAACTTGAGCCTCGGACAGAAAATAGGGTAAAGTTTTGCGCATGGCAAAATATAAACGGGAAACTCCAGAACAATTCCGAAACAAAAGAAGCTCACACTGTGGATCTTCAAGTTTCTCAACTGCGTCGATGAGCTCCATAGTTTTTTGTACTCTCTTTACCACCAGTTCCATATTAAATTGAGCATCAAGACTAACAGGCGCACCTAGCAGCTTAACCCCTTTTACTGGCCTGCCAATGTCTGATGGAAACACGCCAGTAATGGAAGCTCTAGGGTCCGGATAGGCCAAAATAATTCCGTTTTTTTTGATGTTTAAAACCAACCCTTTAGATTCACCTTCTTCCTGTATAATCTTAAGAGGTTTAGCAACCATCAAAATAATGATGTCGTCACTTGGACTCATATCTGACAAAATTTAACTCTTGTAGCACAAATGATATCTGCCACCTTATATAGCTTCCAATCTAGCTATTTTTACTCCCCGTGATCAAATTCGCTCGTACTTTCTACAAAAGCACTAAAATAGTATTATTAGCCAAAATATCGAGAACTAACTAATATAAATATGGGTATAATATGTAGCACTTACGTGCTTATCAACACCCCCACACTTATATTTTGCTAGTCCTCGAGCAAAACAGAAGAAGACCCGCTACACAGCTGGTCATATAATAAGAGAGAGAGAGAGACCCGCTACACAGCTGGTCATAACCCTAACAATCATAATAATATATTTTTTTTAAACCCGCTAAACAACTGATTTTTTTTATTTTTTTATTTTGTTTAAGACCTGCTCAACAGCTGATCATAATTTATTTATTTTTATATATATTATTTTTTAGACCCGCTCAACAGCTGGTCATAAATTGCAAGAAAATTCCTGAAAAAAGAAAAGCAAAAAGTTAACCACTCCCCCACACTTAAACATTACATTGTCCTCAATGTAATTGAGTCATCCAACGTAAAAATTAAGATGGGAAATTCATAAAAAGGGAAAATAAACAAATAAAAATAAAACAAGAAAATAGAAATACCTACTGGAATGTACATAAAGGATCCCCATAAATTAACAACCTGAAAACTTGGGGATCAACCCAAAATACAATATTTATAGACGACAGCTTCACACTTATGCCATGACAACGCGGAGACATTGAAACTATCATAAAGCAAAAGTTACTCCCAAACCTGGTTTTTACTACACAAGGAAGTGCATAAAGAACAAAATATGGGGATTCTATTGAGACTGGAGAAATATCAATTGGTTCATGCACGGTATCAGGAACAAGTAACTCCTCTGGGTATTTGGATGCAAAGTGATCCAACAAAATTTGAGAAGCACACAATTCTAACCCTAAATTAGGTAACTTTTGGAAGTCTAAGGGTTTAGAAACAACCTCTAAGTCGGGTGAATGATCTTGCGAGATAGATTCATCTATGGAATTAAGAAAATCATCTACGCAATCATCCACATGGTCATCTATATGTTCTGTTTGAACCAGAGAGTCACTACAAGACTGATCATCTTCAGCAAATAATCTTTGGCATTCCAGAACTCTCAATCTTTGTTCCAAACTAGGTGGTGTGTGTTTGTAATACTTCTCATATATAGTTAGAGGGGATTCTTCACTTACCTCATGTGGCAGAAACTCCATACCGTTGCCTACGCTTATATTCAGCAAGCGTCATCTCAGATGAGGTTTCCTGATAATTTGACTTTCTACGCTTATATTCCACCAGTGTCATCTTAGGTGACGTCTCCTGAAAAAGAATCATTATCCTCAAAAAGGTACCTGAAACAAAATTCTAAAAAACAAAACAAGTCAAAAGGAAAAAGAAATGCTAAAATAAAAATATTGTACAAAAATAAAAACCTAACTATTTACAAATAAAAAATACTAATTACAATATTCCTTAGCCGCTCCTCGGCAGCGGCGCCAAAAATTGATAGGATCCGGAGATACCTATTTGTAATAACCGCAATCGCACGGTGTCTAGCTAGTAGACAGAGGCAAGTACGGGTCGAACCTACAGGGAGTGGTGAAAATACCGTAACCAATAATTCTGATTGACTAACCAGAGATGTTGTTTTTGGATTTTTGAAATAATTAAGGAATTAAAAGAATAAAATAAAAAAGAATTAATTAAATTTAATGAGAAAGATGGTAACTAGGGAATCTGGTTTCAACCAATTTTATCATGCAAAACTCATATTAGATTTCTAAACCGTGTACTCCATAAAATTGTTTCACCATTTTAATTTCCTCCGCTTCTAAGTTGATAGTTCTAGAGATTTATTTATCAATCGCAAAGCATATGCCATCAAATATTACTAAGCATAGCACATCAATTTAAAAGTATAAATAAACAATGGAGCTATCCAACCAATATAAAGTTTCAAAGAATTAAATATCAATCTATAAGCATACCCCGTCAAAGACCTAATCCAAGCACAACGTATCAATCGGAAAGCATATTTAAGCAATTCAACTATTTATGCAATAATTTACCAAGCAAATAGTGAAGAAAATTACTAAGCATTTAAATCATTATTCAAAATATTATATGGAGAATTAACATTTGAGTCTACGCAATCAAAATGGTTTCCACCGAAGAACCCTAGTTACATAAAATCTAGCAAGACATGGAGAAAATAGAATAATACAATGAACTCCTTTTCTGTTTTTGGCTCTCCAGTCGTGCTCTCCCAAAAAAAGTTCTCACCATCTCATATATAGTCATGCACCCAAATGGAGATGAAATAAAAAAATATACCCGCCTTAAAATCTTCTTATCTCACATAAAGGCAGAAAATATCCTTATCAATCAAATTCCAGTGTAAAAGGAAAGAAAATCATATGCTACCAATTATCCTCCTCCACAAATGGTAAGATTATCAAGTAATTTGTTTATCCTTTGATGTTGACATTTCTCATTTTCTTAATACCACTCACTTTCCAATAAAGCTCCACATCACATAAAATATATTTTGCATGTGAGATAAACAAAGTATCTTGGTGATTAATTCGTTGAGAGAGAAAATAATGATGTCGTCACTTGGACTCATATCTGACAAAATTTAACTCTTGTAGCAAAAATGATATCTGCCACCTTATATAGCTTCCAATCTAGCTATTTTTACTCCCCGTGATCAAATTCGCTCGTACTTTCTACAAAAGCACTAAAATAGTATTATTAGCAAAAATATCGAGAACTAACTAATATAAATATGGGTATAATATGTAGCACTTGCGTGCTTATCAAGCCGCTTCAACGCTCTCTCTAGAAGAAGCCGCTTCAACGCTCTCTCCACAAGCCGCTTCAACGCACGCTCTCTCCTGAAGTAGCTTCAACGCTCTCTCCTGAACTGCTTCAACACTCTCTCCAGAAAAAGCCGCTTCAACGCTCCCTCCAGAAGCCGCTTCAACGCACACTCTCTCCTGAAGCCGCTTCAACGCTCTCTCCCCCGAAGCCGCTTCAACGCTCTCTCCTGATAAAGACGCTTAAACACTCTCTCTCCCGAAGCCGCTTCAACGCTCTCTCCAGAATAAGTCGCTTCAACGCTCTCTCTCCCGAAGCCGCTTCAACTCTCTCTCCAGAAGAAGCCGCTTCAACGCTCTCTCCAGAAGCCGCTTCAACGCACGATCTCTCCTGAAGCCGCTTCAACGCTCTCTCTCCCGAAGCTGCTTCAGAGCTCTCTTCAGAGGCCGAAGCCGCTTCAACACCTCAGAAGGCCACACAGACCAACTGCATCATGTTTGCCACATCGCCGAGAAAATCAAAATCAGTGTTTCTAGGTTTCCAATTTCCTATGGAATGGGTGCATGAGCTGCCAAAAGTTTTGATACAATACAGATCTATCAAACACGACTCTGATCAACAAGTGACGAATCCAAAAGATTGCCGCCTTCATCAATTCGTCAACCACCTTACCAGCAAATGCAATGGAAGTACGTCTTTCAAGAGAAAATAGGCTCAATATAATTACACCTGGGGACTGCCAGTACAGGATGCCTTCACGTCCCTCAACCAAGTTATTTCTGATATAACATCATCACTGTCAAAGCTTTACGAGCCACAAGAAGTTCTCAACATGAAGCCGTACACTGCATCAAAGACTCCAAAGTACGCCGCAGAGATATTTTCATGTATCCGGCCAGGCCATCGAATCTAGTACACATCTACACCTCCTTACAAGACCGCATTGTATTCCCATCCGACTCAAAAAATAGCTCTAGTGACCAGACATAAGTGTAACTGGGGACTTCTCATCGCATCTCATTCCATACAACAATCCAAGATTCAGAAGATGATTCAAAGGATGTCGCTTGGATCGAATTCCTTGAAGACTTGATAGCAGCACGTCGGCAATGGAACGCCTCTCAGCTCATCTACTTCACTCAACGACTCCGGAAGATCTTGCCCATACAAGCTTTCCAAGCATGTCATCATCGCAATCAGAAAGGAAAGAATATGTCTATGAGCTAAAGAGTCGGAATAAATACAATTTCGTGACAGTCAATGCTCAAGAGTTTAAAGAACATTTTAATTGCAACTCAGAAGTCCAGACACTAAGCAACTTAAAGTCAAGGCCTCTTGCAATTGAGCGCAATGGAGTTTGGTAAATTTCGAAACCCACTGGAGAGGTTAAATACTCATTCTTCTGGAGTCAAAACCTTATTACACATTCTGGAGAAGATCGGTGGTACTGTTCGATGGCTACATGCGCAAAATAGAAAAGAGCACCTACCTTGAGTTCTCCTGGATCACCTTGCTGCTGATTATAACTATTGGAGATTGCTTTGTTGTCGTTGACGCTCGCTCTACCTCCGCTAACAAAGAAAGTCATTCACACCGAGCTAAATATTCAAGTTTGATCAATCACCCATGGATATTACATTCACAACTAAGATACGAAGACAAGATGAACTTACCTTGCCGCTGACGATTGACACGCTTATGATTGAGCTGCTGACAGTGATGAAGAGGAGCTGGCCGCTGAAGATGAAAGCACGGAGCCAGACAAGTAACAAAGACAGAAGAGGGTCGATACCCCTTTTCATACGAACGGATTTTCTAGAGTTTGAACAGACGAAAGATTCCTTCTTGCTCCATGAACGGGAATGGATGTCTGAGCGTACCGCACCCATACTCCTTAGATGAGCTAGCAATACGCTACTACGAAAGCCACTGGTCGCATGATCCCACTGCTGAAGGTCGATTTGGATTTCCCTGGTAATATCTACCTGCTTCGTCTTTTCAATTTTATTTTTCGTCTGTCACCATCTAGTGCATACCCCGCAACAATGTCACTGTCACGTGCGAAGCAGGGGACTTAATGTTGATGGCGGTTTTTAGCTTAAGGCGAAAACTATAAAAGTCTGTCTACCTGACCCGACATCAGAAGTAGTAGACCCTGATATATCTATATTTCTTAGGGAATTTGGAGAATATACCAGAATATGATGAGTGCCTATGTCTCTCTTCACATTATATTGAAACTCAAGCTCCTAGATGAATTGTTCACTAGTATAGAGCCTAATGAGTATTTAAGCTCCTAGTTGCATTACTTACTCTTCATTGCTGCATTCAATCATGACACAAGCTCATAATCCTCTCTATTCATCCACACAACTAATGGCAGCAGCAACATCAAGTCATCTTCTTCATTTGAGTACCAACAGCCACATATCTCTCCTAGCTCCAGCAACAAACAATGAGCTCCATCTCTACTGCCAGTAACTATAACCCCAGAACTCTCTCGACGACGTACTGCTGTGATGACCGGCTCCTTATTGTTGTATTTCAGTTCACAGCCATGACCATGGAAACAATCTCTCTCAACTTCTTGTGTTTACGATACCAATGATAGGGTGTAGAATACATCCTATTTACTATCTATTGTTTATGCTTTCTTTGTTATTTTTCTTGTAAATTATGTATTTTACGCTTGTTTTGAGTTTTGTAGCTACTTTGGAGTCGCACGGAGGAAAAGAAGAAGAAATCACCCAATTTGAGCCAAAAGGGCAAAAAGGTCATTTTACAGACGATTGATATATGGAGCTCAGTTAATGTTAAGGGGTAACCCTTTTGGGAAGTTTTAAAGACAGACTAATCAAGGTTAAGGGGCTGTCATCTGGCTAGCCCTTATCAGAAGTGACCTCCTAAATATAGGCACCCATCTGGGGTGGCTTTTATGGCGGGCGTCTCAATCCCAAATTATTACATAACCCTAAGATCGAGATATGTTTTATCTCGTTCAATTTATTCTTTCATTATCCACCTGAAAGTGAGAAACGCAGTCGTGACTGCTGCTGAAATTGAGAAAGAGATTTTTGAGGCGCAGCTTGACAGAAAAAATCGACATCGAGTACAATCGCTGTGAGAGATGGGATTGAGTTAGAACGATGATGGAGGTGCTGACTTAAGGTTTCACTGTGAAGTTGAGTTTGAATCAAAGATGGGTTTGATGTCTTATTTGTTGAATCGATCGATTGGGAAGAAGATGGGAATTGGTTTTTCTTCTGCCGTCAATTGAAGGGAACAGAGACTGGGTTTGCGCTGAATTGAAGATGAGCAGATGAAGATGAATCTGAGAGAGAACTGTTGATGCTGTTAAAATCGAATACAAATGGGTTTGCGATGGATGAACTTGCCGATGTTGTGAAGCTCAGGGAGATGCAGTCGATAATCGAGAGAACAGATCGGGAAAATTGATAAAGAATTGGAGCAGCGACATAGAAGAGTCAGATGGGTTTGTGGATAGAATTGATTCACGATATGAAGAGTTAATGGTGCTGTTGAGGCTCGAGTTAGTTGCAGTGAGGAGTTGATGCTGTAATGGAATCAGAGAGTATGAGATATGGAACTGATCTGAGTGAACCAGGGAGGATATGGTGGTGGTTCTCAGTTTGTGGAAATTGAACATGGAGCAATAATGAGTTCTGGTGATGAAGACAGGGCAGAATTGATGCCGCTGTTGACTCAAGACGTGAAATTGATGAAGCTGTGAGTTATTAAATTAGATGTATGCTAGGAATGTCACAGGGATGGAGCTGAAGAGAGGCCTGATTTTGGCCGGGAAAACATCAGAAACAGCCGAAACTCGGCCAAATTTTTACTTCAGCGAGTTAACTCGTACCGGCCGATGACCGATCCAGCCTACTCAACTGAGTAAGATTCAGTAAGACCGAGTAAGATGCTGACTCGTCTAGCTGACTCCACTTCCTTTTGACCCTGTTGACTGACGGTTGACCCGTTTGACCGTTAGTCCTAACGGTGGACTGACGGAATATTCCGTCGGATATTCCCTTGACGGCAACAGAACTCAGGTGGTCGGCGGCGACTATTCCGGCCGGATTCCGGCCATAATACCAGTTTTCCGGCGAGCCAAAAATTCCAGAATTTTCTATGGACTTCTCTCATGGGTGTGAAGACTTGGACTAGGAATTGGATGGAGAATTGGACTCAAATTTGGAAAGAGAAGATGGAAGAGTTGAGAAAAGCTTGGATTTGGAAATTGAATTGCTAAAGGAAAAGGATTCTAATCCTTGGAAGATTTGGAGAATATTGAAGCCTATAAATAGAGAAGTTTTCTACATCTTTTACACACATCTCTACACACACAACACTTTTCTTTTCTTATTCTTTGTGTGAACTTTTAGCATGAGTAGCTAATTTTCTTATTGATTGAGGATGAATTCCTAGTTCTTAATATATGTTTTGAGTATTGTTTCAATTCTATCTTGAAGTTTTTCACATGATTATCGTTTGTTTTTACTAATAGGAATGATCTTAAAGACATTCATGATTGATTGATAGATTGTTTGGGTGGCCAACTAAATTGATTTGTTAATTTGATTTAAAGCTAGTGAAAGTTAGGAGATAAGTAATCGTTTTTTGACTCTTTACATAAGTAGCAAACACGAGACCTTGCGGAGGGATTCCGTGGAGCGATTGTGTGTAAAAACAACGCTAGAAAGTGAACCAAGCGAACCGAGTTTAACTACTAGTACTAAACCTAAATTCATAAATCTTAATGCATTCAGGGAATTACATCTTGTAAGCGAACCTCAAGGTGGTTCTTTTGAATAGAATCGATAACTAAGCGGACACGTTACTCAGTGAAATAAGGGATTTTGGGGCTAGCTAAGCGGACCTGCTATCCTACGGTTGGTGATAATCTGTGACTAATAACAAGTAGAAAAGAACATAACGTGATTCATTGTTTCGTAACGAAGAAGGATTCCTTGGTCTTGTCTCTCTTATTGCTTTCAACTTTCGATTTTAATTGCTTTGTTTATTTTCTTTTGCTTTTTACACCCCCCTTTCGTGACAATTTTTACAACTAGAATCTCTTGCTCCTCGTGGGAACGAACTTGACTTCCATTATATTATTTTTAATTGAGTGGAAATATTGATTAATTTGATTGCACCTACGACACGCATCAAATTTTGGCGCCGTTGCCGGGGAGCAACGGACGAATTTTAGTTGTTTTTATTTTTTCTTTTTGCTTTATTCTTGCTTTGTTGGATTCTATTTCGTATCTAACTTAAGTTTTTGAGAATCTTATTTCAGGTGCCAGTTTTCCATGTATGGTGGACAAGAGCAAGCATATTACAACAATCAATACGGTTTTCAACCTCAACATTATGTCAACTTCCAACCATCCTTAGGATACAGACTTTATGGATATTCTCATACATATCAACAACCTTATGACGGGTATGTAAGTGAACAATCATTAGGACGGGAGGATAGTTATGCTTCTAAATCTATGTGTGATCTCCTTGGTGCAAGACAACCTAGTTTGAGGGAACTTGAGAGAAGGTTCTATCAATTGATCGATGAAGGCCTAGCATCGGATGAAGAAATTTTTGAAGCTAAAAGAGCTTTAAGAATAGAGCGTGAAAAACGTTATTATATGGGTTATGATGATGATTATGAACCTTATGAAAATTATTGTAACAAGGATAAAGTTATTCCAACTCCGGATCATAATAACGATCCTTCACCTATTCAAAAGGAGGAGATTGGGTGTGACTTACCTATTGTTATAAACGGTGTAACACCCGCACATGAAGATCTTACAATCTATACCGACGAGAATCATTTTAGTGAATGGCCCGATTCCGATGATGAGAATGTTGAAGAGATGATACTAGAGGATGAAACCAAATTGATTGATTTTGTGGAAGACCCAATTGAACTTGCCAATGATTTTAATGATGCCAAGACTTTGGTTAAGGTAGAAAACGACGAAGAATGGTTGCAAGGTTTAATAGAGGACCACGATATACAAGAGGTAAGTAATTCACTTGAATTTTTTAAGGATGAAGAGGATTCTATAATACAAGAAATTGTGCAAGGTTTGTCTAACCCTTTGCCTATTGATTCTTCTCCTTTACCTCTTATTGGTTTGAATGTATGTGCTTCGAAAGTATTTTTGGATGATTTTGTTTCTAAATATCCACCATTGGAAACACTTGATTCTAACACCATGCAGGTTTGCCAAGAGGAACACATGGAAATTCCCAAATTCTATGTTCGTTATACACTTCCGAGTATGGATGAGAATAAGTGTGGGGGAAATTTCAATCGAGCGATAATTTCACTATTATTTTCTTGTGCTAACATTTGTATGGAGTTATTGTTTGCAAAACAGGTATTATGGGTGGATCCCCAAATTTTTCGATTGTTAGTATATGGGGAGTGAATCTTACAAGAGCTAAGTCGGGCCGTCGACTTTAAAACAAGCGCTTAATGGGAGGCAACCCATAGGTTTTGTATTTCTTATCCTTTTGCTTTTGTTTTTTGTTATTTGTTTTTCTTGTTTCTTATCATGTTAAAATTTCCCACCTTGACTTTACTAGGAGGATTCAATTACATTGAGGACAATGTAAGGTTTAAGTGTGGGGGAGTGGTCAAGCATGTTTATTTTAAAAAATTACAAAAAAATTTAAAAATTTAAAAATTTAAAAATTTAAAAAAAAAGTTTTACTTAAAACTTCAACTTTTAAAGATTTTAGAGTCACTAGCATACTTCTAGGTATGTTTACATAGAGATTTTGACCGACATAATTGAACTTGGAAGTGATAGAGAATTACATTCGGATTTCTTGTTTGTTAGAGTGTTAAATAATGGATTTAATCATGCCGGTGATGCGAATTTGGTGCAGGGAGAAGTGCATTATTAGAGTTGCTGATCAATCATTAGTGGAGACTACCCGTATTCATATCATGAGAGGCACCGACCAGAAATTGAACCGTCTACTAAAGAGCTTCTTTTGAGTGTGTGTCACCATACGTTAATTCCGGGTAGAATGGTGAGCTACCCAACTTCCCACCAATAGAAGCACTACTCTTTGATCTCTTGAGTGCTAATTTTGTCAATCATAAGGGTGACGTCTATAGATGAAAGCCTCCTTCTTGTAGTTCGATTTGCAGTTAGCACCATTCTCTCTATCGACAACAACGGATCCATAGAAACACATTCATCATCAACAAGGAGCGACACCAAAATCTACAAGGAAAGTTGGAAAAAGTTCAAGGTTTACAAGCAACGGAACGAGAAAAAGAGCAAATTTCAAATTCAAGTAAAGCAACATACAAAAGAGCGGATTTTACATATATGTTGAGGACTTACAATACAATGAGGTAATTTTATATCCAAGTATGAAGACTTATTCATGAAAGCGAAGAAAATTAAAAGGTGAGAATTTTTGAAGTTTATGATTTCAAGACGATACAAGTTGTGAAGAATCAAGCGGTAAAATACTTCTCCCACGGCCATGATTTATTTTGTATTTAATTTCTCTTGGAAATAAAAAAAAAAAAAAAAAAAATTGAAAAAAAAAAAAGAAAAGGAAATAAAAAAAAATATAAAAAAAAAAAATAAACAAGAGAAATATTTGTTCTTATTTTTGTTAATAAGCCGTGGGAAAGGAAAATCTATAAGGAAGTTTCAAGCGACAAGGATTTTTAAGGTACAAGAGTTACAAATTGTTAAGGATTTATGAAATTCGAGAGTTTATCATCAATAGTTGAAACCGAAGACGAAGGAGATCAAGACGAGGAGCGGAAGACGTTTCTATTGGATGACTTGAGAGTGGTGTTATCATAATTGGCGATCGGATGTGAAGGTGAGTAAGTAATCTCATCCTCAATAATAAATGGTTGATTTCCTTTCGTAGAGATCGTCGGAAAAATGGTTTTCAAAATATTAAAAGATGTGGGTTTTTAAAAATATTTGGAAGTTGTCCTTCCCACCATTCAACGTGTTGCAGGATTTCTCTCTTCATTCCTACCCGCACACATGTGAGAACCATAAAAAAGCTGTCTTTTTGAGTGCAATTATCATAAAATCCTTTTTGGTGAGGCGAAGTCGAGGCGAAATGCTTATTGATCGTTTCTCAAACACGCATTCTCTCATTATGGTGTGGTTATTTCTCACTCAACATTTAAGAATGAGAATATGTTCTTTAGTATTTCTAACTTCTTATTACTAGCATGCAGAAACTCTATGTCCTCATAACTCTTTGGATGCTTGGGACGCTTGAACGCTTTGAAGTTGTGAGTTTTTAATTTGATTTGCTCGAGGACTAGCAAAGTCTAAGTGTGGGGGAATTTGATAGGGTGTAGAATACATCCTATTTACTATCTATTATTTATGCTTTCTTTGTTATTTTTCTTGTAAATTATGTATTTTACGCTTGTTTTGAGTTTTGTAGCTACTTTGGAGTCGCACGGAGGAAAAGAAGAAGAAATCACCCAATTTGAGCCAAAAGGGCAAAAAGGTCATTTTACAGACGATTGATATATGGAGCTCAGTTAATGTTAAGGGGTAACCCTTTTGGGAAGTTTTAAAGACAGACTAATCAAGGTTAAGGGGCTGCCATCTGGCTAGCCCTTATCAGAAGTGACCTCCTAAATATAGGCACCCATCTGGGGTGGCTTTTATGGTGGGCGTCTCAATCCCAAATTATTACATAACCCTAAGATCGAGATATGTTTTATCTCGTTCAATTCATTCTTTCATTATCCACCTGAAAGTGAGAAACGCAGTCGTGACTGCTGCTGAAATTGAGAAAGAGATTTTTGAGGCGCAGCTTGGCAGAAGAAATCGACATCGAGTACAATCGCTGTGAGAGATGGGATTGAGTTAGAACGATGATGGAGGTGCTGACTTAAGGTTTCACTGTGAAGTTGAGTTTGAATCAAAGATGGGTTTGATGTCTTATCTGTTGAATCGATCGATTGGGAAGAAGATGGGAATTGGTTTTTCTTCTGCAGTCAATTGAAGGGAACAAAGACTGGGTTTCTTATTTGAATTGAAGATGAGCGAGATGAAGATGAATACGAGAGAGAACTGTTGATCTTTGTTAAAATCGAATACAAATGGGTTTGCGATGGATGAACTTGCATTTGTTGTGAAGCTCGGGGAGATGCGATCGATAATCGAGAGAAACGAGATCGAGAAAATTGATAAAGAATTGGAGCGGCGACATAGAAGAGTCGGATGGGTTTGTGGATAGAATTGATTCACGATATGAAGAGTTAATGGTGCTGTTGAGGCTCGAGTTAGTTGCAGTGAGGAGTTGATGCTGTAATGGAATCAGAGAGTATGAGATATGGAACTGATCTGAGTGAACCAGGGAGGATATGGTGGTGGTTCTCAGTTTGTGGAAATTGAACATGGAGCAATAATGAGTTCTGGTGATGAAGACAGGGCAGAATTGATGCCGCTGTTGACTCAAGACGTGAAATTGATGAAGCTGTGAGTTATTGAATTAGATGTATGCTAGGAATGTCACAGGGATGGAGTGAAGAGAGGCTGATTTTGGCGGGAAAACATCGAAACAAATAGAAACTCGGCGAATTTTTACTTGCCGAGTTAATTAAATGCCGTAGATGACCGATCCGACCTACTCAACCGAGTAAGATTGAAGAAGACCGAGTAAGATCTTGACTCGTATAGGCGACTCCACTTCCTTTTGACCCTGTTGACTGACGGTTGACCCGTTTGACCGTTAGTCCTAACGGTGGACTGACGGAATATTCCGTCGGATATTCCCTTGACGGCAACAGAACTCAGGTGGTCGGCGTCGACTATTCCGGCCGGATTCCGGCCATAATACCAGTTTTCCGGCGAGCCAAAAATTCCAGAATTTTCTATGGACTTCTCTCATGGGTGTGAAGACTTGGACTAGGAATTGGATGGAAAATTGGACTCAAATTTGGAAAGAGAAGATGGAAGAGTTGAGAAAAGCTTGGATTTGGAAATTGAATTGCTAAAGGAAAAGGATTCTAATCCTTGGAAGATTTGGAGAATATTGAAGCCTATAAATAGAGAAGTTTTCTACATCTTTTACACACATCTCTACACACACAACACTTTTCTTTTCTTATTCTTTGTGTGAACTTTTAGCATGAGTAGCTAATTTTCTTATTGATTGAGGATGAATTCCTAGTTCTTAATATATGTTTTGAGTATTGTTTCAATTCTATCTTGAAGTTTTTCACATGATTATCGTTTGTTTTTACTAATAGGAATGATCTTAAAGACATTCATGATTGATTGATAGATTGTTTGGGTGGCCAACTAAATTGATTTGTTAATTTGATCTAAAGCTAGTGAAAGTTAGGAGATAAGTAATCGTTTCTTGACTCTTTACATAAGTAGCAAACACGAGACCTTACGGAGGGATTCCGTGGAGCGATTGTGTGTAAAAACAACGCTAGAAAGTGAACCAAGCGAACCGAGTTTAACTACTAGTACTAAACCTAAATTCATAAATCTTAATGCATTCAGGGAATTACATCTTGTAAGCGAACCTCAAGGTGGTTCTTTTGAATAGAATATGATAACTAAGCGGACCGTTACTCGTGAAATAAGGGATTTTGGGGCTAGCTAAGCGGACCTGCTATCCTACGGTTGGTGATAATCTGTGACTAATAACAAGTAGAAAAGAACATAACGTGATTCATTGTTTCGTAACGAAGAAGGATTCCTTGGTCTTGTCTCTCTTATTGCTTTCAACTTTCGATTTTAATTGCTTTGTTTATTTTCTTTTGCTTTTTACACCCCCCTTTCGTGACAATTTTTACAACTAGAATCTCTTGCTCCTCGTGGGAACGAACTTGACTTCCATTATATTATTTTTAATTGAGTGGAAATATTGATTAATTTGATTGCACCTACGACACGCATCAACCAACACCACCAGCTCTTTTCCATATCCGATTCACTTGCTGCTGTAAATGTCCAAGTTCTTATAGCCTGAACTCGACCAAACCCCTCTCAGTTCAATTACGACCTATCATAGAACTGACTGAGCTACTGCGAATGACTTCAGCTCATTGTGTTGTCGCTTCCAAACTCTATTTGAACCCATCTTCCATAATTTCAGACCAAACCAAGAACATCACGGCAACCAACACCATTGCAATAGATTCTGCATCCGAATTCGAGTCAAAATTAACTCAAACTCGAACCAAAACTCGCATCACCAGCAACAACTGTTTGGCCATAACCCATCATTACTTAGCTGGAAGTTTTCCATCTCCGTTCATGCCTTAGCCACGTTCCACTCATTTGCTACTCCCAGTGGACACAACCAGTACCCAGCTTCATTCGAACCAAAACGTGCACCACCAGCTATAAACTTCCAAATGGGCCTGGCTCGTTTCAACAAACCAAGACACTCCTTTGCTTTACTTCTTGACTTCCTAGCAGTGATGCGCCTTGGTGATTCTAACAAACAGGAAATGACGCAGCATTTTGGCATGATTGTCGCAAATGCCAATTAAACCTTTATTTAGCCAATCATCTTTTCGGTATTCCAATTCGCTGGTACTTTCTACAAAAGCACTAAAATAGTGTCATTAATCAAAATATTGAGTCCTAGCTAATATAAATATGGGTATAAAATGTAGCACTTATGTGCTTATCATTACTCACTAATGCCGGAGCCTGCCTAGTGTTTTCCTATGCTATGTTCTCAGCTGAACTCTCAATATTGAAATGAAATGACGATTAATGTTCACTCGCAACGAAGTAGCATAAATCTCCCGAAGTGTCAATATTGAGACCTACATGAAAACACTCACATAGGCTACATCACCCTCTGAAAAAAAGATCAACGTGTTCACACACCTTTTAATTGAAAGTTAGCGCGATCGAACGCGTTTAAATTCCTTAAGGGAAATCTAGATTGTCCATATCAGTCTTAAAAAACGATCAAGGCCGAACGATTTGGCCACACAATTCAATAGGCCTAGTCTACTCCTAGCGTAACTAAGAGATCACCAGTGTAAAGACCCTCAAGCTCGTCAACGCTATTAGACTAGTCATGAGACGTCTTAGCCGATAATAACTCGATTAAATTAACACGAATGTTAATTAATAAGAAATAATCTAACAACGATCTAGATACGAAATTAGTACCGCCGAATAGATCTCGAAAAGTTACGCAAAATGGATTAGTCGAAAGTGTCATTCGGACACTGGACGAATAAGATATCACCGAATGAGTATGAAGGGAAGATTAGTCATTTTATAGACAAACCGACTTGGATTCCCTTATCCAGAACTGGGTGCCTCAGTAAATTTTGGTCGGCCTTATCACCAAGCAAATCGAGCAGATAAGCATTATTTTTTCTTTTCTCTTTCATTCTTCTTCTTCATTCTTTCTTTCCTCTATTTCTTCTCTCCCCCTATTCTTTCTCTTCTGCGTGTGATTGCGAAATCAAATGGAGGCGTTATGATCAACATAAGGTGGAGAAGATCATGTAGTAGTCGCTGGTGATGGTGTTGAAGATGAATTATCATTGGATGAAGAAGAAACTACAGATTGAAGGGAATCGAAGTTAAGGTTCCCGAGAGGTGAAATCGATTGAGGATGTATGGGTTTTTGAGTATGAGAATAAGTAATTGGTGATGGGTTGGTTTTTAATTAACATCCTGAGATAGTTTTGATGAAGAATCAAGAGTTTGGGTTTCCTTGAAGATTTCAGAACAAGATTATAAGATGGAACTAATGTTCTAGGAAAGGGGTTTGTGTTGGGTATTGATCGATTGGATGAATTAGAAGATGAAATTGATATCTTAGGGAGAAGATTAGAGATGGGTTTTGTGTTCTGAGAACTAGTGTTGCTGATGAAGGCTAGGGATTGATTGTGTTAGTAAGAAGATGATGAAGCTGTTGTTGGTGTTGATTCAAGACTTGGGAAGAAACGGTAAGCCTCTAAGTTGATTTAATTTTAGTTTTCTAAATGGAATTATTTCAATTGTTGAGTTATGTGGGTGATCATAGAACTGAGAATCGAGTTGGTTGTTGTTGTGCGTGTGTGTGTGGAATGGACCTGAGACTTTGATAATAACTGGTGGTGAAAGAGTATTGCTGACTTGAGTTGATGTTGCAATATTAGTAGGATTAGGAGATGATGTTTGGGCTAGATGAATATGGTGTTTAAAGGCTTGATAAGCACAAAAACTTAGATTGTGTGTTTGAGACAGGGAGAATGGTGTTACTTAGTTTCAGGTTGTGCAGGAATAGACTGAAAATGGGGTATTTGGTATTTGAGTGCATAGTTTGGAGGGGTGATGATTGTGTTAGATCTGATATGTGGATTACAGGTGGTTGCAGCTGATGATGGGTGTTGGCTGTGATTATGTATGCCAGTGCAGGGAGGATATGATTCATGGGTGGATGATGAAGTGATAATGCATATACGTGGTGATGAAAAATGATTGTAATTGGTGGTCTGGTAGCTTATGTATGGCATGAATTGGTAGTGGTGATTGATAAAAGAGTGTGTTTGGAGTTGAAGTAGTATATAAGGATGTGGTATAGTCTGTAGTTAGAATTGCAGGTGAAGAATGTGAATGAACTACTGGTGTTTGTTTTACAGGAATGGAACTAGTGATGTATTGCAGATGTAGATTATTGAGGAAAGTGGTGTGTTTGTTAAATAGTAATGCTGTTTTGAGATGTAGATGATGTTCAGGAGATGGAGTTAATTTTCAGTTGTTATGGTTGAGTCATAGTGGTGTTTCCAGAGAGAAGTTAAAGTGTTGATTGTGTTGAATGAGAGTTAGATGAATGTGGTGAAGTTGAGCAAGTATTTTGATAGAAAAAGTGAAAGCTTGGAACTGCAATTGCAGGTAATTTATAGTTGTAACTTGTATTTGTAATTTATTTTGAAGTTCATTTAGAAAGAACGAATAGATTGTTATTGAAATGAAATGTGTAATAGAAGTTCAGCTTAGGCTTGTGGCCTATTAGTCAACCTAGTCAGTTATCTGATTGAGTTAGTTTAGCTGACCCGGTTTTCTGACTGAATTGAATCGGTGTTGACTCACCGAGTTACTTTGTCTAGACCCGAATTGAATCAGTTGACCGATTTAGACTTTAGACTTTGACCATTTGACCCTAGACTTTGACCTGACCGTGGACGTTGACTGTTAGTTGACCCTTGACCGTTAGTGACTGCTAGTTAACTTTGGTGGACTTAGGCTTAGGACAGTTTTCTTCATTAAATGTTTTGGACCTCTTGTGGTCCGAATTAGACTTTGGTTTCTTCTACAAAGTTGTAGATATTCATAAGACTTAGCTATTGGACTATAAAACTAGTCCAATTGAATTAGTAAACCTTAGATATGTTAAAGATAGATAATAAAAAGGTGTAAAGTCGTAAATGGGCTTAGAACCATTAGATAGACTTGTATGAGCCTTGTATGATCCTTTTGGATAAATTCTTAGAGTGCTTGTGTGATTAACAATTATCCTTATTAACAACGATCGATTCAAAGAATGAACCAGTGTATCGTGGATCTCGAGGTAGGCGTGGCTTGTCATCAAAAGAGGTGGGAATTTACATTTAGCTCTTTTGTGATTATTGTTGTTTTCTTTTACAAAGTTTATGTTTAACAAATTCATGCGTAGTCTGAGTGTGTATTTCATGCATTGTTTTATTTAAAACTCCGAAAGTACCGTTGATTCTTTTAATCTTTCCATTGTTTGGAAAGGAATTGTAATGCCTTGTTTGTCTTTATGAATTGTTTGGGAAATAAGAATGGGGAAGGATCCGTAGACATGGTTATAATGACATAATCCGTTGACATGGTTATCATTTTTTCTACCAAACCCAACCAACAATGAATTTAATGCTAATATTCTGGTGACATGTTCCTCGTATAAAACTCTACATTCCTACTAAAACTGAGAGAATTCCGAAATACGAAACTTCACCATCCACATATTTTAATTTCAACCGTTAATCTTCAACGATTGATATTCAAAATGGTAGATGGTGGTCTTATACATCTCGGAATGATCTCATCTTTGGTGGGAGTGTAGAGACTTATAATAAGAACATGTCATCAAAAAATTAGCCTCGAATTCATTGCCCGTTGGGTTTGGTAGAGAAAATGGCGCTAAAATGTCAAGATTATGTCATTATAACCATGTCAACGGATCCTACCCCAATAAGAATTTCCATTTGATTGTTTGGAAATGAGAATTTCCATCTGTGGTATATAGGGTCATTTGCTCCTTCATTTCTCAAGTGTGGACGAGTCACCATATTATTATCTAGGTGCGGGACGAGTCACCATATTATACATTGTTTAGAAGGAGTTAGTTCCATATACATGATTGTTTACCTCTGTGAATTGGTGGTGTTTTAGTTTTAGGGAAAACATGAATTGTTTTCAAATCATTTTCAATGATTACTTGAAAGTTAAATGTTATTCCTACTGGGCACCCCTTTTAGGGATGATGTGCTCACCCATTCCCACTTTCAGTTTCAGAGGCAGATCAGAATTGCGCAGCGATAGCTTGAAGGGTTGATTTCGTTGGTTGGATAACTTCTACTATGTTTATTATATTGCATATTATATCTGTAAACTAAATGACTATTGTATATGTATCATTTGAGAGGAGTTCTTGTATATATATGTTTCAGAGCGGGTTAGTTTTGGGTTAAGTTTTGTAGCACATTTCTTAATTGAATGCTTAAGTATATGATTTAGTTTTCTAGTGCCTCTATATTTAGTTAATCTCTTGGATTATCCAGCTGCTAGCTTAGGGGGCGCAACAACCAGGATGACCACCGGCGGGCCCACTAATACCCCAACTGGCCGGACTCCACCTAGCACACTCTAATGTCATCAAACGCTAACCCCAAACATGGGTGATCCCGCTGTTGAAGAAAAGAGCTCAAGCAAGCTAAGACCGGCCAAAACGGTCTCAGAAACATCACGACCGTCCAACTTAGCTAGCCTAGTTGGACGGCTTAGATCTTCCTTCGAATGATTAAAGAAGTGCTAACGTGTTCACCGTCGACCCAACTCCACACTTGGTCGATCGACTTGCTCATTGCAAGACCAGAGCGCATCAAATCGCCGGCCCAAAGTAGGTTGAACGCGCTGTTTGAAAACCCTAAAAATGCTTTGCGACGACACACTACTGTCGCAAATCGATCATGACCACCCATCTTCGCCAGCCGAATCGAGTGGCTTAGATCTAATTTTAGATGGCCCATGAGATGTCAGCGTGCTCACGAGTGGCCCGTATGTGCACATGGCCGAACGACCTGTTCAAATCAGCGCCCAGCGCTTTGATTCGATTAGCCAAAAGAGGGTTGGCAACACGACTTCTAAACCCTAAATCGAACAAACGGCGTGATGTAACTACCGCAAATCAATCGCGTTCGTCCATCTTTGCCAGCTTAGTTGAACGACTTAGATCATATTCTAGATGGCCAACAGGATGAGTCTGTGATCACCGGCCACCCCTCTTCCGCGAGGAGTGATCGGCCAAGCCACAACTTGCTCATGTGGCCTCCGAGCGATCACCCAAAAGTGGCCATTCGCGCTACTTCAACAGCAGTCATTAACTGTCGCAAATCATCTCAGCCACTCAACTTGGCTAGCTGATTTAAGAGGTCCTGATCTAAACTGGATCGACCGATAGGATTTTAGAATGACTACCAGTCGCCACTCTCCTATGGGGCCTGACCGGCCACTCCCTGGGATGCATGCGTAGCTCTTACCAACTCCCCGAAAGAGGATGGTCACGCTCCTTTTAAGACGCTCAATTCGTGACTGATTCAATCGAGCTCTAAAACTACGATGCATCTAGCACATCGATTATATTTCAGCTGCTTGTTTGAAAGTGATGCTATGCATATTGAGTTCATAAATAAATTATTATTTAACCTAAAATCACTATGTGCTGATTTTAGCGGAAAGTCTCATGACTTGACCCATTCACTCGAGACATCAAACATGTCACAAATTGGGGGATACTCACTGGGGTATTGGTCTGGCGGTTTACATCGTGCAACATGCAACGCGCCCATTACGAGAAAGTTTCAGTAAGGACGAACAATTAATAGTAATGAGAGTAGTGGGTGAAGGTGTGACTGGTCTTCCCTTATAACGGAAACACGATGATCACCACCTTCCGCACGATTCCAATTCTCCACTACTTAACTTCCTCCACTTCCTATGAGATCAGGGCGCGCTCTATGAATTATATAAATAGGTTTTCAACCTATTTCAAAAGGAAAAGTATGATCAACACAAGTAGCCAGAAACCATTTTTTGATACAAGTCATGAAATAGCCACATCCTTCTGTTGATGGTGGTTTTTAAACAAATGGTAAAATCGTAAAACCCCAAATAACCTAATGTCACCGGTGACACATTTATTAGAACATTTAATACATGTAGTCAGTAATTAATAGGGGTATTTTTTTTCAAATTAGGGTTACAACGAGCAAAACCCTAATTCACCTCCGTGCCAATGGCAAATCATGCCAGCCACACCTAGCCCAAGCTAGCCGCGCCATGCCAAACGCACTCTGCCTTGGCCCTAGCTATGCTAGTCACACCAAACGCGCCAAAGCATGACAACCATGCTAGCCACACCTCCGTGCCAATGGCAAATCATGCCAGCCACACCTAGCCCAAGCTAGCCGCGCCATGCCAAACGCACTCTGCCTTGGCCCTAGCTATGCTAGTCACACCAAACGCGCCAAAGCATGCCAACCATGCTAGCCGCACCTCCGTGCCAATGGCAAATCATGCCAGACCACACCTAGCCCAAGTTAGCCGCACCATGCCAAACGCACTCGCCTTGGCCCTAGCTACGCTAGTCACACCACGCCAAGCCAAGCACCCTTACCTTGGCCCTAGCCACGCCATGCCAAAATGGCGCCGCACCTAGGCTTGCAAACCGTGCAACCTAGGCAAAATTGGCCACGCATGCCATTGGCACATGCCAACACGCATCGCTGGTAGCTTTCCTTACCAGGTCGTGACCCTAATGGCCACGCATGCCATTGGCACATGCCAACACGCATCGCTGGTAGCTTTCCTTACCAGTGCCGTGACCTAATGGCCACGCATGCCATTGGCACATGCCAACACGCATCATTTGGTAGCTTTCCTTACAGTGTGCCGTGACCTAATGGCCACGCATGCCATTGGCACATGCCAACACGCATCGGTGGTATCTTTCCTTACCAAGACGTGACCCTAATGGCCACGCATGCCATTGGCACATGCCAACACGCATCGCTGGTAGCTTTCCTTACCAGGCCGTGACCCTAATGGCCACGCATGCCATTGGCACATGCCAACACGCATCGTTGGTAGCTTTTCTTACCAGGCCGTGACCCTAATGGCCACACATGCCATTGGCACATGCCAACACGCATCGCTGGTAGCTTTTCTTACCAGGCCGTGGCCCTAATGGACGAGCATGCCATTGGCACATGCCAACACGCTCGCTAGTAGCTTTCATTACCTAGTCGTGGCCCTAATGGCCGTGCGTTCCATTTACACATGCCAAACACGCACGCTGGTAGCCTAACTTGCAAGCCGTGCAACCTAGGCCAACTTGGCCGTACGTGCCATTGGCACATGCCAAAACCCCCGCTGGTAGCCTAACTTGCAAACCGTACAACCTACCACCAAGGCATTCCACACATGCCATTGGCACATGCCACACACGCCACTAGCAGCTCTGGCATTGCCACTTGCACTCAAGGTGCAACCCGCAACAAAGGCATTCCGCACATGCCATTGGCACATGCCACACGCGCCACTAGCAGCGCCACTTGCACTCAAGGTGCAACCAACACTCGAGACATCAACACAAACGGGGGATGCTTTCCGGGGTCTTGGTTTGGCGGTCACAAACATGCAGCGTACACTACGCTCACATTAAGAAAGCGTGAATAGGAATAAAGCGGTCAAATAAATGAGGAAATAATGGTGAAAACATTTTCACCCATAAACACCATGCGGTTACCACCTCCTCCCATTATTTCACCCTTTACTCTCTTCCTTCATGAGGCCACGGACGTTTCAATCTCGACTTGTATAAATAGGTCTTACCTATTTCCACCGGACAACAAGTCTCGGTCGGGAGAAAAACACAACACTCTCAGAAAAGGCAACTTTGCAAGCTTTCCAAAAAGCTTTCATCTCTTGCAAGCTTCCGAAGCTTTCACTTTCTGATACAAGTCGAGACACTACTCTCCCGGAATTATTCTGGTCTCAACACCTTTCTTTGCTTCCCTTCCCAAATAAACCCTTCTCCTCCACTTTGTGACCGAAGCAAGTCCGGAACGGCCATTTCTTGGTTTAGGCCGGACTGTCATGATTGATATCTCGAATCTAGAAAGTGCTCACGTGCAGCACATTTGTTTAGGGTTTAAACCAGTTTCTCACTCACCTACCGAATTTACCAAAATCGGCGGAAACGATTTTTACCCATAAACACCTTCATAATTCAACATTTTGATCTCAAACACCTTCTTCGATTCCCTCCCTAAGATCAACCCTTCTTCACTTTGTGACCGAATTGAATCTGGAACGACCATTTCTTGGTTTAGGCCAGAGTCTTACAGATTGATCTCTCGAATATGAAAGTACTCCCGTGCAGTGCATTTGTTTAGGGTTTGAATTCGTTTCTCATAACACACCCAAATTTACCAAAACAGCAGAATCAATTTTTACCCCAAAACAGCCATGTATTCTGCTTCAGCACTTGACAAGGAAACAACCTGTTGTTTCTTAGACTTCTAAGTTACTAAATTACCTCCTACGAAGATTACATACCCAGATGTCGATCTTCTCCCATCACCTTTGCCTCCCTAGTCTGAGTCAGTGTAATCCGATACATCAAGATGTCCATGTTTTGAAAACATCGAACCTCTGTCTGGTACAGACTTCAAATATCTTAGTATCCTGATGACTGCATCCATGTGTTGTTGACTCGGATTATGCATAAATATGCTCACGACGCTTACTGCATAGGCAATATCTGGCATAGTATGGGAAAGATAAATTAAGCGACCAACTAACCTCTGGTACTGTCCCTTGTCAGATGGTATTTGATCAAAACATTTTTCAAGACCATGATTTTATTCCATAGGAGACCCAATTGGCTCACACCCAAGCATACCGGTTTCCTTCAACAAATCAATTACATATTTTCACTGAGACAAGAAAATTCCCTTTCCAGATCGTATAACTTCAATACCCAAGAAGTATTTAAGTCCACTCAAATCCTATTATAGCACTGCTCGGTCGAACTCGCATGCGTTGCTATCTTAAGCTTTTTTTTCAAGTTTAGTTGCCAAAACTATAAGTCTTGATTTCTAGTCTACTTATAGCTAAGTCTCGGATTAGGATAAAAAGTGTAGTTGAGATTTAGACTTCACGGCGTTCATCGATTGAAGACGAAGAACTACTAAGGAGAGCTTGTGGAACTTCACCAAAAAAAGATATGTGGAGACTTGAACTCATCTATCACTCAAAAGTCTATCTACTCTATTTCCTATTTGAGACAAAATTCGTATAGCTATATGGACTTCAATTATGCACATTTGATATTTCGAGCTGAGTTTAACTCGCTTACATATTTATCAAAATATGTGTTGGTAAGTTTTCACTTTAACCAAGTTCTTCTTATATTCTTGACGAAAGTCAAAAGATGATCATGTGAAAATCGCCTAGTAACATCTTACATGGTTTGTGTGATACAATCATTTGGTGTAGACTCGGAATGTTTCGTATTGATCATTCGATCACTTGAAAATTGCTTTGAAGCTAATAGTTTGTGTGAGACAGCTATTCCCGTCTTCCGAGAATGTTTCAATGGTTGAAATGAGAGTTTAGAACAATTGGATTTAAGCATAGTATGCGTACTAGCATATATGTAATCCATATCCGGGAACCATAGTATGCATACCCGTATGCTTACATGTTGGTTTGTGAAAGTACGGGAACCTGGTACACATACCAGTACGCATACTGGCGTAAGGTTTAGGTCCGGGAATTTATGCTGAGTTTAGAGGTATGCGTACAGGTTCGCATACTGGCGAACCCAAACTTAGTCCGGCCACTAAGGTATGCGTACTCGTTTGCATACCTGAGTGGACGATGTTCTAAAATCGGTTTGTTCATGAACTAATACATTTATATATTAAGGAATGCAATATTTTACAAACCGTGGCTATAATGTTCATGACTTGATTCGAGAGAATCAAAATCGATTTTGCTTCAATTGTGTCTTGTATACTTTTATGAGAATATAAACAATTGAACAAAAGACAGAACAAAACTCATAGGTTTATCTGTGGGAGACATATTTATCTATTCAATAGACTTTTCTGTGTGAGACAGATTTGTTTATCAAGTCTTCGACTTTGGGTCGTAGAAACTCTTAGTTGTGGGTGAGATCATCTAAGGGAATCAAGTGCGTAAAATCCTACTGGGGTTCAGAGACGTAAGGAGCGCAACTGTACCTTGATCAGTGTGAGATTGGTTAGGGCTCAACTACATTCCAGTCCGAAGTTAACTTGGAGTAGGCTGGTGTCTGTAACGACTTAATACAGTGTGGTGTTCAACTCTGGACTAGGTCCCGGGGGGTTTTCTGCATTTGCGGTTTCCTCGTTAACAAAATTTCTGGTGTCTGTGTTATTTCTTTTCTGCATTGTATTTTGTTATATAATAGAAATATCACAGGTTGTGCGTAGTTCAATCAATTAGATAATCCAACCTTTAGTTGTTGATATAAATTGATTGACACTTGAACATTGGTCTTTGGTACCGTTCAAGTTGTTTCACGTAATAATCAGGCTCACGGATTTCTATTTGTTTGATTTGCTGATTACATTGTGAAACAGAGATACAACTCTTGGATATATTTCCATTGATTGATTCTGACTGTCTAGTTGATTCTCTTGGAATTATATTGGAGTTGTCCATACAGATTGCTAAGCGAAATATTGGCACGCCAGGTGGCTCAAATCTTTCAATACCTAAGATATCGTGTCGCCTTTTCCCCTAGAATTTCCTCTAGCACTTCCTTTTTCATGCAATATTTGTAATTCCTCCAAAATGATTGCACCGGCTTGCATTCATAATTAGGATTTCAGTTTATCAGTTAATCGAAGTATTATTTCTTTTCAGAAAATTACTCTTGAATCATTTCAAAACAAAATCTCAAATAAACTCAAAATCCTCACAAAACAATTACCTACTAGTTTAAAACCAGAAAATCCAACCATAAAAGAGGCTTGTCTCGCTTTTCTAAAAAACCTAAGATGGAAAGTTCAGAAATAAAATCATTCAAGGGAAATCGTCCTGCAGCAGTTCATATTTCTTAGAGAAAGCATCCTTCATGTCCTGAAGAGCAGCCTGCTTCGCCTTCAATTCCTGGGACAATCTCTCAACTCCGCCTCTTTCTGATCAATGAGATCTGTGGAAGGACCTTCATCCGCTTCAGTCCTCAGCTTTCGGATTTTGGAAATCCCCTTACAGAACCAGGAGGCGTTGAATTCGAAATTATAGCTATACGAATTAATAGATATACGACTTAGTCTCACTAGTAGATAGAATTGAATAGACTTCTGAGTGATAAACTCCTTATAGCTATAAGTCTTGATTTCAAGACTATAGATAGACTGCTCGGTCGAACTCGCAAGCATTGCTAATTAATTTGATGAGCTCAAAGCGCATACTTGTGCTAATTAATCACAAGGTTGAAATCTCACTCACAAAAATCATGGTTGAGTGAGATATGATCAGGTATACTTGATGGCAAAGTGTTCTCTGATTATCTAGCTATTTTCTTATCGTTCTTAGCTGGATTATCATTCACAAACACTTTTACATGAGTATTTATGTTTGGCCTTGTAATTATTTTTTTTGGAATTTTATTATGTCAAAAAATGCTATGCTTATGCTCTAAATTTTTCTCTTGGGAGAACATAAATTTATTTGAGCTAAGGTTAGTGAAAGTATTCACTTAGCAAAATAGTGTTGTGCAAACAGTTTTTTTGTGTTTTTCATTTTCTGGTACTAGGGTATTTTTTTCCCCACCTTTGGGTCATGCTTGTGTTTATACGGGTACCTTTGCTACTTCTCACAAACCGACTTTGGAAACCCTAAGTTTTTCCGAAATCATTTATATACCTTTCCTATTGAGTTGAGTTATCTCACTCTAGTTTTCTATTATCAAGAATGGCTTCTCCTCCTTGCTCTTGGGATCTGCCAGAAGATTTTGTTGATAATGCTATATATTTCGAGTTCGATTTAAAGAAGAAAAGAACCCTTATAGAAGTTGAGGACTCCTCTTCTCAATCTCCTGATAATTACTCGGACATTGAGGACGATGAAGAGATTTCTGCTGAAGTGGTTCATGATTTTCTTAAATACTTTGAGGAAGCAAAACAGCAACTCGTTGATACTATGAAGGGTCTTGATGTGTTGAAAAAGGTTATTTCAGTCCTTGATCTCATGAAGACACATGTTAAACATCTTCTCAATGAGAATACCTTCTCTGAAGAAGCAGTGGATGCTATCAATCACAAGCTCAAAGGACTCAAGATTCGTGGGGGTTCCGAAAGTGGTCTTTGATTGTCGTTCATGATTGGTTTTGTTGGTTTAGGAGTCTTTTGTTTTTTTGCTTGTTGATTTTTATTTTGTCTAGGAAACTTCTTATGAGAATTTATTCTTGTGTTTTAAGAAGCATAACTAGGGTTTGGAATAGCCATTATTGTGAGTACACATAGTTATTTCCAACGATTTTCATCTTGCAATATTTTTAAATTTATTTATTTAAATTCTAAAGTTTATTTGGAAGATGATTTTGCAGTATTAATCTTTATGGTTTCATATATTGCAAGTTGTTATGGGATATGTGTGTTTGCGTCCGTGAACTATGATTGTTCCATATATGCCAAAAGTTAAGTCTTTCATATGTCATTATGCAAATATTGATAAAAGATTGAATGAACTTTTGACAAACAAAAGTTAAGCCTATTATGTCATTATGCAAATATTGATGGAAGATATGATGAACTTTTGTCTACAAAGATTAAATCTATTATATGTCTCTATGCAAATAGTGATGAAAAATAGAATGAATCTTTGAATATTTTGCAGTATTGGTCTTTCCCTGATCCACATCTTTGTGTAAAGACTGTGCGGCTCCATAAGTTCTCTTATGTGAGCATTTCCGATTAAATTAATCATGGGTTCTCTTGTGGTTAATTTAAGTGAGTATTTTGGATACAGATTCATGTTTCATGTTTTTTGTTAATGTCTAAAGAAATCCTTCTTTTCTTGTGAAAGTAAGGTCGCTCTTGTTGTTCTTTCGGGAATGACATTTAATGGGGGAGAGTTCTTAATTGAACTTGTGCTTAATTGTCAAATCTTTGTGGGGAGTGCGGCTGTGGAATTTTGTAGGAGTTATCTTATATCTTTATAAACTCCTTGATGAATGCATTTAGTTTCGTCTGTATGATTGCATCCAAACAAAGTTGATATGTTGTTCTCTTTTGGTCATGAAGTATCTCTATGGGAATTTCATGAGGATCCCACTAATTTTAGTACCTTTGCCAAATTATATTGACAAAAAGGGGGAGAATTAATGTGTAGTTCGCACTACAAATACATATGGTTTACGGATCATTATTTAAGGGGGGGGTGGTTTTCATTGTGTGATGAAGTAATGACTAAGGGGAAGTGATACATAACACCATAGTATTGTTGTCGAAGTTGTGATACAATTGAACTTTGATGCTGTGTAATAATACTATGACACTGTATAACAATGATCGAGAGCAACTGTTTTCTCATTGTTATAGCTACGGATCTTCAAAAACTATGATGCTGAGTTGAACACATTCAGAATCAATGGAGTACTTGGAAGTGACGAAGATTTCGAGTAATGTTGAAGAACCAAGGAAATCAAGCATTTGGAATGAGAGCTACAAAGTTTATTTATTTTGTATTCCATATGTATTGATAATTTTGTCACTAAAATTGACAAATGGGGAGATTGTTGGAGCATCGCTCGGTCAAACTCGCAAGCGTTGCTATCTCAAGCTTGTTGTCAAGTTTAGTTGCCAAAACTTGAAGTCTTGATTTCTAATCTACTTATAGCTAAGTCTCGGATTAGGATAGAAAGTATAGTTGAGCTTTAGACTTCACGACGTTCATCGATTGAAGACGAAGAACTACTAAGGAGAGCTTGTGAAACTTCACCAACAAAAGGTATGTGGATACTTGAACTCATCTATCACTCAAAAGTCTATCTACTCTATATCCTACTTGAGACAAAAGTCGTATAGCTATATAGACTTCGATTATACACATTTGATATTTTGAGCTAAGTTTAACTCGCTTACATATTTCTCGAAATATATGTTGGTAGGCTTTCATTTCAACCAAGTTCATCTTATATTCTTGACAAAAGTCAAAAGATGATCATGTGAAAATCGCCTGGTAACATCTTACATGATTTGTGTGAGATAGTCATTTGATGTAGACTCGGAATGTTTCGTATTGATCATTCGATCACTTGAAAATTGCTTCGAAGCTAATAGTTTGTGTGAGACAGCTATTCCCGTCTTCTAAGAATGTTTCAATGATTTAAATGAGGGTTTAGAAAAAATTAACCATGATTGGATATAGAACATTATGCGTTCTTGTATGCTAACTGTTGCAAGTTATTCCAAGTCCGGAAAACATGGTATGCGTAATCGTACGCGTACTGGTTGGTTTATGAAAGTCCGAGAACTTTGTATGCGCACCCGTTCGCGTACTGGCGTAAGTTCAAGTTCCGGAATTCAACTGAGTTTGGTAGTATGCGTACCCGTTCGCGTACTGGCGAATCCAAACTTAGTCCGGCTACTTATGTATGCGTACCCGTTCGCGTACTTGAGTAGGTTATGTTCTAAAATCGGTTTGTTCATGAACTAATACATTTATATATTAAGGAATTCAATCTTTTAGAAACCGTGGCTATAATGTTCATGCATTGATTCAAGTGAATCAAAATCGATTTTGCTTCAATTGTGTCTTGTATACTTCTATGAGAATATAAATAATTGAACAACTCTAGAACTAGTTTCATTTGAGTCATTTGAACTAGTTATGGTTAAGATGAATAAGGTTGATATGAAAGTGTTCATATGGCTAACTTCGGTTAACTATTATTGAGCCAACAAGGTGAAGTCACTTTTCATTTGTGTGTAACAAGCTAAGTTCGATCTAACGGTTGAAAGATATTAGGTTGAGTCTAATCAGGTTTTCATTTAACGGTGAATATTGAATGCTTTTTTACCAAGGTAACATTGATTACAAATCCTGATTTGAAGACTATATAAAGGAGAACTCTTGCAACTGGGAAACCTAATCCCCACACCTCCTGTGTGATACTAGTAGTGACTAGAGTCGATTCTCCTTTAACCTAGGTTTTTCGAAAATCATTATAGGTTAACGACTTGAAGACTTCATTGGTATTGTGAAGCCAGACCCAACTATTTTCTATGCAGTTGCGTGTTCTGATCTTGCTGTTTTCTATCGTATTGAGTACTATCTTCTTTAAGATTTGCTTGAGATTTAATCTCCGACAGATAAGATAAAAAGTAATCACAAACATCTTCGTCTCATCGTTTGTGATTCCACAATATCTTGTTTCGCTACCATACGATTAAGATGATTGTGAGGTGATTGATATTACTTGGCTGTTCTTCGGGAATATAAGTCATGTGTATCAATTGGTTCATGTTTACCTTGATTTATCAAAATACGGAACAAAACTCGTAGGTATTTTTGTGGGAGACATATTTATCTATTCAATAGACTTTTCTGTGTGAGACAGATTGGTTTATCAAGTCTTCGACTTTGGGTCATAACAAATCTTAGTTGTGGGTGAGATCAGTAAAGGGAATCAAGTGCGTAGAGTCCTGCTGGGATTCAAAGGCGTAAGAAACGCGGCTGTACCTTGATCAGTGTGAGATTGGTTAGGGCTCAACTACATTCCAGTCCGAAGTTAACTTGGAGTAGGCTAGTGTCTGTAGAGGCTTAATACAGTGTGGTGTTCAAATCTGGACTAGGTCCAGGGGTTTTTCTGCATTTGCGGTTTCCTCGTTAACAAAATTTCTGGTGTCTGTGTTATTTCTTTTCGGCATTATATTTTCTATATAATTGAAATATCACAGGTTGTGCGTAGTTCAATTAATTAGATAATCCAACCTTTGGTTGTTGATATAAATTGATTGACACTTGAACATTGGTCTTTGGTACCGTTCAAGTTGTTTCATATAATAATCAGGCTCACGGATTTCTATCTGTTTGATTTGCTGATTACATTGTGAAACAGAGATACAACTCTTGGATATATTTCCATTGATTGAGTCTGACTGTCTAGTTGATTCTCTTGGAATTATATTGGAGTTTGTCCATACAGATTGCTAAACGAAAATATTGGTGAGGTTGTTTGACCCCCGCTTTTTCAATTGGTATCAGAGCAGGCAAACACGTTTAAGACCTTATAAGTCTGTGTTTGTAGCGATCCGACTCTATGGACATAAGTGCTATCTCAGTAAACGTACCACCAGTCTTCGATGGATCGAATTACCTATGGTTGAAAATTGCAATGCGTTCCTTTCTTCAAGCGCGTGATATTTTCAATCATGGATATATGTTGTTAATGGCTACAATCCTCCAATGGTTACAGTAGACGGTGTCTTTATTGCAAAGGATATCGATAGATACGAACCTAACGAGATTCTCGCTGCAAAGAAAAATTCTGACGGTTTAAATGCTATCATCCATGCCATTACCCCAGATCTTCAACACCATGTGATTACGTGCACTCGGTCTAAAGATGCGTGGGATATCTTGGAAACTGTATTCGAAGGGAATACCTCTGAAAAGGAAGCTAGGCTTCAAAACCTAAATTCTGACTGGGAAAACCTTCGTATGGCCGATGAAGATTCATTTGATGAGTTTAATCACAAAGTGTCTGAAATTGTTAGTGCATCTTTTGCATTGGGTAAGACTATTCCTTAAAAGGACATTGTGATGAAAATTCTCAGATCGTTACCAGCCAAATACGATTCTAAGAAACATGCTATCGTTGAAGGAAATAACCTAAATACGTACGTTATCCAGAAACACTCTGGTTGGGAAGTTAAAGATCTTTGATCATGAGCATACATCCAAACCTGGAAAGGATATTGCTTTCAAAGCACAAAAGAACACAAAATTACTTGATAAAAGTAAATGTGTTGGCAACTTTGTGGATGATCCTATTGAGACTGATTCGTCAGATGAAGATCTTGATAATTTAATCTCTCTGATCACAAGACAGTTTAAAGATCTTGTTTTGAAGATAAGTAAACGGTTCTTCAGAGATAAGCCTAAATCATCAGTTAAACCTCACGACCATGTTCCTCCTAAAAAAAGAGATACAGTCGATACTGATGATGAGGATATGCCTCAGTGTTTCAAGTGTAAAGGTTTTGGTCATTTTGCCAATGAGTGTCCAAATCGTAGAAAATACACTGGAAACAAAGGTCTTGCTGCAACTCTTGATGAAATGTCTGATCACTATGATTCAAATGAAGATGAAAAATCAAGTGTTGCGCTCCTTGCTGAAAATATTGAAGTTGATTATTGTAGCAATACTCACATCAATCTTGATATTTTTCCTGGAGAAACTTCTTCGACTATTTTGGAGGATAAAATGGATTTTTCTCTGTCTACTGGAAATTCCATTTCTAATGTTTCAGGTACCACATTTTGTCTAGCAGCTTGCTCCGCTATGGTATCTGAACCGTCCTCCACATTGACATGTTCTTATTGTACTTTTGCGGGTCATGAACTTTCTAAATGCTACAAGTACAAACATAAAATAAGATATGTCAATAAACTTCAACGGAGAGCAAATCGATTAGCAAACAAGCTCAAACTTGTTCAGAAGCCGAATTCACCCGAGGTAAGTAAAAAACTCAATTCCTCTCCGAAAAAGTTAATTTCTAAAGAACTAATTAGACCTCTCTGGAAAAGAACAAGGTCTAAACATTCTGTGAAAAAGGGTATTAAGAATTTCGTACAAGAAGCGTATGGTGGACAGATTATTGTTCACCCCCAACACAGCATAATTGTGTTGAAAGTGCATCTTGTCTCATGTGTCTGACTTCAAAGAGACAAGAGGTTGCACAGTTCAGGCTTTAGGAAAAGATCTTTTTTTGGTTGTTTTTCTTAATTCTGTTGATCTTTTCATATCCTAAAATGTAATTGAAATGAATTTCCTTTGTCTCATTAAAAGGGGGTTAAAATCGACAATTATACCTTTTTTAAGGTTATGAATTGATCGTACGTGAATCCTACTCTGTATATAGGTTACGTAACCCAACATTCCTTTTTCCTTCCTTAAAAACTCTTTTTATCACAAGTTTGCTTGTAAAACTTGCTTTGAGAATTTCTCATAAACCCATATTTGTATGGAGACTCCAAGCATTATTACTTATGATGGAAAAGACGTTAATATGATTGTTAAGCCATCAATCACGAAGGAAAAAGATAAATCTCCTGTATCCTCTTCCTTGAAAATAAAACGGAGGAATGTGAGGAAACCAAGAGTTGTCCCTTCAAATCTTCAGAAATTTTCCAGTGTTCTTGAAGAGTTGAAGGAAATAAGAAAGGAGATGCGGCAAATAAAGGCTATTGTTTTTAGGACTCTTGAAATTCAGAAGGCCATGGTTCGACATCAGTCAAGAAGGTTTGTTGAAATTGACTCATATCTTCATGAACCTTATGTTTCAATGGCTGTTGACGACAAGGAGTTCGAGGACGATAAAGAATTCTTCAAAAGTCTTAATGTCTAGGAAACTTCTTATGAGAATCTATTCTTGTGTTTCAAGAAGGATAACTAGGGTTTGGAATAACAATTATTGTGAGTACACATAGCTATTGCCAACGATTTTCATCTTGCAATGTTTTTAGATTTATTTATTCAAATTTTAAAGTTGATTTGGAAGATGATTTTGCAGTATTAATCTTTATTGGTTTTATATATTGCAAATAATGTTATGGGATATGTGTGTTTACGTCCGTGAACTATAATTGTCCCATATATGTCAAAAGTTAAGTCTATTATATCTCATTATGCAAATATTGATGGAAAATAGAATGAACTTTTGATAACAAAGATTAAGTCTATGATATCATTATGCAAATATATTGATGAAAATAGAATGAATCTTTGAATATTCCGCATTATTATTCTTTCCCTTATCCACTTCTATGTGAAAGTACTGTACGGCTCCGTAAGTTCTCTTATGTTGAGCATTTCCGATTAAATTAATCATGGGTTCTCTTGTGGTTAATTTAGTTGAGTTTTCTGGATACAAATTCATGTTTCATGTAATTTGTTAATGTCCAAAGGAATCCTTCTTTTCTTGTAAAAGTAAGGTCGCCCTTGTTCTTTGGGAATGACATTTTATGGGGGAGAGTTCTTAATTGAATTTGTGCTTAATTTCCAAATATTTGTGGGGAGTGCGGCTGTGGAATATTGTAGGAGTTTTCTTGTATCTTTATAAAATCCTTGATGAATACACTAAGTTTAGACTATGTGAAATCATCGGAACAAAGTTGATATGTTCTCTTTTAGTCATGAAGTATCTCTATGAGAATTTCATTATGATCCCACTAGTTTTCGTACCTTTGCCAATTTATATTGACAAAAAGGGGGAGAATTAATGTGTAGTTCACAGTACAAATACATATGGTTTACGGATCATTATGTAAGGGGGAGTGGTTTTCATTGTGAGATAAAGTATTGACTAAGGGGGAGTGATACATATCACCATAGTATTGTTGTCAAAGTTGTGATACAATTAAACATTGATGCTGTGTAATAATACTATGACATTGTATAACAATGATTGAGAGCTACTGTTTTCTCATTGTTATGGCTACGGATCTTCAACAACACTGATGCTGAGTTGAACACGTTCAGAATCACTAGAGTACTTGGAAGTGAAGAAGATTTCGAGTAATGTTGAAGAACCAAGGAAATCAAGCATTTGGAATGAGAGCTACAAAGTTTATTTATTTTGTATTCCATATGTATTGATAGTTTTGTCACTAAAATTGACAAATGGGGAGATTGTTGGAGCACCGCTCGGTCGAACTCGCAAGCGTTGCTATCTCAAGCTTGTTGTCAAGTTTAGTTGCCAAAACTTGAAGTCTTGATTTCTAATCTACTTATAGCTAAGTCTCGGATTAGGATAGAAAGTGTAGTTGAGCTTTAGACTTCACGACGTTCATCGATTGAAGACGAAGAACTACTAAGGAGAGCTTGTGGAACTTCACCAACAATAGGTATGTGGAGACTTGAACTCATCTATCACTGAAAAGTCTATCTACTATATCTCCTATTTGAGACAAAAGTCGTATAGCTATATAGACTTCGATTATACACATTTTATATTTCGAGCTGAGTTTAACTCGCTTACATATTTCTCGAAATATGTGTTGTTAAGCTTTCGCTTCAACCAAGTTCATCTTATATTCTTGACAAAAGTCAAAAGATGATCATGTGAAAATCTCCAGGTAACATCTTACATGATTTGTGTGAGACAGTCATTTGATGTAGACTCGGAATGTTTCGTATTGATCATTCGATCACTTGAAAATTGCTTCGAAAGATAATAGTTTGTGTGAGACAGCTATTCCCGTCTTTCAAGAATGTTTCAATGATTGAAATGAGAGTTTAGAACAAATTAACCATGATTGTATATAACACAGTATGCGTACTTTTATGCTAACTGTTGAAAGTTATTCCAAGTCCGGGAACCATGGTATGCGTACACGTACGCATACAAGTTGGTTAATGAAAGTCCGGGAACTTAGTATGCACACCCGTTCGCGTACTGGCGTAAGTTAAAGTTCCGGAATTCAATTGAGTTTGGTAGTATGCGTACACGTTTGCATACTAGCGAATCCAAACTTAGTCCGGCTACTTAGGTATGCGTACACGTTCGCTTACTTGAGTAGGTTATGTTCTAAAATCGGTTTGTTCATGAACTAATACATTTATATATATATATATATATATATATATATATATATATATATATATATATATATATTAAGGAATGCAATCTTTTGCAAACCATGGCTATAATGTTCATGAATTGATTCAAGTGAATCAAAATCGATTTTTCTTCAATTGTGTCTTGTATACTTCTATGAGAATATAAACAATTGAACAACTCTAGAACTAGTTTCATTTAAGTCATCTGAACTAGTTATGGTTAAGATGAATAAGGTTGATATGAAAGTGTTCATATGGATAACTTCGGTTAACTATTGTTGAGCCAACAAGGTGTACACGTTTAGGTACGGTTACCCATATCTAAATGAAGTCACTTTTCATTTGTGTGTAACAAGCTAAGTTCGATCTAACGGTTGAATGATATTAGCTTGAGTCTAATCAGGTTTTCATCTAACGGTGAATATTGAATGCTTTGTTACCAAGGTAACATTGATTGCAAACCCTGATTTGAAGACTATATAAGGGAGAACTCTAGCAACTGGGAAACCTAATCCCCACACCTCCTGTGTGATACTAGTAGAGACTAGAGTCGATTCTCCTTTAACATAGGTTTTTCTAAAACCATTATAGATTAACGACTTGAGACTTCATTGGGATTGTGAAGCCAGACCCAATTATTTTCATTATAGTTGCGTGTTCAGATCTTGCTGTTTGCTATCGTATTGAGTACTATCTTCTTTAAGATTTTTTCGAGATTTAATCTCTGATAGGCAAGATAAAAAGTAGTCACAAACATCTTCATCTCATCGTTTTTGATTCCACAATATCTTGTTTCGCTACCATACGATTAAGATTATTGTGAGGTGATTGATATTACTTGGCTGTTCTTTGGGAATATAAGTCATGTATATCAATTGGTTCCTGTTCACCTTGATTTATCAAAAGACAGAACAAAACTCGTAGGTATTTCTGTGGGAGACAGATTTATCTATTCAATAGACTTTTCTGTGTGAGACAAATTGGTTTATCAAGTCTTCGACTTTGGGTCGTAGCAACTTTTAGTTGTGGGTGAGATCAGCTAAGGGAATCAAGTGCGTAGAATCATGCTGGGATTCAGAGGCCGTTCTTCAGGAAAATAAGTCATGTGTATCATTTGGTTCCTGTTCACCTTGATTTATCAAAAGACAGAACAAAACTCGTAGGTATTTCTGTGGGAGACAGATTTATCTATTCAATAGACTTTTATGTGTGAGACAAATTGGTTTATCAAGTCTTCGACTTTGGGTCGTAGCAACTTTTAGTTGTGGGTGAGATCAGCTAAGGGAATCAAGTGTGTAGAATCATGCTGGGATTCAGAGGTTGTTCTTCGGGAATATAAGTCATGTATATCAATTGGTTCCTGTTCACCTTGATTTATCAAAAGACAGAGCAAAACTCGTAGACATACGAAGCAATATGACACTGAATGAGTAAATGTATAGTAGATTCCACTTCATTCTTACAAAGAGGACACATATCATCTATATAAGGATTATAATATCTAAGAAGAGAATTAACAAACAACATTTGAGAAAAGACTTTCCACATAAAAAAAACTTAATCTTGGGTAGGCATTCTAACGACCAAACCTTTCTCCAAAACGAAGATTCTTCAATTGTACAACTTTCATCCATAAAGCTTAATAAGCATATTTAATCGTAGAAATACCATTCTTAGTATGAGCCCACATAATTCTATCACTTTGATGCAGATTTATCCTAATAATTAGCATGTAATGCTAAATTGAATAACTGCGTTATTCAGGAAGTTGATACTTGTGAAGTATCATGTGTATTTTATGCAGGTACCGCATTATGGTGTGGTAAAGTGACGGGTGGTGATCACCATGATGCTTCACTGACCAATTAACTCCTGACATGGTTGTATAACCAAGCCGGTGAAGTTGGACGGACGAGATGATCTTTGAGACACTCATCTGCGACCGTTGATGGAATTAGGGTTTTGAAGAGGTGCGCAGGCATCACTCTTCAGCTTGGCCGAAACCAAGCATGGGAAAGGTTTTGGAAAGGACCGACCGGGCATGCATGTAAACAGCATGCCGGTGTACACGTCCGTACCTCTTTGTCCCATAAAGGCGCGATCTAGGACACTCGATTTGGCCAAGCAAAGAGGGTGGTTGAGAACGGTTTGCGGCGTAAATCCATTGCCGCAAAGGAATTGGAAACCGCGTGACATGCCTAGTTTAGACGCGCGTTCCAAGACGACCAATCTTGGTCGGTCTTGGTCGATCGATCCAGCGTGTAGGTGGTAAGATGGTGTTCACGCCTATACCTGACTATCCCATGAAAACGTGATCTAAGCCACTCAAATCATCCGGTGAAGTTGAGTGGTCGAGATCAGTTTGCAATTTGGGAAGTGTAACCACGCAAGTTTGGACGCGCGTTTTGGGATGGCCAGGCATGATATGCCTTGGCCGATCAAGTGAGGGGATAGACGGGCCCATGATGGTCATGCTGGTATGACCGGACCTGTTTAATCTAATCTGGGACCCTCCATTCGTGCCGGAGAAGATGGAGGCTCGTGATGCTCGAAACCCTAATTTTGGCTTTCACGGCCGTGTAACCATGCTCCATTTGGGCGCACGAATTGGGACGACCAACCATGGTTGGTCCTGACCGATTGGTCAAGTATGTAGACGGGCCCACGGTGATTGTGTTGACATGCTCTGGGCCCTTTGAATCTACATCTACACCCTCCATCTATACCTGCGAAGATGGATGGTTGAGATTGCTTAGCGACACATGTAATGTGCCGCAAACCCTAATTTAGGATTTTCCGCCCATACTGCTCTGGTTTGGACGTTTTGGCAAGCTAGTCCAATTCTGGAGGGAGGCCGACCATGCGGGGTCCGCGTTGGTTCGGCAGTGAATATTCCATACCTGCTTGGGGTTATGGAATTGATCCGGGTCATCCAATCATGCTTTGGTGAAGTTGGATGAACGAGATCATATCAGATCGATACGGTCGATCCGGATGTTCAATCGGCTAGTATAACACACTGAGAGTTCTCAATCGGGCTAGTATAACACACCGAGAGTTGCAACCTGTACGAGTATTTCGTACATGCTTTCATTATAATGCTTGGAGGTTCGTGTTGCTCTGCTGAGAGCAACACTCAGTCGTCATGCCGCACTGATAATGAGTACGGAAATACAAGGTCGCTCATGTATTAATTAATAATGCTATAAATTCACAGGGTATATGGGATTGTTGCTACATGCTCCAACCTGGATGAATTTCATGTATTCTGAGAATGGGATTGTTGCCACATGCTCCATTCTAGGTGAATTAGTAAAGTGAAGGAGTATCCAACACTTATTAATGGCTTTATCTTTTACAAGATGTCAGCGCATGATTTTCTGGTTTTTTACAATTTTAACCTTAAATGAAAATCCACCATCAACAGTATGTTAATGAATTATTAGAAGGATATTTTCAAGAACATGGAATTGTTCATGAAACTAGTTGTCCGTCTATGCCACATCAAAATGGTGTGGCAGAAAGGAAAATCGCCAGTTACTTGAAATTACGAGGGCATGTCTGATTGGATCAAATATGAAGCCCCAGTTCTGGGAAGAAGCTATTACCAGTACGGTATATCTTCTCAATCGGGTACCAACTAGTTTTTTTAAAATTTCAAACTCCTTTAGATAAATTGGATTCGTTTGTGACAATACCTTCTCATCTTAAACTTCCTCTACGGGTATTCATATGTGTTGTTTTCGTACGTCTACAGAAACATCTACGTACAAAGCTAGATTCATGTGCTATCAAGTGTGTCTTTGTTGGTTATCATCCATACCAGAAAGGTTATAGGTGTTATCATCCTCAAACCCATAAATTTTATGTTACTATGGATGTCACCTTTTCTGAGCACGAAATGTTTTACTCGACAAATGCATCTAATTCTCCTCTTCAGGGAGAGATTGTTACTGAATAGTTGAATTGGGTGTATTTATTTCCAACTAATAGTGAAATAAATCTGACTACAAATGAATCAAGTTTGAGTACATCACCTGTCGACAGAGGCCTAAGAGTTACTGTTATACAAGTCATGGAACAGATTCAAGGGGTCCTTGGATCAATAATCCTATTACTGAAGACGTGGACGCTCCTATTATTAAAGGACCTCCTCTCTCTACATCGACAATATGTATAACCAGTTATCCTTCCGCTGATGAGACTGGGGTAAGCATAAATCCTTTGATTAATGTTGACAATATTTGTGAATCAACTGCGGTTGACAGGTATCAATTTCCACAACGGAGCAATCGTGGGGTACCACCGGATCGTTTTTCACCATAAGCAGTAAAAAAGGTAAACTATCTTATTGAAAATTATATGTCTACTCATAGATTATCAAAAGCTGGTAAAGCATTTGTCAGTCAGATGAAGGATGTTACTGTAAATACCCTCAAGCTCGTCAATGCTATTAGACTAGTCAAGATACGATTGAGCCGCTAAGGACTCGATTAGTTTAACACGAACGTTAATAAATAGAAATTAATCTAACAATGAACTAGATACGAAACTAGTACCGTTAGATAGATCTCGAAAAGTTATGCGAGATGGATTACTCGCACGTGTCATTCGGATACCGAACGAAGAAGATTTTATCAGATTAGTTGAGGGGCAAAATAGTTATTTTGCATACAACCATCTTGTCTGCCCCTTATCTTTTGAGGAGTGTCCCATTAACCTAACTTAGTCTTATCTACCCAACCGAGAGGATAAACTCGCTCTTATTCTCTTTTCTTCTTCTTCATTCTCCATTCTTCTTTCTTTTCCGTTTTTCTTCTCTTCTCTCATGTTCTTCTTTCTCTGGCGAAATTGTGAGATAAAATGGAAGCTCTGAGATCGACAGAAGGTGGAAAAGATCATACTGTAGTCAGTAGTGATGGTGATGGTGTCTGTTGTGATTCATACTTGAAGGAAGAATGAGAAATCGAAGTTAGGGTTTGTCAAGACACCAATTCTATTTTTTTGGCTAGATATATCTTAGGAATTTACTTATCACTGTTTAGTCAATATTTCAGTTTAGTCTTATGATCCAACTTGAGGACAAGTTGTGTCTCAAGGGGTTGGGGATGTTAGGACACCAACACCAATTAGGTGAGTCTAGTTAATTTAGGAAGTAATATGTGTTTCCTTATTTGTTATTAGCTTAGGACTCAAGTTATGTTCTCTATATAATCATAGTTTGTTCTAGGGTTTCAGATATCAAATCAATATAATTAATAATCTTTGCTTAAAATGGTGGCTGATCTCCAATCAACGGATCAATTTATCCCTTTTTAGTATCGGTACCCTAACATCTGGATCAGAGCATTCGATCTGAGACCACTCTTTCTACCCAATTTTTTTTCTCTATTCGATCTTCCGCTACTCTGGTATCAGTTCATCGTATCCAAAAAAAAAAAAAAAAAAAAAAAGGGTTTACTGTAGTATCAAGGTGAATCAACTACTACTATCGTGACGAAAACAGAGAAGGCACCATCATATTGGTCGTTGAGTTTAAATTAAGTGCTCCGATATTTATTTATTTTTTGAAACTCAAAGTTATCTGTTGGATTTGTTTATATATCCTCTTGGATATTGACGATGACATCGATCACACAATTCGATATGGTGTTAGCACAGATGCGTGCGGATCGCATAGCTTTTAGTGCACAGTTTGAGTCCATACTCAGAGAGCAACATTTGAGGTTCCCTATTTTTGACGAAGATGATGCCAAGGCTGGCTTTTCAAGGTGGAAAAGTACTTCAATTTTTATGGAATAACGATGCCGAAAAAGTATCCTTGGCGTCAGCTATCTCATTGCGATGCAACTCGTTGGTATCGAAGTATGATACATCAGCTGGGATTTCTAACATGGCCACAATTTTATCGGACACTTCGTTCTCGATTCGGATCACGCAAGCATATTATTAGCCCATGCAACACTTTTTCAAAATTCTCTCAAAAAGAAAGGAATGCGGCAGAGAAGATGGAATCAACTGGAAACTCTTTGTACACTCAACAGGGTACCAAGCAGATCGCTGAGAAGGCAGAAATTATTACACGCCAGTCCTGCTTGGATGATGCGTTCGAAGATTGTCGACGTACACTTAGAGACATCAGGGCTACACTTGCCTCGTTGCCAGCTCCATTAGAAGAACTGTTAGCTGAGAAGGAAGAGAATGCCGAGAAGATTTCTGAGGAGGCAAATACAATTACATCAACAATTCCTTCAAGCCACCTCAATTCAGATCAGCCATGTGACGGTAAAAATTCTAAACATCTTTCACTTCCTAAACCTAGAGTTGATTTTCCTCAAATTGATGATGTTAAAGACGACAAAATATCGTCTACAAATTCATCAAAAGAAGCCAAGGAAATTACTACTGGTATTGACAAAGATACATACGTTTCACCTGGCGGTATGAGTTACCAAATTCAACGAGTTACAAGAACAAATACGGAAGGCTTCAATGAAATACGTCAACTCGGAATTGCTGCTATGGGTTACAAACAACTAGCAAACTCCAAGGTATTACTCAGCAACAAACATAGTGCTAACAGGGCGCTTGTTAACCACAAGTTGCCAGATGAGAAGTGTTTTTATCTTCATATTAATTGTACTCGTTCATTGTTCGATCGTGGTAAGTATGCAGCTGTATCATCGAATTCTCGTGGAGGTGCACTCATAATAAGGGAAAGTAGCACAGTAAGAATAACTAATCAGTCCAAATTTGTTCAAGACTTTGGTACGGTTAATGACGACAGTCGATTCCGAGAAACTTAACAACTCTATGGAATGTTCGACAAAGCAAGTGGAGGAATCAAATATGAAATGCGAACTGAAGTCTAAATTACGGTTAGAAGTGGCTATCACCTCCATCGAACTCTGGTGCACATGATGCTGCACATGGTGCCGCGTTAGGTTCTAAAACGCAAGACTCGCCTATTTCATCACCTAATTCTTCTTTGTATAAACCACTAAAATCAATCCAAAGCGAAGAATTTTCAAATTCTTGTCAGGAAGTCTCGATTGCAATTGGTTCAAAAAAAAGGTGAAGTTCCTTCCTATTTGGCTGAAATCTTTTGCAGTGGAGGAAACATTACAGGTAAGTGGGTGCATGTTGATGTTGGCAGTGGAAATAATAAGGATACATTGGGATATTTATTGAATTTTGGGAAATATAATAAAAAAGTTACCAACTGTTCAATAGTGATAGAGCAGGATCCCAAAAATGTTGCTACCACAGTACAACGTAAACTTCTTTACGAGAGCACTGAAATGTGCAGGCCAGTAGAAGAAGATTTAAGTGCTGTTTTGAAGACTTTGCTATCAAGACGACAGCTCCTGGAATATATAGATTTGGACGTGAAATCCATGATATCTGAAGTCAAGGTTGGCAAAACAGCTTATGCTCTTACAGAAAATCAAGGGCTTGGTAAGATTATTCCTTTATACAGGTCAAGTTTACCAAAATTATGGAAGCCGCCTTGGTTAGCAGTTGCAAAGTCCGATGACGTTTCCGTGATTAATTATAACTATCAACTTGAGGACAAGTTGCATTTCAAGGGGCAGGGAATGTCAAGACACCAATTCTATTTTTTTGGCTAGATATATCTTAGGAATTTACTTATCACTGTTTAGTCAATATTTCAGTTTAGTCTTATGATCCAACTTGAGGACAAGTTGTGTCTCAAGGGGTTGGGGGTTAGGGTACCGATACTAAAAAGGGATAAATTGATCCGTTGATTGGAGATCAGCCACCATTTTAAGCAAAGCTTATTAATTATATTGATTTGATATCTGAAACCCTAGAACAAACTATGATTATATAGAGAACATAACTTGAGTCCTAAGCTAATAACAAATAAGGAAACACATATTACTTCCTAAATTAACTAGACTCACCTAATTGGTGTTGGTGTCCTAACAGGGTTGAACCCGAGAAGATCAAATTAGGGTTTGATAAGGAATTAGGAGGTGAATCGAATCGTTAATGGATGCGGATCGAATGGGTTTGTGTTTAATTGGAGTTTTGAAGTTGATTCAGTGGAGAATCATTGAGTTAGGGATTCGATGATGAAATGGAAATTAGGGTTCTTTGTCTGAGTTCAAAAATAAAGAGGAATAGAGAAATCAAAGATGGATTTAAGGGTTCCTACTAGAACTAAAGATTGGGTTGGTGAGAATTAAGATGAAACTTAAGAGTTAATCGAGTAATTGGGAAATCAGTGAACTAGGGTATTGAAGTAGAAGTTCAAAGAAGAATTAAAGGATGAAGTTAATAGTTTAGGGTATTGGATTCATGTTGGGTTTGATTTTAATTAGAAAATGGAAGTTTGAGATTGTGTTCTAGAGTTACTGGGAATCAAAGATGATGATGGGGATTGAGGAGTTGTTGTTAATCTTGAGGAAAGTTTCTGGACTGAGTCAAGTGAAAAAGAAACGGAATCCAATTTCCTGTGAGCAGCACAGATTCGAGGTAATTGTTATTCTCAGTGAATTTAGTAAAGCTATTGAATTTAATTTATTATATGTAGTTGATAATTGAATTAAGACTGTGGTATGATTTGTAATCTTGGATGATTTATACTGCTGGCACAACAAGGTGTTGTATGTATGGAGTGGTTTATTGTGGAGTTGGAATGGCTGTGTGGTTGAAAATCTTGAGTTATGGATGAATGGATTGCAGTGTTGTTTTGTTGGTGGTCATAGGGTTACTGATCGATGATATGAATTGTTGTGGTGGTTGGGTAATGGAGCTATACAATGACAGTGGAGTTGCAGGGAGTAGTAGTGTTGTAACGAATTGAATTGGAGGTTGTTTAGTTATTGAGTTTAAGACTATTATGTTGCTGTGAGTGAAGTTGATTGAGAAGAACTAAAATGAATGGCTTGTAAATGGAGGAGTTATATGGAGTTGTATGAACTGGTGGCGTTAAAAGGATTAAGTCTAGAACTATGGATGGTGATAGAAATGAAGGTGCAAGCAGTGTATGGAATAATGAAGTTGCAGGAGAAGTTGAGTTATGTAGTGGTGGTTATGTAATAGTTGGTGGGTTATAGGGTTTTGTTGAAGGTTTATCTATGGGAATGGTTGTAAATGAATTATTGAAGTTAACTGATAATGATCCAACAAATGAAGTCATGTGATATGATGGATTAGATGTTTGTATGGAGTTGAACCTCTCTTGTAGAAGCTTGGGAAAGCTGCAATTGCAGGTAAACTTAGTTTGTATTTGTAAATGAAGTTTGAAGTTTGTTTTATGAATGAATGTATAATTTTAGTTTGGTAGATTTGAAAATGTAAGAAGTAGAGTTGAAGTTGTCTGCACTAGAAGTATACTGTTAGTCGACCTAGTCGATTAATCGACCCAATTTAGTTAAATCGACTCGGTCAATTCGACCGAGTCGACTCACCTGAATCAGTCTTATTGACTGAGTTGACCTTGACCGATTCCTGTTTGAGTCGGTGACTGTTTGACCAGGACTTTGACCTTTGACTGGACGTTGACTGTTAGTTAAACCATGTGACCGTCTTTGACCGTTAGTTGACATAAATGGAATGGGCCTTAGATTAATGGGCTTGTTTAGTAAATCTTGGGCTTAGGACTAGTTATCCTAAATTGATGTTTGAACCCTTTACGGTCCGAATTAGCTTTCGGTTCCTTCTACAAAGTTGTGGATATTCATAAGACTTAGTTATTGGACTGTAGAACCAACCTTATTGAATTATTAAACCTTAGATATGCTAAATATAGATAATAGAAAGTGTAGAACCATAAATGGGCTTAGAGCCATTAGATAAATTTGTATGAGCCATTTTGGCTAGTTTTTTAGAGTGCTTGTATGATTAACAGTTAGATATTAACAACGATCGATTTAAAGGATGAACCAGTGGATCGTGGATCTCGAGGTAGGCGTGGCTTGTCATCAAAAGAGGTGGGAATACATTTAACTCTTTTGTTACCATTGTTGTTTCTTTTACAAAAGTCTTTGTTTAACAAACTCATGCTTTGTTGATTATGCATTCCATGTCTCGTTTTATTTGTATTACGATTGTTCTGTTGATTCTTTGAATCTTTCCACGAATTGGAAAGGACTTGTAATGTTTGTTTGTCATATGAATTGTTATGGGAAATGAGAATTTCCACTTGTGGTATATATGATACGCTCCTTCGCATTTATATCTGGTATTTATTATTCGGTGTGGAATTGGCATCAATCTTACTATTCGGTGTGGAATTGGCATCAATATTACTATTCGGTGTGGAAGTGGCATCAATATTATACATTGTTTGAAGAAGGAGTTTGTCCATATACATGTTTGTTTGTTTCAGTGACTTGGTCACTGTTTTAGTGTTTCGGAAAACATGTATTGTTTTCCAAATCTTGCTTATGATTACTTGAAAGTTAGATGTTATTTCTACTGGGCACCCCTTTTAGGGATGATGTGCTCACCCATTCCCATTTTCAGTTTCAGAGACAGATCAGAGTTGCGTAGCGGAAGCTTCGAGGAGTTGAGTCCGTTAGTTGTTTGACTTCGAATATGTTTATTATTTTGTATGTTATATTTGTAAACCAAATGACTATTGTATATGTATCATTTGAGAGAAGTTCTTGTATATATATATATATATATATTTCTGAGCGGGACTAGTTTTGGGTTAAGTTTTGTAGCAGATTTCTTAATTTAATGCTTAAATATAAGATTTAGATTCTTAGTGCATATGTATTTAGTTAATCTCTTGGGTTAGTTCAGCTGCTAGCTTTGGGGGCGCTACAGTTACTATTCCCAAAAACGTACAAGAAGCATTATCTAATTTGAAATGGGCTGGCCCTATGGCAGAGGAGATGTTAGCACATAAAAAAAATGGTACATCGGATATAGTTTCACTACCAGGAGGGAAGAAATCAGTTGGTTGCAGGTGGGTCTATGTTATCAAGCATAATCCAGATGGATCGATTGATAGGTACAAAGTAAGACTTGTGGCTAAAGTATTTACCCAGAATTATAGTATTGATTATCAAGAGACGTTTGCTCCTGTTGCAAAAATAAATATTATTCGGGTATTGATGTCCTTGGCAGCAAATTTAGGTTGGCCTCTACAACAGTAGGATGTAAAAAATGTCTTTTTATATGGTGATTTATAAGAACAAGTGTACATGTCACTACCTCCAGGTAATAATGCTCCAAACGATGCAAACGTGGTTTGTAAGCTAAACAAGGCCTTATATGAATTGAAGCAGTCCCCTAGAGCTTGGTTTGGTAGATTTCGTCTGGCAATGAAGAAATTTAGGTATATACAAAGTAATGTTGATCATACTTTGTTCATAAAATGGTAGATGACAAGATAATCGCGCTTATTATCTATGTAGATGATATGGTGGTACAAAGAAATGATCCTGAAGAGAAGAATAATCTGAAGAGTGGTTTGTATTCTGAGTTTGATATGAAGGATTTGAAAAAGCGGGGGTCTAATAACTTAACCCAATATTTTCGTTTAGCAATCTGTATGGACAAACTCCAATATAATTCCAAGAGAATCAACTAGATAGTCATACTCAATCAATGGAAATATATCCAAGAGTTGTATCTCTGTTTCACAATGTAATCAGCAAATCAAACAGATAGAAATCTGTGAGCCTGATTATTATGTGAAACAACTTGAATGGTACCAAAGACCAATGTTCAAGTGTCAATCAATTTATATCAACAACCAAAGGTTGGATTATCTAATTGATTGAACTACGCACAACTTGTGATATTTCAATTATATAGAAAATAAAATGCGGAAAAGAAATAACACAGACACCAGAAATTTCGTTAACGAGGAAACCGCAAATGAAGAAAAACCCCGGGACCTAGTCCAGATCTGAACACCATACTGTATTAAGCCTCTACAGACACTAGCCTACTCCAAGTTAACTTCGGTCTGGAATGTAGTTGAGCCTTAACCAATCTCACACTCACTACAACAAAACATAGTTTTTACGATGAAAAATAACGTAACAAATATTAGATTTTACGTCACAAATATATATTCGTGACATTAATTGTCTATCGGTCAATGCGTTATAAAAACAGGTGTTGAAAATAATCTGAGCAACGCTAAAAGCGTCACTTATGCTGAGGAGCATTTGTAGCAGAATTTTCTATCACAATCGTATTTTTTTCGTCACAAATAATTTATGCCTAAAAAAAGCTTTTTTTACATTTATTTTTCGAAAAATATTTATTAATTTGCAATAATTATTTTTATGAACAAAAAAAGTTACTCCAGCAATGATTCTGAACCAGAAAATTCGCAATAATTATTTTTCATGAACAGAAAAAAAGTGCCCGATAATTATTAAAGGTTATGAGACTATATGTTCATCAATAAGAGAAATATGATTTCCATTGAAAAGAAATATAATTACAAATTTACAACAAAGCAATAGCCTTGGTACATAAATTAAAAAAAAAAAATCCTTTGTACAAGGAAAACCAAAAACATCCAAATGTTGTTTAACTAAACATTCATACATTTTAGATCTGGAGATTTCTTAATAATCAAAGTGTAATGCTTTCACAACCAAATTTTTGATCACAATCCTCTGACTAGTTGTTGCTCTGAATCTGGAACTTGTTCTTCAGGACGAAATTTTGATAAATAAATTCTTCTCTTCTGTTCAAAGAGGATGATTAACCAAAAAAAAATCCATACACGATAAGAATAACAAAATCCATACACGAAACGAAATAAAAGATCAACCAAAAAAAAATAGTAATGAGCAGAGAGGAATTAACTTACATTATGTGATGTAGAGTTTAAATCTATTGGTGGTATCAAACAAAGTTGTATGTGCTGGTAGTGGCGGCTGATTTTGATTACATATCGATAAGGATTAGAAGAAGGAGAGAAGAAAGAAAAAAAAAAGAGAAGAAGATGATCAGATTTTTGGTTACTTTAAATATATGAAAAGACGAAATCTTCTCTTAAACAAAATATAAGGAACTTTGTTGACCAAAATCAAGAACTGGACTTGGAGAAAAAAAAAGCTTAGAATACGTGTAACCTTATGGAAAACTACTAGTAAGATGCTAACACGTAAGTGAGTAGTTAGAGGGCTTTATGGAAAGACATTTTCCTCCATGAACTAATAGGCTACACGTTACCATAACAAGTTAAGGCGGTTATTTAAAATAAAAATAAAATATTAAATATTCTTTCGCTCTTATAAACGTTTTAAAAGTGGTTTTTTAATAATTATTTTTAATTCTGAATTTTACTTACGACAGCGAGACCGTATCGCAAATTAATATGTCAACACTTTCTTGTACTTGGCTGACACTAAATATATGCGACACAAAAAATGTCACATATACATAGTATTAACAACATGTTTTTTGGTGTTGAAAATATAATGTCACAATTGCCACAGTTTGTTGTAGTGACTGATCAAGGTACAGTCGCGTTCCTTTCGCCTTTGAATCCCAGTAGGACTCTACGCACTTGAGTTGAGCCCTAACCAATCTCCCTTAGATGATCTGGAATGTAGTTGAGCCCTAACCAATCTCCCGTAGCTGATCTCAGCCACAACTATGGGAAGCACCGCTGTGATTGTGGAAAGTCCCCAGCCGTTATGAGTTGCCTGATAACCGAGTCACTGATTCTCGGGTGGATCGTTTGCTTTAATTTTCTGAGAAGTCCCCAGTCATCCCTTGTCGTGTCATGACTGATAATCGAGTCGTCTAGTAACTGAGTCGTCTATCATTGAGCAGATCGCCTGCTTCTACCATCTTGATGTATGGGTCGAATGAGATCGATGGTCGAAGATTGACATTGTAACCGAAAGATCAATCTCCCACTGTGGTCGCCAATTGTTTGAGGGTAAAAACATTTTCTACCGATTTCGGTAATTTCGGGTGTGTAGGTGAGAAACGAGTCTAAACCCTAAACAATGTACTGCACGGGAGTACTTTAGATTCGAGAGATCAATCTGTACAAGTCCGGCCTAAACCAAGAAATGGTCGTTCCAGACTTGCTTCGGTCACAAAGTGAAGGAAAATGGGTTGGTTTTGGGGAGGGAAGCAAGGAAAGTGATGAGACCAGAATAGTTGATTTCTGGAAGAGTAGTTGTGTTACTACGACTTGTATCAGAAAAGTGGGAAGGCTAACAAATGGTAAGCTAGCAAGTATTTTCTGAGTGTTGTATATTCCCAAATGAACTTGTTGTTCGGTGGAAATAGGTAAGACCTATTTATACAAGTCAAAGTGAAACGTACTCTGGTCTCATTAAGGAATGGAAAAATGGGTAAGTAAATGGGAGGAGGTGGTAACGCATGGAATTGATGTTCCATAAAACCGTTAACGCATGGAATTGATGTTCCATGAAACCGTTAATACATGGAATTGATGTAAAAAGCGTTTCACCATTAACTACCTGTATTTACTAACCGCCTCACCCTTATGACACTTCCTTATGACGGGCGTAGTGTACGCCGCACGTTGTAAACCGCCAAACCAATACCCAAAGAGGATCCCCCAGTTTGTGATATATGTTGATGTCTCGAATGTTTTTGTGGAAAACATGTAGCATGTTGTTCTTGCCTGGAAAGTCGTACTTGGGAGACTTGCTAGCTTGGTGACCTTCGACGGTCGAGATTTTGCATCTCAAGAGGAAAGATAGTCGTTGATCGTTGCACGCTTTCGTTTTGGTAGCCGTGTAGGTAAGGCCAGCATGGTGGCGCGGATAGGTTGGCATGCCGTTGGCATGGCATGGTTTGGTGTGGCCAAACTTAGGTTTTCGGGCCAAAGGTTACCATGCGTTGTCTGGTAACCTTGGATGGTTAGGATTTGCTCCTGGGATTGAAGGGGGACCGTTGATTGTCGCACGCCTTCGTTTTGGTAGCTGCGTAGGGAAGGCCAGCATGGTGGCGTGGTTATGTTGGCATGTCGTTGGCATGGCATGGTTTGGCGTGGCCAAACTTAGGATTTCGGGCCAAAGGTTACCATGCGTTGTCTGGTAACCTTGGATGGCTAGGATTTGTTCCTGGTATTGAAGGGAAACCGTTGATTGTTGCACGCCTTCGCTTGGGTAGCTGTGTAGGGAAGTCCAGCATGGTGGCACGGCTATGTTGGCTAGGGCCAAGGCAGTGTGTGGTTTGGCTTGGCATGGCGGGCCCAAGGGTTTGCCATGGGCACATGGTGCGGCTAGCTTGGCTAGGTGCGGTTTGGCTTGGCATGTGGGGCCAAGGGTTTGCCATGGGCGCATGGTGTGGCTAGCTTGGCTAGGTGCGGTTTGGCTTGGCATGTGGGATGACCGGTTGTCAGCCGACACAAATATAAATTACACTTTCTTACTACTCAAAATATAAATATAGCAAGGGCAAGAAAGGATCGATCCCACAGAGAGGTCTAGGTTGTCAAATTGTTTCAGTTCCCTATAAATAACACCGGGGTTTTGTGATTATAATAAACTAAATAAAAGCAAATAAAGAAATAAGCAAACAAATCAAATCAAGGATGAGAAAGTATTGGTCATGGATTTCGTCTTCATTCACAAACATGTTTTCACACAATAACTAGAATTGATATTTTAATCTCAACTTTTATCAAAGGCCCTAGAATACCTTGATCGCAAGAATATCCCGCAAATCTCCTCATGTCATCAACAAACACATTAAAAGATGCGAATATGAATTCTACCTAAAGGAACAACCTAACGTGTAAAAGCACTAATCAAGTTTAATTCCCTAGATGCATTAGGTTCTATGAAATCAGGCCAATCAAAGCAATCGAACGTGGAAAGCGCACTAATCCGATTTAACAAAGGTTATAACTCACATATGATCATAAGAATATATCACTACAAACTATAATCATATTTATGCTACTTGCAATCCGGAATTATCACTTTTGCGTATAATAACCCTAATCTAGCAAGAGAGATGAAAGCAAACTCAATCGATTCATGACTCGACTAACAAGCATTCAAATCATGTAACAATATTAATGGTGAATCATAAACGATAATATGGAGACAAAACTAATTTATTGAATTAAAACCCATATTTGGAAATCCAACTTATTCCATAACCAATAATAAAAACTCTAGCTCATATTCATGGAGTTCATAACAAGAAGAAAGAGAAAAGACTTCATGTTTCTAACCCCTAGAACAAAGTAGAGGCAAAAAGAATAGAAAAAGATTCAAAGATAATAGATATGATCCAAGATATCTCCAAATTGTGCCTAGGCTTCTCTATATATAGAGTTTTATAACCTCCTCTTGAAGAAACTAGGAAACCTAGCAAAAATAGGAAAGAGCATCTCCTTAGGAATTGTGTCCCGTACATCACCCCCGTTCGAAATCGTGCCGAAACTTCTGAATAGCTGCGCCCTTAATCTGGTCGTATAAGATATTGCGGCTCAATAGCCTATTGGGCTCAACTATCAAAATCCAACCCATTATCACCTTTTCTCCTGTGTAAGTTCCGGCCATACCTCATCCATGATAACCTTCACTCGGACTCTCACTCGGACTCGAACCAACATCACTATGCTGTCGTCACCAGCCACTACCAAACTCCTCCATTGCTTCCATAACTTCCATGACATGCAGACTCGAGTTTTGACATTCCTCTCGTCATTGCCATGAATGGTCACAACCAGAGTCTCACAACAGACTCGGCAAACACGATACCTATCCAAGCTTAGACTAACTCCTCGTCACTGCCAACATCTCTGTCGTCTCATCCGAGCACCACCAACTACCAAGGCTCATTCAATCACCTTCGATAGCAGCAAACTCCCTGAACCAGAACTTCATTACGACAACAGCCAACAAAACCTCTACCTCCTAACAGTCCCTGAAAATCATACACAGACAATCAACAATGGCAGCAAGCCATAACCATCATCGACCGCAGCAGCTCCATGTCAAGTCTTGTTCGCAACCCGAGTAGCAGCACCATCTTTCATCTCTGTCTTCATCGGTAATGGCATGTAATGGCAGAAACCAACTCGAGCCATGCTCAACTTCAATCTCTCAAGTTCACTGCCAGTTGATCATCAATCACCGATGGCAACATTTGCCATTGCCTGTCTTTGCTCTCTCTCTTTTAAACTCCATCTCGAACAACCATTCCATCATCACCAGCCACGATACCCTGTTATCTCCAGCTCATCTTCATCTTTTCAGTCACCATCACTACCAGCTTCAAACTCCATTCGACTTCTCTTGAGAATCCATACGGCTGCAGTCGACCTCCAACCATCGTCGATGACAGAAACACTAACGTAATCCCCTGTTCAGCTCAATTCTATCTCGTCTCCAGCACCATATTCATTACAGCCTCATTTACCTCCAACATAAACTCCCATCGATCACTGCTCATCACCAAGCTCGGGTTCTCTTCATCATCCTGTTCTTCTTTTCCTCTCATCAATGACCCGACTCCGAGCTCAACCGCCATGGTTGCCGGTATCAACAACCTCCCCTTTGATGCCACAACAACAGCACCACCGATCCGTCATCAACGCCCATCAAGCATCACCGAGAGCAACCGTGCTCAATCATGATCATCACTGGTATCTCCATTCATCATTGGAAGCTCTCTGAACCTGCTCGGGCAATCTTTATCCATCGCTGACCATCACCACAGGGACTTCCCTATAGAGCTCCATCTCGGAGAATCACCACAGCATTCTCCTTAGTCTACATGCATCATTACCAGCAGCAATCGTTCCCGAAACCAAACCTCCGTCGGATTCTTACAGTGAAATATGAAGATGAAGGTGCCCATAGTATAATAGGCGGATGCCTTTAACAAAGATTTGAATTTCGGCTTTCCCCTAAGTAAAAGACCTTCTCGCCTTTAGCGGTTCCCTAAAAACAGTCCACCCCTTAACAGAATGACTGCCCCTTAACGTACGGTGGGGTTACCAATAGTACTTTCCGATAAAATGACCATTTTGCCCTTTGCTTATGAGTTCTTGTTTTGCTCATAACTTCTTCATACGAACTCAGAATGACTGCGTTCTTTCGCCATTGTCTTCATCTTCTCGTCCTCTACACAATCAAAAGTAGAAATCTTGTATTTGAACGAGTTCCACTGGGTCTTTGGCCCTTCTTCACTTGTGACTTCACTTTTGTAGCCATTTCCACTTCTTTTTTCTCAAATGACTCCAAAACACCTGATAACTCAAAACCAATATAAGATACATAATTTACAAGAAAACTCGCAAAGAAAGCATAAATACTAGATATAAAATTAGGTGTTTTACGACACCTATCATGGGACCAAGGGTTTTCCATGGGCGCATGGCGTGGCTAGCTTGGCTAGGTGCGGTTTGGCTTGGCATGTGGGGCCAAGGGTTTTCCATGGGCGCATGGCGTGGCTAGCTTGGCTAGGTGTGGTTTGGCTTGGCATGTGGGGCCAAGGGTTTGCTATGGGCGCATGGCGTGGCTAGCTTGGATAGGTGCGGTTTGGCTTGGCATGTGGGGCCAAGGGTTTGCCATGGGCGCATGGCGTGGCTAGCTTGGCTAGGTGCGGTTTGGCTTGGCATGTGGGGCCAGGGGTTTTCCATGGGCGCATCGCGTGGCTAGCTTGGCTAGGTGTGGTTTGGCTTGGCATGTGGGGCCAGGGGTTTGCCATGGGCGCATGGCGTGGCTAGCTTGGCTAGGTGCGGTTTGGCTTGGCATGTGGGGCCAGGGGTTTGCCATGGGTGCATGGCGTGGCTAGCTTGGCTATGGGCGGTTTGGCTTGGCATGTGGGGACAGGGGTTTGGCGAGACCAAGCTAGGTTCGTGACCAAGCTAGGGTTTTGGGCCAAAGGTCGTTTGGTAACCTCGGACGGCTAGGATTTGCTCTTGGGATTGAAGGGCGACCGTTGATTGTCGCATGGTAGCCGCGTAGGGAAGGCCAGCAAGGTAGCGCGGCTAGGTTGGCATGGGGCCATGGCAAGGTGCTTGGCATGGCGCGGTAGGTGTGTCTGGCATGGTTTTCCATTGGCACATGGGTGCGGCTAGCATGGTTGGCATGCCTTGGCGCGGTAGGTGTGGCTGGCATGGTTTGCCATTGGCACTGGGGTGCGGCTAGCATGGTTGGCATGCCTTGGCGCGGTAGGTGTGGCTGGCATGGTTTTCCAGTGGCACGGGGGTGCAGCTAGCATGGTTGGCATGCCTTGGCGCGATAGGTGTGGCTGGCATGGTTAGCCATTGGCACATGCGGTGTGAGAATTAGGGTTTTGGCCTGTCGAAACCCTAATTAGCATTAAAAAAGGTACCCTGGTAATTTTCTCATGAGACAAATTAAAGGGTTCAATAAATGTGCTTGGTTTGGACATTATTACTCAAGTTCTGTGACGTCATTGTCTGACTAGGGTTTTACGATTTTACCCCTAAGCTAAAAACCACCATCAACAAAACCATATGTATTTGTAGTATCACACTACACATTAATTCCCCCCCTTTTTGTCAATATAAATTAGTAAGGGTACGAAAACTAGTGGGATCCTCATGAAATTTTCACAGAGATACTTCATGACCATAGGGAAAGCTGGTTTGTTTAGGGGGAAAGCTAAAATTATTTGACTATAGTATATCTCTTTTGACTTTGGGTCATTAGAGGGGAGGAGTAAAAATTTGTCTTTCCCCTTAACAAAACACTAAAGTTTACCATTATGTCCTCACCTTAATCTAATTCAATATTTGTGTATACGACGGCCTAGGTAACAATGCATTGTGTTTCATACACTCTTATACACCATGTTTGATAAATATATTTAAAGTATGTTGGTTACATTTTTCGATTGCACCCGTCTAATTTTTTTATAAAATTTTAAGGAAGCCACGTACCGAGAACTTCGAGCTGCAGTTAGCCGTTTTGCAGGATCGTACAATTCATTTGAGTAATCAAATCTTTGGAGGATATAGACTAGATCTTCCCATAATATTTTCTGAGCTATGTAAAATGGACTCCAACAGTACTGTGGAGTTTCCTCGTGTTAAAAAATGATAAAATTCAAAAACAACTTAAACAAAAGATAAAATAAAAATACAGTGGGCTTGGCAGAGGGTAAAAATAGTCTTCGTTGTCGTGGAATACCGTATAATGGCAAGGCATCAGAATACTGTAAATTTGTCGACCCAAAATGGGCGTAGTCCGCAAAGAATTATATGGTTGTGTGTGCCGGATTTTCTAATCCCAAATGTAGCAATAAAGCAGCAAACATTAGACGTACAGAGCCTAACCCAGCTCAATTAGGAGTCTTCATTTCCCATTCTTCATATGTAGATGTTCTTCACCCGATATAAAAACACATGATTCAGACCAAAGAGCGAGCAACTCAAAAGCAGCATTCTTAGGTTGCTTTAATGGGAAATAACTTCACCCAACAACAACTGAGTTGCAATACCAATTCATCACAGTCTACAACAATACAATATATGATTTAGATTAATTAAATAGTGTCACATATGACGTGCAAATTTTCTTATACTTCAGTAACTAGAAATATTAGTTGATAAAGAAATAGTGGTTATTTAAGTTAAAAAACCATCAATTGAAGGTTGTAAAAGATGCAAGAGAATTACTTACATCAGCAGCCTTATCTGAATTTCCTTTAGGTTGAAACAAATAGGAAGAAATTAGACAAATCCTTTAGGAAGAAATGAAAGAATCTGCTTCTCATATGAGTCCTATCGATTGAACTTTTAGGCGGGTTTCTGAATTTTAATTAATTGAAATTTGAAAGTTGCCGATTCTCAAGAACTGTATCCCATTGATTTTGAAACATTCTCAAAAAAGATTTCTCGGATGAAGGATAGGTAACTGGGTGATGATAGTGAAGATTCGTTGAGATGTTATCAGATGCGAACCTTGGCTAGAGGTTAATTTGGTCATATAAATAATTTGTAAAACTAAATTTCAGTGAATACTTCCCCTTATACATCGCTCCAAATTATCAACTTTCCCCTTATATTTCTTTCCCCTTAAACAAATCAGCTTTCCCTATAACAAAAATCTTTATCAAAGAGAATACCATATCAACATATTTAGATGCCATCATAAAGCCGAAGCTAAATGCATTCATCAAGGAGTTTATAAAGATACAAGATAACCCCTTTAATATTCCACAGTCGCACTCCCCACAAAGATTTGGCAATTAAGCACAAGTTCAAAAAGAACTCTCCCCCATACAATGTCATTCCCGAAAGAACAAAGGCGACCTTGCTTTTACAAGAAAAGAAGGATTTCTTTTGGATAAAATCACATGAAAACACGAATTTGTATCCAAAATATTCAATTGAATTAACCACAAGAGAACCCATGATTAATGCAATCGAAAAAACACAACTAAATTAACCACAAGAGCGTGATCAATTCAATTGGTCATGCTCGTCATAAGAGAACTTACGGAGCAACAACTAAATTAACCACAAGAGAATGATCAATTCAGTTGGTTATGCTCAAACATAAGGAACCTTACGGAGCAACACAGTATATGCACAAAAATGTGGATCAGAGATCGACCAATATTGCGGAATAAACAAGGATTCATCCTATTTTCTATCACTATTTGCACAATGACATATAATAGACTTAATCATTGTAAACAAAAGTTTTATCCTTTCTTCCATCAAAACAATGACATAAAAGGCTTTAACTTTTGTATTGTCAAAAGTTCATTCTATATTCTATCAATAATTTCATACCGACATAATAGAGATAACTTTTGAACAAGTATGGGACATTCACAGGTTCACGGACGTAAACAACATATCCCATAAAAAATTGCAATATATAAAATCATAAAGATTAAAATTGCAAAAATCATCTTCCAAATAACTTAGAATTTAAATAAATAAATCTAAAAATATTGAAGATGAAAATCGTTGGACATAGCTTTGTGTGCTCACAATAATGGTTATTCCAAACCCTAGTTATTCTTCTAAAAACACAAGAAATAAATTCTCTAAAGAAGATTTACTAGACAGTATCAAAGATCTTTGAGAACCTCATATCTTCATTGAATCCATCATAGAAGGTATCACTGATTTCCTTTACTCTCTTGACCGTAGACACTCCATGTCCGTGAGTTAGAACACAAACTTTTCGATCAACAACTCGGGCAAGTTGTCTAGCTTTGACACAGTCCATGATGAGTTTCTCCTGATATCAAAATATTTTGATTTGCAAGGATTTTGGCCTGACCATCTAAGAGTTGGTTTATTTGCATTTGAATATTTGCAAACTCGACCTTTGAATCGTTCTGAAAATGAGTTAAATCCTTGAGAGAATCATCAATCCAGGAGTTGTGGTCCTTTCTTGCAAGTATCTTCTTTAGAACCAGCTCTTGAATCGACTCACGTCCTTGAGTGTCTTCCTCCATATCAAGATGCACAATCTCTTGAGATTTTGCATAATTTTTGTTAGGGATGGATTAATACAATATAAGATGTATATGTATTAAGAGAAGACACTTCTCATTAATGAAACCCTATGAACTCACAGGAGTAGGACACGGACGTTCACGGACCGTTCACAAGAGAAGTATGAATTTAGTCAAAATCCAGTGATAGGAAAAAAAAAAAGCACAAAGATTGTCAATATTGCTCAATAATTCTTAAAATTAGAGCATGAATCATGAAGCAGGCTTGCATACCCAGGATGATCGACAATAGCACACAAAAATGTACAATAAATCTTGAGACTCCCATAGTTATCATCCTTGCACCTCTCAATATATATTCAAGGATGAGGTTACCTAGGGTTAGGTAAAGGAGTGAGAAGTGATCTCACTACCAACCATGGGAGAAGGTTTGTACAAGTTGTTTGACCGTTTTACTCGTTGTTTATGGGTAAAAATCGTTTCCGCCGATTATGGTAAATTCGGTAGGTGAGTGAGAAACTGGTTTAAACCCTAAACAAATGTGCTGCACGTGAGCACTTTCTAGATTCGAGAGATCAATCTGTACAAGTCCGGCCTAAACCAAGAAATGGCCGTTCCAGACTTGCTTCGGTCACAAAGTGGAGGAGACGGGTTGATTTGGGGAGGAAGCAAAGAAAGGTGTTGAGTCAGAATAGTTGGGAGAGTAGTGTCTCGACTTGTATCAGAAAGTGAAAGCTTTAGAAGCTTGCAAGAGATGAAAGCTTTTTGGAGAGCTTGCAAAGTTGCCTTTTCTGAGAGTGTTGTGTTTTTCTCCTGACCGAGACTTGTTGTCTGGTGGAAATAGGTAAGGCCTATTTATACAAGTCGAGATTGAAACGTACCCTGGCCTCATGAAGGAAGATAGTAAAGGGTGAAATAATAGGAGGATGTGGTAACCACATGGTGTTTATGGGTGAAAACATTTTCACCATTATTTCCTCATTTATTTGACCGCTTTATTCCTATTCACGCTTTCTTAATGTGAGCATAGTGTACGCTGCATGCTGTGACCGCCAAACTAAGACCCTGGAAAGCATCCCCCAGTTTGTGTTGATGTCTCGAGTGTTGGTTGCACCTTGAGTGCAAGTGGCGCTGCTAGTGGCGCGTGTGGCATGTGCGGAATGCCTTTGTTGCGGGTTGCACCTTGAGTGCAAGTGGCAATGCCAGAGCTGCTAGTGGCGAGTGTGGCATGTGCGGAATGCCTTGGTGGTAGGTTGCACGTTGAGTGTAAGTGGCAATGCCAGAGCTGCTAGTGGCGTGTGTGGCATGTGCGGAATGCCTTGGTAGTAGGTTGCACGGTTTGCAAGTTAGGCTACCGGCGTGGGTTTTGGCATGTGCCAATGGCACATACGGCCAAGTTGGCCTAGGTTGCACGGCTTGCAAGTTAGGCTACCAGCGTGCGTGTTTGGCATGTGTCAATGGCACGCACGGCCATTAGGGCCACGACTAGGTAATGAAAGCTACCAGCGAGCGTGTTGGCATGGGCCAATGGCATGCTCGGCCATTAGGGCCACGGCCTGGTAAGAAAAGCTACCAGCGATGTGTGTTGGCATGTGTGGCATGTGTGGAATGCCTTGGTGGTAGGTTGCATGGTTTGCAAGTTAGGCTACCAGCATGAGTTTTGGCATGTGCCAATGGCACGTACGGCTAAGTTGGCCTAGGTTGCACGACTTGCAAGTTAGGCTACCAGCGTGCGTGTTTGGCATGTGTCAATGGCACGCACGGCCATTAGGGCCACGGCTAGGTAATGAAAGCTACCAACGAGCGTGTTGGCATGTGCCAATGGCATGCTCGGCCATTAGGGCCACGACCTGGTAAGAAAAGCTACCAGCGATGCGTGTTGGCATGTGCCAATGGCATGCGTGGCCATTAGAGTCACGGCCTGGTAAGAAAAGCTACCAGCGATGCATGTTGGCATGTGCCAATGGCATGCGTGGCCATTAGGGTCACGGCCTGGTAAGGAAAGCTACCAGCGATGCGTGTTGGCATGTGCTAATGGCATGCGTGGCCATTAGGGTCCCGGCCTGGTAAGGAAAGCTACCAGCGATGCGTGTTGGCATGTGCCAATGACATGCGTGGCCATTAGGGTCACGGCCTGGTAAGGAAAGCTACCAGCGATGCGTGTTGGCATGTGCCAATGGCATGCGTGGCCAATTTGGCCTAGGTTGCACGGTTTGGAAGCCTAGGTGCGGGCGCCATTTTTGCATGGCGTGGCTAGGGCCAAGGTAAGGGTGCTTGGCTTGGCGTGGTGTGACTAGCGTAGCTAGGGCCAAGGCAGAGTGCGTTTGGCATGTCGCGGCTAGCTTGGGCTAGGTGTGGCTGGCATGATTTGCCATTGGCACAGAGGTGCGGCTAGCATGGTTGGCATGCTTTGGCGCGTTTGGTATGACTAGCATAGCTAGGGCCAAGGCAGAGTGCGTTTAGCATGGCGCGACTAGCTTGGGCTAGGTGTGTCTGGCATGATTTGCCATTGGCACGGAGGTGCGGCTAGCATGGTTGGCATGCTTTGGCGCGTTTGGTGTGACTAGCATAGCTAGGGCCAAGGCGAGTGCGTTTGGCATGGCGCGGCTAGCTTGGGCTAGGTGTGGCTGGCATGATTTGCCATTGGCACGGAGGTGCGGCTAGCATGGTTGGCATGCTTTGGCGCGTTTGGTGTGACTAGCATAGCTAGGGCCAAGGCAGGGTGCGTTTGGCATGGCGCGGCTAGCTTGGGATAGGTTTGGTTGGCATGATTTGCCATTGGCACGGAGGTGCGGCTAGCATGGTTGGCATGCTTTGGCGCGTTTGGTGTGACTAGCATAGCTAGGTCCAAGGCAGAGTGCATTTGGCATGGCGCGGCTAGCTTGGGCTAAGTGTGGCTGGCATGATTTGACATTGGCACGGAGGTGCGGCTAGCATGGTTGGCATGCTTTGGCGCGTTTGGTGTGACTAGCATAGCTAGGACCAAGGCAGAGTTTTTTTGGCATGGCGCGGCTAACTTGGGCTAGGTGTGGCTGGCATGATTTGCCATTGGCACGGAGGTGCGGCTAGCATGATTGGCATGCTTTGGCGCGTTTGGTGTGACTAGCATAGCTAGGGCCAAGGCAGAGTATGTTTGGCATGGCGCGGCTAGCTTGGGCTAGGTGTGGCTGGCATGATTTGACATTGGCACGGAGGTGCGGCTAGCATGGTTGGCATGCTTTGGCGCGTTTGGTGTGACTAGCATAGCTAGGGCCAAGGCAGAGTGTGTTTGGCATGGCGCGGCTAGTTTGGGCTAGGTGTGGCTGGCATGATTTGCCATTGGCACGGAGGTACGGCTAGCATGGTTGGCATGCTTTGGCGCGTTTGGTGTGACTAGCATAGCTAGTGCCAAGGCAGAGTGCGTTTGGCATGGCGCGGTTAGCTTGGGATAGGTGTGGCTGGCATGATTTGCCATTGGCACGGAGGTGCGGCTAGCATGGTTGGCATGCTTTGGCGCGTTTGGTGTGACTAGCATAGCTATGGCCAAGGCAGAGTGCGTTTGGCATGGCGCGGCTAGCTTGGTCTAGGTGTGGCTGGTATGATTTGCCATTGGCACGGAGGTGAATTAGGTTTTTGCTCGTTGTAACCCTAATTTGAAAAAATACCCCCTATTAATTACTGACTACATGTATTAAATGTTCTAATAAATGTGTCACCGGTGACATTAGGTTATTTGGGGTTTTACAATTTTACCCTTTGTTTAAAAACCACCATCAACATTAAGTCCCCTGCTTAGCTCGGAACAGGAGCTTTGTTGCGAGGTAAGCATAAGATGGTGATAAACTATCAGCAGTAGATCGTAAAGAGAATTGAGGAGGCTTGTCTGACCTTTTTATAAATAGGATTCGGAATCCTTACCTCTGGCAGTTTTGCACAAATTGGGAGGCTGGCTCAATTGGGAAGTCAGCATCATTGAGAGACGGGAAGATGGGCGGCATCGAGAAGTTTACGCGAGTTGGGAAACTGAGCGTGCTAGCTGGTGGGACCGGCGCAAGGTGGGGAAGCTGATCGTGCTAGCTGACGCGACTTGGGCGGTCATTTGGAAGTTGGCGCAATTGGTGGCTTGGGAGATTGGGAAACTGGCGCGAACTTGATGGGACCGGTGTAAACAAGGAGGGAGTAGGTGTTTCTATAGATAGCAAAGTTTCCTTTATTTTCCTTCCTTCACGCGCGGCTTTAATCAGGGCATTATCCATGCTAAAATCTGGAAGCGTTATGTCCCTCATTGCTTCCTTTCCTTTTTTAAGGTTCCGTATTCATACCCAACGCAATTGTACCGTCTCCCTTGTTTGAGAAAAGGTTCTTCTTGTTGAGTTTCTTTCTTTGCCTAGAGACGAATCATCCTCTAAACAGCCCAGATTCTCCAAGTGAAGGCGCGAGGTCGACTCTTGCAAAAGCACCCCGACTAGGGTTATTCGGGCTAAGAAGATCATACAGGGTATGTTTTCTTCTTCTTCTATGTTCATGTTATCCTCTTTTTATATGTGTATAGATAGGATGGAACTTGATCATTTTCCCCATTTTTTGCAGTGTATGATGGGACCCTTCAGGGATGGCCGCGCCTTTAACTCTTCGGAGAAGGACTTCAGAATTGGCGAAGATCGATCTTCTTCTCTTGAGGACGCATTGGTTGGGATTGAATCTCTGTTCCATGAAGCTAGTGAAATCATTAAGGACCTCCCTTCCATCTATCCCCATGAAGAACAGGTGCATGTTCAGACTTTCTTGGGTTCAGTGAGCATGGAGGAGGGGCGAGAGAACGAGGAAGAGTCTTGGCATATTGAGAAGTTTCGGTGCGGCAAAGCCTTTTCTCGGTCCGGGTATGGGGCGGATCGAACTGTTTCTAGGTCGAAGCGACGGAAAAGCGAACGTGTGAGGCTCTTGGAGGAGAGCGCCATGATTCTTGATTTTGATGCGGATGAATCAAAAAACTTTCTTCGAAGTGTCAATGAGAAAACCTTCGAAGGAGCATATGACGGAAACGAAATAACCTTTGAAGTTTATGCCAAAGGTGTCGTTGGTGATACCGGAGGGGTCATGGTGGCATATGCTGGACCGATTGTCGGGGAGGACACTGCTGCTGCTGTGGTTGCTTCGGGATGGGATGTTGAGGTTGCTGCTGCTAACACCGTTGAATGGAACCTTTGTTGCCCGAGGGATTGCTGGGGGACATGCTTGAAGATAGCCTTGCCCGAGGGGACTTGTGCTCCATCCTTCGAGGGCTAGTTCCTCCCTTTTGTTATTTCTGTTAGCTGCTTAGTTCCCCTGATGTTTTTTTTTTTCGTAAACTCATCTTTACCTTCTTCTTCATCAGTCAACATTTTGCTTCATATATATTTTTTGAAAGAGGTTGTGGTATGATGGCTCTGCAATGGTTTTCTGAGTTTATCTGATGTATTTAACTGATATCTGGAGAATTTGCTTGGAAAGAGATGTATTTATGCCCCTTTTTTTTTTGACGGAAAAGGGAATCCCCAGGGAAAAATACAAACGGTGTATTCATCTTGGGGGGAGTACAACTACTAAGAGGAATTGTTAAAGGAAATACTAAAAGGGGGAGTGACTGGGAAGTACAACATTTTAGGGATTGGAGGCCTTGAGCCATCGCGAGTGAATTATCACGCCTTCAGGTGTGTCTGCATTGATGAGCTTGCAATATCCTCCCAAAAGGGTATCCGCAACCAGATACAGCTCGTCTTCTCTTTCATTGGGCGAATCAGTTTGAATAACCATTCTTACTGTCATCCTCCCAACTTGAAACGAGCTTTCCTTAACCACTACATCTCCGATTGAAAACGGGTTCAGACGTCGTGCAACCGTTCGAGTCTTGGATTCGTTGGTTTCATAAGAAGTTTCCAAGCTTCTTGCAAAGTGTTCAAATGGTCCAGCTTCCCATTCACATTTCTTGACAGCGTTTGTGCCAGTAATCGCGTTGAGTTCCCATGACGGAATGGGGGAAGGAAAGACTGGTTGCAGAAAAGGTTGCTCGGTCAGACTTACTTGCATTTGAAAACCATGAGCTAGCGCCAATGGGTCCTCTCCGGATGTCTGGGTTCCTTCAATAGTTCGTTGATGCGATAACCAGTGGGATGATTTGTTGGAAATTCCTTCGGGCGTGGACGTCGGCAGAGGGTGCACATCCAATTTCGCTTTGTTGTCGAGCACCCATAAGCCTCCCAATATCATGTCATGATCTATTTCTTTGACAATGTGGAATTTGCTATGCATTATAGCATCTCCCATCTTGATCTCTAGGTTGATGTAGCCATGCGCGTTCAAAGTTTCTCCTCTCAAGTTCTTAATCACGGACGGGGAATAGGTAGCGTCTTGTTTTGTAAATCCTGCTGCCTTTAGTGTCTTGAAAGTAATGATGTTGTGGTCAGAGGCCGTGTCGATGAGCGTGTCGTCAAATTTGTTACCTCTTAAACGGGACGTGGTCAGCAGTCCCCAGTTCTCCTTTTTGGTTCCGCCTGTTTGGAAAGCTTGGGCCCCTGGAGTGGTTTCCGAGGAGAGAAAAAGTCGTTTGCCGGATACAACGCGATTGAGAGATGAGAAAATATCTTGGAGCTGCACTTTGGAAAGATAAAGAATTTCGCATACATGTTGCATCATGGATTGTACAGTCTCGTGCACGGAGTCCCCAGAGGACCCGCAGTTTCTTATTGGGAGTGGGTCTCGATGCACTCTTTCGTCTCCTAGTTGGAGTTCTCCCGCTTCTATCCATTCTTTGAAAATATACTTTAGTCTGTTGCAATCGCTGGTCGGGTGGTGAACGAACCTGTGGTAATGGCAGTACTTGGGGTTCGCCATCTCAGCCTCAGTTGGTGGACGTCTGGGAGGTGGCAGTCTGATAACATCATCTTGAACTCAGGCTTCTATGAGGTCAATCACCTTCTCGATAGGAAACGGGAAATCAAGGGTATTTCCTTCGGTCTCATGATGCTGCATGGGAGTTTTAGTGACGGTCTTTCGTGGCGGGGGTTCCCGTTGCGCGGCGCTTCACGTTTTGGCTGGTGGCTCGTAGTTGGGGCTTTCCTTTTTCCCCTTTCGTTTACTATGTTCACGGAGGATGAGCCGGCATTAAATTGCTTGCTGATGAGGCGTCTACTCCCGCGAGTTTCACGCGTGTCTTGGTTCGAGTTGGCCTAGCTCTTTCCAGAATAATCTTTGGTTCTGTTGTTGCGGATCTTCTGGCGGCTTCATGGAGTTCGGAGAATGTTTGGAAGCGCAAGTTCTCTAGCAAGGCGCGGTAAATAGGAACCATACCATTGATGCACGCGTTCACCAGTTGTTGCTCGGTCACGTTTGGGTCGTGACAGTTGAGTGCTTGAACCCTGAACCTTTTGACGAAATCATTCGGATGTTCGTTATCCCACTGGTACATTCTTCCGAGGTCTGAGAAAGTAACTTGTTCAGACACGAAGAAGTATTTCTTGTAAAACGCAAAGTGACCATGCTACTCAGTTGGGAATCTTTGTTCGGTGGGATCTTTGTTGTACCATGTATACGCCCCTTCCGGTAAGTGATTTTGAGAATTCCCTTAAACGAAGAACGTGATTATATTCATGTTCACCTAGGGATTCCAGGAAACGGGAGACATGCTCATGTGCACTCCCGGTACCATCGTACAGGGTGAATTGAGGAGAAGAGTACCCCCTTGGGAGAGGGATTCTCTGCATTTCGGATGGGTAAGGGGGTTGGTGATGATGCACGTCCAATTCATCATTCTTGATTCGGTCTGTCGAGGGTCTTGATAAAGACGAGTACCTCCTTCTACGTTGAAACCATATCCATCTGGGCTCTGGCGAGCATCTCCTATCGTTTCATCAAATCAGCGATGGTGACATAAGGACGACTTCCTCTGGTCCCTCCGGTCTCTCGTCCCGTCGGCGGGGTAGTTGGAACCTTAGTTGTGGTCGGAGGCGCCATGCTAGACGAAGCATTAGGGCCGCGGCGCGCGCTCCGGCCCAGTGACTGGTGGCGTGACACCCGAAGAGATATTTTCGTTGCCGTGATTAGAGGGTTGTGCAGAGACACTAGAGGAGGCGGTGGCTCTGGCCCTGGTGATTGGCGGTGTTACGCTTGAGGGAGTGCATTCGATGTTACTGTAGTCAGTAGGTGATGCAACAACGTTATTGGGAGAGATGCTAACATCAGGGATGTGTTCTATGCTGGTATTATCGGCAGCCGCTCCGGACCTAAGTTCCACCATGTTGGGATTTGACGTTCGGGAAACGAAATCAGGAGTCGGAGTTGGTATTGTAACCGATAGATCAATCCTCCCGCTGTGGTCGCCAATTGTTTATGGGTAAAAATCGTTTCCGTCGATTTTGGTAAATTCAGTAGGTGAGTGAGAAACTGGTTTAAACCCTAAATAAATGTGCTGCACGTGAGCACTTTCTATATTCGAGAGATCAATCTGTACAAGTCCGGCCTAAACCAAGAAATGGCCGTTCCAGACTTGTTTCGGTCACAAAGTGGGGGAGAAGGGTTGATTTGGGGAGGGAAGCAAAGAAAGGTGTTGAGACCAGAATAGTGCGGGAGAGTAGTGTCTCGACTTGTATCGTAAAGTGAAAGCTTTGGAAGCTTGCAAGAGATGAAAGCTTTTTGGAGAGCTTGCAAAGTTTCCTTTTCCCGAGAGTGTTGTGTTTTTCTCTGACCGAGACTTGTTGTCGGTGGAAATAGGTAAGACCTATTTATACAAGTCGAGATTGAAACGTACCCTGGCCTCATGAAGGAAGAGAGTAAAGGGTGAAATAATGGGAGGAGGTGGTAACCGCATGGTGTTTATGGATGAAAACGTTTTCACCATTATTTCCTCATTTATTTGACCGCTTTATTCCTATTCACGCTTTCTTAATGTGAGCATAGTGTACGCTGCATGTTGTGACCGCCAAACCAAGACCCTGGAAAGCATCCCCCAGTTTGTGTTGATGTCTCGAGTGTTGGTTGCACCTTGAGTGCAAGTGGCGCTGCTAGTGGCGCGTGTGGCATGTGCCAATGGCATGTGTGGAATTCCTTTGTTGCGGGTTGCACCTTGAGTGCAAGTGGCAATGCCACAGCTGCTAGTGGCGTGTGTGGCATGTGCCAATGGCATGTGCGGAATGCATTGGTGGTAGGTTGCACGTTGAGTGTAAGTGGCAATGCCAGAGCTGCTAGTGGCGTGTGCCAATGGCATGTGCGGAATGCCTTGGTGGTAGGTTGCACGGTTTGCAAGTTAGGCTACCAGCGTGGGTTTTGGCATGTGCCAATGGCACGTACGGCCAAGTTGGCCTAGGTTGCACGGCCTGCAAGTTAGGCTACCAGCGTGCGTGTTTGGCATGTGTCAATGGCACGCACGGCCATTAGGGCCACGGCTAGGTAATGAAAGCTACCAGTGAGCGTGTTGGCATGTGCCAATGGCATGCTCGGCCATTAGGGCCACGACCTGGTAAGAAAAGCTACCAGCGATGCGTGTTGGCATGTGCGGAATGCCTTGGTGGTAGGTTGCACGGTTTGCAAGTTAGGCTACCAGCGTGGGTTTTGGCATGTGCCAATGGCATGTACGGCCAAGTTGGCCTAGGTTGCACGGCTTGCAAGTTAGGCTACCAGCGTGCGTGTTTGGCATGTGTCAATGGCACGCACGGCCATTAGGGCCACGACTAGGTAATGAAAGCTACCAGCGAGCGTGTTGGCATGTGCCAATGGCATGCTCGGCCATTAGGGCCACGGCCTGGTAAGAAAAGCTACCAGCGATGCGTGTTGGCATGTGCCAATGGCATGCGTGGCCATTAGGGTCACGGCCTGGTAAGGAAAGATACCATCGATGCATGTTGGCATGTGCCAATGGCATGCGTGGCCATTAGGGTCACAGCCTGGTAAGGAAAGCTACCAGCGATGCGTGTTGGCATGTGCCAATGGCATGCATGGCCATTAGGGTCACGGCATAGTAAGGAAAGCTACCAGCGATGCGTGTTGGCATGTGCCAATGGCATGCTTGGCCAATTTGGCCTAGGTTGCACGGTTTGCAAGCCTAGGTGCGGGCGCCATTTTGGCATGGCGTGGCTAGGGCCAAGGTAAGGGTGCTTGGCTTGGAGTGGTGTGACTAACGTAGCTAGGGCCAAGGAAGAGTGAGTTTGGCATGGCGCGGCTAGCTTGGGCTAGGTGTGGCTGGCATGATTTTCCATTGGCACAGAGGTGCGGCTAGCATGGTTGGCATGTATTGGCGCGTTTGGTATGACTAGCATAGCTAGGGCCAAGGCAGAGCGCGTTTGGCATGGCGCGGCTAGCTTGGGCTAGGTGTGGCTGGCATGATTTGCCATTGGCACGGAGGTGCGGCTAGCATGGTTGGCATGCTTTGGCACGTTTGGTGTGACTAGCATAGCTAGGGCCAAGGCAGAGTGTGTTTGGCATGGCGCGGCTAGCTTGGGCTAGGTGTGGCTGGCATGATTTGCCATTGGCACGGAGGTGCGTCTAGCATGGTTGGCATGCTTTGGCGCGTTTGGTGTGACTAGCATAGCTAAGGCCAAGGCAGAGTGCGTTTGGCATGGCGCGGCTAGTTGGGCTAGGTGTGGCTGGCATGATTTTCCATTGGCACGGAGATGCGGCTAGCATGGTTGGCATGCTTTGGCGCGTTTGGTGTGACTAGCATAGCTAGAGCCAAGGCAGAGTGTGTTTGGCATAGCGCGGCTAGCTTGGGCTAGGTGTGGATGGCATGATTTGCCATTGGCACAGAGGTGCGGCTAGCATGGTTGGCATGCTTTGGCGCGTTTGGTGTGACTAGCATAGCTAGGGCCAAGGCAGAGTGCGTTTGGCATGGCGCGGTTAGCTTGGGCTAGGTGTGTCTGGCATGATTTTCCATTGGCACGGAGGTGCGGCTAGCATGGTTGGCATGCTTTGGCGCGTTTGGTGTGACTAGCATAGCTAGGGCCAAGGCAGAGTGCGTTTGGCATTGCTCGGCTAGCTTGGGCTAGGTGTGGCTGGCATGATTTGCCATTGGCACAGAGGTGAATTAGGGTTTTGCTCGTTGTAACCCTAATTTGAAAAAATACCCCCTATTAATTACTGACTACATGTATTAAATGTTCTAATAAATGTGTCACCGGTGACATTAGGTTATTTGGGGTTTTATAATTTTACCCTTTGTTTAAAAACCACCATCAACACCTGTATATTCCCTTCTTTCTATTGATTATAACGTATTCCATAGGAATTTGTCATAAACCCTTTCAAAAGTCCATCTGAAGGATTTTTATGAGGACTGAGTCTAGGACCTCTAGAAATCGGTTCCAGAAAAGGGAATTTGAAGGATTACCATTTTCTTGATCCGGACTTACCAGACTTGTTCTTATAAGCATGATCGGTTGTCAATCCGTCAAAAATAATTTCACTTTCTTACTCACTAAATTTAAATGAAGTACAAAGTAAGGAAGAGTTCGTATCCACAGAAAGGCAATTGTTGTTATGCAATTTTCAGTTTCTAAGGTAACCAAGGGGGGATGTTTGTTGTTTTATCTAATAAGTAAAAGTAATTGAAATCAAAGTAAGTAATTCGAATAATCAATAAGGAGAAGATATTGGTCACGGGATAGTATCATTCACAAACATGTATTTTCATCAATGATTAGAATTGGTATTTTAATCTCATTTACTAAAAGTCCTAGGATACCTTGATTGCAAGAATAACCCGCTAATTCCCTGATTTCATCACAACCACATTAAAAGATGCATATGTAAATTCTTCCTAGAAAGCAACCTAAAGTGTAAAAGCACAATTAGATTTAACTCCCTAAAAGCAATAAGTTCTATGGAATAAGACTAATCAATGCAAACGAATGTGTAAAAGCACTAATCGTTTCAACAAAAGTTATGATTCACTTGTGACTAGTAGGATATATCACTACAAGCACTACCCACAATTATGCTACTTAGAATCAGGGATAAACAACTTTTTCTTATTGAAAACCCTAATATAGCTCTAGAGATGAATGTAAATCGAATTGATTCCGGACTCAACCAAACAAACTATCAAATCATATAACACTATTAATTGTGAATCACAAACAATAAAGTATTGAGACAAAACTAATTCATTGAATCAAATAACATGTTGGAAATCAACTCTTATCCCATAACCAATAATATGTTTAGCTACTCATAGCTATGGAGTTCATCATAATAATATTAATTGAAAAGAAGAAGATGAACAAAAGCAAACCCTAGAAGCGTAAAAAAACCGGCTCTCCAAAGTTCCAAGAAAAATATGTCCTATCCCAAAGTTGTAGAAGTCTTTCCTTTAAATAGATCTCTTGTTTCCAAAATTAGGTCTAGCCTTCAAAGTCCATTAGATAAAAATCCACCAAGCCCATAAGAGAGAGAAACCCATGTAGAAAATATGTCCAAAAATATGTCGCCGGAAAACTGGTTTTATGGCCGGAAGAATCACCGGAAAGTACCTCAGGTGACCGGCAAAGTCCGCCCGGTCATCGGTCAATATGTCAAATCGGTCAACTCAGTCCAAATCACTGAGTCAAATCGGGTCAAGGTGAGTCAGGGAAGATTACCGAGTTAGAGTAATGAATCAGTCTGAACTGAGTCAGAAACGACTCAGCTGAGTCAGAGCCTAACTGGTTTGCCAGGCCAAAACAATCTTGCAAAGGCCAAATCTTGTGTTACACCAGGATGGTGCATCACTACACTTCCAGCCATGATGGCCCTGGGCTACCAATTTTAGTTCATGCCTTCACTGTCTCCATCACTCCGACCAACAAAAACCAGGTTCATGTCTCAGATCCACATCCATTTCAGTGCATACTCCACCAGGCCATACTTTCATGTCAATTCAAGCCTGGCATTTGCAACAGCATCATACCACCAATTCCATCACGGCCTTGAAGCTCAAACCCAACAGCAGCAACCCCTTAACTGAGTCTTAAGCCATCCTATTCTGCATCACAATTCCAGGCCAGCACCAGCTCAACCTGCATCTTAATTTCACCTCAAATGCCAGCGGCAACAATTGCACATCCATTGTGCTCACAGACCCAAGCCAACACCTGAGTCACTTGCAACTCCATCATCTTCTCTTGCCCTGTATCCTAAACATACATCTATCCTCCCTGCAATCCCATTGCATCTTTACAGCTAACACCATATGGTCTAGCTCTCAATTGCAAACAATCTTCACAGTTCATTCCCCTTGGATATCTCCATCTGAGCTGCAAAATCAGCTGCAACAGTATCATCTCCAACTGCTGCCAGTAATATCAGTCCCTGCACCTTGTATAACAGCAACAACAGATCCTTCCCTTAAGCCTGTCAGCTCTGAGTCATTTGCATCTCACAAATACCACCAGCTCTGCCATTACTATTTCAACTCTAGCCATCAGTTTGCTCAAACTTGTCATTCATTGCCACCACTGCAACTTTGTAGCTTTCAACCACCAACTGCAATCACCCCAATGCCATGAGCCTCTGCCATCTTCCCTGAATCTTCTCAACATAACAGTCTAACACAACAGTTATGGCCATGATAGTAACACCAAAATCATTTTCAACAGCTACCCAATTCCTACTCCTTCTATTTCCATCATCTTGAGTATCACCAGCTCTTGTAGTTCACACATCCACCGACTTCTCTATCTCTTCTCTCCCGAGTAATCTCAAGCCATCCGTGCTTTGCATCGATTCACATTATCAACATCCAATAATTCACAAGCAACAGAATCCACTAGTAACTTCAACATCATCCCACCACAACAGTGACCATTTGTGTCTCAGTCTTGTAATTGCCATTCATGCCATCTGACTGTAGCTCCTGTACTGCAACTTCAGAGTCACATCCCCTACAACACCAATTTATGCTGCCTTTTGCACCAACAGAATCACCACCTTCATCTGTAGCAGAAATCCTAATCCCCATCTGAGTTTCATCAATTTCTCCATCAAATCCCTAAATCTGTTCTTCAACAGAACCTCAAATTCGAATGAAACCCTAGCTTCAAATTCTCCTCTGATTTGTATATAAGCATAACCCAGCTCTTTAATCTTTCATTAGCAGCAAACCCATCTCAGTTTCTCAAATTTGTAGAACAACTTCTCATCCTTTAATACCACCAAGCAGAACAACCACGAACCATAGTTTATAGATAGAAGCACCTCTGTCACTCGTGTTTCCCGTTAATCTTCATCGTCGATTTGTTCCCTCAATCTCCGATTCTCTCGAATTCATTTCTCAATCTCCTCACAAGGTAGCAAAGTCATTTCTTTGGTTCTCAAATTCTGTTTCAAAGTGAATGAAATGAATGAGAGAAAGAGACTCTCGATCTAGGGTTGTAATAATTGGATTCAGCCAACCCCTAGTCCCAGATAAGGGGTTATCCAGAAATGACTCTAGGCACCCAGAATAGGAAAAGGGCCTCCCAGTTCTTGCATAGCTTGTCGGTTTCGCGGAACCGACTGCCTATTCACTTCTTTGCTTAACCGTAGCTAGCTTCGCTCGCTTTGTGAATTGGTCTTTTCGCTCTTTTTCGCTTTAAACGGGTGATTTTTCTCCTTTTGTTCTCGGTGACTCCATTGTACCTATAAAACTCAAAAGCAAACATAAGATACATAATTCACACGAAAAATAGCAAAGAAAGCATAAACTCCAGATAGTAAATACGGTGTATTCTACACCTATCAAATTCCCCCACACTTAGACTTTGCTAGTCCTCGAGCAAATCAAACAAAACAAAACTTATTCTAAAGAATACATACAACTCCGTGTCGTCGAGGCTACGGTCACTTTTAGCACAAATAACAAGCCTTTAAACCCCTAGGTGTCCCTAGTGGACGAGTTATAGTCTCGTGAGGGTTTACTAGAGATATACCCACAAAACCTACTTTTCCAACTTACTAGTTCTCCGAAATGATAGCATCCAACGTGCTAAGAAGACATAAAGATTCTGCACATTAGTCATAAGAAGTTAGACACATAAATGAACACAATCTCATCCTTAAAAGTTGAGAGAGAAATAACCATCCCTTCTCGAAAGAAATTCGGGTTCGGAGTGATCGAAAGTCTCGACTCTGCCTCACAAGAAAGGGTTTTATGATATTGCTCTCAATAATAAACAGCTTTTTATGGGTCACACATGTGTCCAGGTAGGAATGAAGAGAGAATCCTGCGACACGTTTGAATGGTAGGAAGGTAAAAACCCTCCGAAGTATTTTGAAAACCCACATCTTTTATAATTTTGAAAACCCATTTTTCTGACGATCTCTAAGAAAGGAAATCAACCACTTAACGAAGGTGGGAATATGCTTACTTACCTCGTTATCCGTTCGGCGTGCAGCTAGCACCACTCTCACAACATCCATAGAAACGTCTTCGGTCTTCAATCGGTGTCTTCATCTTCGTCTTCGGCTTCAACTCTTAATGATAACTCTTGAACTTCGTAGAATCTTGACAATATGATTCTTTCCCTCAAATTCCTTGTCGCTTGAAACTTCATTATAGATATTCCTTCTTTCCATTGGCTTTATTGAAAGAATACAAAACTAAAAACGAACTATACAAACCCAAAAATATGATACAATGATTTTTTTTTTTTTTTTTTTTTTTTTTTGTTTTTTTTTATCATTTTTTTTTTATAAAAATAAGAAATAAAACAAATACAAAATAATAAAAACTATTAACAAACCTAAAAATTTTTTCTCTTTTTTTTTTTTTTTTTTTTTTTTTTTTTTTTTTAAGACAAGAGAAAATAAAATACAAATAAAAACGTGAGTACAAAGGCCATGGTGTAAGTACTTTACCGCTTGATTCTTCACAACTTATATGTCTTGATATCATAAACTTCTCGAACTCCCATCCTTGATAATTTTCACTCATGTACAATAGTCTTCAACTTATAAAAATTCTGCTCCTTGTTTTGTTGCTTTACTTAAATCTGAAATCTGCTCAATTTTGTACCGTTGCTTGTAAACCTCGAACGTGTTCAACTTTCCTTCAAATTTGTGATGCTCCTCTTGTTGATGATGATGGTGTTTCTATGGATCTGTTGGTGTAGAGAGAGATAAGGTGGATGGTGCTAACTGCGAACAAGATTACAAGTGGTATGTAAGTTAGCAATTCGATGTCACCATCATGGTTGATAAAAATAGCACTCAAGAGATCAAAATAGTGCTTCTATGGTGGGAGGTTGGGCAGCTCACCATTCTGCCCGGAGTTTACGTACGGTGACACACACTCTAAAAGCACAAATTTAGACAGGTACAAAGAATTGAAGGTCGGTGCCTCACATTATGTAACTTGGGTAGTCTCCACTATAGGGGATCACTGCTCTAATACCGAATTTCAGTCTGCACCTTATTTGCCACTGGCATGGTTAAATCCAACTTTAACTCTCATACAATTAAGAAACCCGATCATGTTCTCTGTCATCTCTAAGTTCAGTCACTAGTATGAGATTCTCGATGTAATCTTAGCGACATGTATACTATGTGACTCTAAACTAACCATAAGTTGGAGTTTCCTTATTCACTATTTCACAAAAAAGTTGAAAATTTTGAAAAATTTACAAAGCAAATGCTTAACCACTCCCCCACACTTAAACTTTACATTGTCCTCAATGTAATTGAATAAATCCAACGTAAGTCAAGGTGGGAAATTCTAACAAGAAATCAGAAAAAATAAAAACAAGACAAGAAAAACTAAAAACAAGACAAGAAATAAATACAAGACAAGAAATACTCATCCTTTGGGTTGCCTCCCAATTAGCGCTTGGTTTAAAGTCGTCAGCCCGACTATCTCCTTGCTTTCTATGACTCCTCCGGAGGAGCACATCCACAAAGTTAACTCCTTCCACCACTTCAGAAGTGAAATTATCATAATATGGTTTCAACCGGTGCCCATTAACTTTAAGTTCTTTCCCTGTAGCTATGCTACGAATTTCCACTGCACCATGAGAAAACACATTAATAACAATAAAAGGTCCGATCCATCGTGACCTTAATTTACCCGGAAATAAATGCAAGCGAGAATTAAACAAAAGCACTTTCTGCCCAATGCAAAATTGTTTCCTAGAAATCATGTTATCATGAAATGCTTTCGTCTTTTCCTTATAAATGCGTTGGCTTTCAAATGCATCATTGCGAATCTCCTCTAGCTCTTGGAGTTGTAACTTCCTTTGCTTTCCAGCCCCATCCATCTCCATGTTGCATTTTTTAATAGTCCAAAACGCCTTATGCTCAATTTCAACGGGTAAATGACAAGGTTTACCATAAACAAGCCTAAAGGGAGACATCCCAATAGGTGTTTTATATGCGGTTCTATACGCCCACAAAGCATCATTAAGTCGCATGCTCCAATCCTTCCTTGTTGGGTTCACCGTCTTTTCTAGAATGGATTTCACCTCCCGGTTAGACACCTCGGCTTGTCCATTGGTTTGGGGATGATAAGGTGTTGAAATCTTGTGCGACACATTGTACTTTGTCAACAAGCTTTGCAAAATCCTGTTTTTGAAGTGAGAACCCCCATCGCTAATTATGGCTCTTGGAATTCCAAACCTTGCAAAAATATGAGCTTGCACAAAATCTGAAACCACTTTAGAATCATTAGTTGGGGTGGCTTTAGCTTCCACCCATTTCGAGACATAATCAACCGCAAGTAAGATATAAAAATTCCCATGGGAGTTGACAAAAGGCCCCATAAAATCAATACCGCATACATCAAAAACTTCAATAAATTGAATAAAAGTTTGTGGCATTTGATTTCGGGCACCTAGATTGCCGGTTCTTTGGCACCTATCACAAGTTGTACAAAATATATGTGCATCCTTAAACAAAGTTGGCTAATAAAAACCACTTTCAAGTACCTTGTGAGCGGTTCTCTTACTCCCAAAATATCCTCCGCAAGCATAAGAGTGACAAAAAGACAAGATATAATTAAATTCAGATTCGGGAACGCACCTTCGTATTACTTGGTCACTACCATGTTTCCATAATTATGGATCATCCCATATGTATTGGTTCCCTAACCTCTTAAGTTTGTCTCTCTCAGCACGAGACAAGTTCTTTGGGATTTGTTTAGAAACTAAGTAATTGACAATATCGGCATACCATGGTTCTCCAAAGGCAATTGAGAATAGTTGCTCATCCGGGAAACTTTCACGCAATGGGATAGTCTCCTTGTCCACAGCAAGTCGGCTCAAGTGATCCGCAACGGTGTTCTCAATCCCTTTGTTGTCCTTGATTTCAATATCAAACTCTTGCAAGAGTAAAATCCACCGTATGAGCCTCAGTTTCGCCTCTTTCTTTGTAAGCAAGTACTTAAGCGCTGCATGATCAGAAAAGACAACAACTTTTGTACCAATTAGATAAGAGCGAAACTTTTCTAAAGCAAAAACAATGGCTAATAACTCTTTTTCAGTGGTTGTGTATTTTTGTTGGGCCTCATTTAACGTTCTAGAAGCATAATAAATAGCATGAGGAAGCTTCCCCACACGTTGCCCAAGCACCGCACCAACCGCATAATCACTAGCATCACACATGAGCTCAAAAGGCTTACTCCAATCTGGTGGTTTAATGATAGGGGCTGAAATCAAAAGTTCTTTCAAACGATTGAATGCCACCATACATTTTTCATCAAAGTTAAAAACCACATCTTTTTGCAATAAGTTACAAAGTGGTGATGCTATCTTGGAAAAGTCCTTGATGAATCTACGATAGAAACCTGCATGACCAAGAAAAGAACGTATCTCCCTCACCGTAGTGGGAGGGGTTAGAGCACGAATAAGGTCTATCTTAGATTTATCGACTTCCAAGCCTTTAGAAGATATTATATGGCCTAAAACTATGCCATGAGTTACCATGAAATGGCACTTCTCCCAATTCAGCACAAGATTTGTTTCAACACATCGTTCAAGGATTAGAGACAAATTGTTCAAGCATAGGTCAAATGAATCACCAAAGACACTAAAGTCATCCATGAACACTTCGATTATGTTTTCAACATATTCCGAAAAGATACTTACCATACACCTTTGAAAAGTAGCTGGAGCATTGCATAAGCCAAAAGGCATCCTTTTATAAGCAAAAGTACCGAAAGGACAAGTGAAAGTGGTTTTCTCTTGGTCCTCCGGCGCTATCACAATCTGATTATAACTTTGAATAGCCATCAAGAAAGCAATAATAAGAGTGCCCAGCTAAACGTTCAAGCATTTGATCAATAAAAGGCAATGGAAAATGATCTTTCCTAGTGGTGGCATTCAATTTTCTATAATCAATACAAACCCTCCAACCGGTTTGCACGCGAGTTGGGACAAGTTCATTCTTATCATTCTCCACCAGCATGTCACTTTGATTTCTTTGGTACTACTTGTAAGGGCTTACCCACTTGCTATCGGATATGGGGTAGATAACACCCACTTCCAAAAGCTTGAGTATCTCCTTTTTCATAACTTCCATCATGGGAGGATTCAAATGACGTTGTGCTTCCCTTATAGGCTTTGCATCATCCTTCAAACGAATTTTGTGCATACAAACGGCAGGGCTTATACCCTTGATATCGGCAATTGTCCATCCTATGGCCGTCTTGTACTTCCTTAGCACCCTTAGAAGTTTTTGCTCTTGTAAATCATTAACTCATTAGAAACAATCACCGGTAACTCTTCATTATCACCCAAGTACAAGTACTTTAGGTGGTCGGGAAGAGGTTTCAATTCTAACTTTGGAGATTTAATAATTGAAGGTACAAGCTTTTCATCACTGCATGGTAAAGAAATAAAAGAGATATTATGAGTTTCCGGGCATCCTTGTAGTGAATTAAGATCACCAAGGGCTTCCTTGACTTCATTACCACACTCTACACCATTATCCATGGATGTAGTTAACACGGTTTCCAAAGCATCATCACCGTTTAATTTAAACATTTGTTGTGCCAATGAATCCATAACATCAATGGAGAAACAAGAGTGGACTTCACTAGGATATCTCATCGTCTCGAAAATGTTGAAACGTATTGTTTCTCCATCAAACTCCATGGTCAACGTTCCCTTATCCACATCAATTATGGTTTTCGCCATTTTCATGAAGGGACGCCCAAGTAGCAATGGAAAAGACGAGTCCGGTGAACCTTCATCCATCTCTAACACACAAAAGTCAGCTGGAAATACAAGTTGATTAACCTGCACAAGAACATCCTCAACAATACCCATTGGGTAGACATTAGAGCGATCGGCTAATTGCAATACAATTTCAGCCTTTTTAAGAGGACCAAGATCAAGTGAATTATACATTGACGCAGGCATAACATTAACGGATGCACCTAAATCCAACATAGCTTTGTTAAACGTTGTGTTACCAATTGTGACGGGAATGTCAAAACTACCAGGATCCTTGCACTTAAGTGGGAGTTTGTGTTGTAAGATTGCCGAAGCATTCTCCCCCACACTAAGCACTTCATTACCTTTGAGCCTTTGTTTGTTGGTACACAAGTCCTTCAACACCTTTGCATACTTTGGTACTTGCTCAATAGCATCAATGAGTGGTATGTTCACATGGATCTTCTTTAGAACGTCTAAAATCTCCTTTTCTAGTTCCGCCTTCTTAGAACTTGCAAATCTTCGAGGAAAAGGTAAAGGAGGAACACAAGTAGAAACCGGAGTTTTAGAGTTAGGAATAGGTACCTCAGAAGTTTGGGGAGAATCCTCATTCTTCTCCTCCAAAACAGGTTCCTTTGGTGTTTCCACCTTGCCCGAATCAGTAACTTCGGGTTGCACAAGTTGTGTACCACTTCTCAACGTAATAGCATTGACACCCTCTTTTGGGTTAATAGGTTGAGAAGGGAGTTTCCCACTATTTTGTGCCTTCCATTGGTTCAACTCAATAGCCATGGAGCCCATTTGTGTTTGCAACTCCTTGATAGCACTCTTAGTTTCATGTTGACTCTCTTTAAACATGGTAGAAATACCTTGCACCATTGTTTGAAGCTTTGAGTCAATATCGGAACCTTGATTTTGAATTGATTGTTGTGCTTGTGGTTGCTGAAATTGTTGTCTCGGCTGGAATTGTTGTTGTTGAGGTTGAAATCCACTTGAAAAGTTGAAGGTAGGTTGTTGAACCGCTCCTTGCTTGTTGGCATAGCTAAAATTGGGGTGATCTCTCCATCCCGGATTGTAAGTGTTTGAGTAGGGATCATACCGTCTTTGTTGATTTGGAAAGATCACATTAGCTTGCTCGTCCTCATATGTTTGAGAGGAACTTGGTATCACTGCGGCTGCAACTTGTTGCATCATTGCCGACATGTTACCCATTTGTTGACGAAGTTCCTCAACCTCGCTCACTTCATTCACTCTTCTTAGAAGCACATCCGAACCACGGCTCAAAAATTGTTGGGAGTTCGCCACCATATTTTCAATCAACTCTCTAGCTTGTGCCACCGTCTTGCTAACTAGTGCACCACCACCCGCAGCGTCAATAAGATTCCTATCACTTGATTGGAGTCCTTCATAGAAGTATTGGATAATCATAGCGTCACTGAATTGGTGGTGAGGGCAGCTTGCCACCAATCTCTTGTATCGTTCCCAACATTCATATAAGGATTCTCCCACATTTTTCTTCATCCCACAAATCTCCTTGCGAATTTGAGTAGCCTTGGATGCAGGAAAATATCTCTCCAAAAAGAGTTTCTTCAACCCATTCCATGTTGTGACACTTCCGGGAGGTAAATAGTACAACCAATCCTTAGCACTATCCATTAAAGAGAAACAGAAAACTTTCAACATTGCACCATCCGCCTCAACATCCGCTGGAAGCATGGCCATGACAATGGTGTGGAAGTCCATAAGATGTTTGTTTGGGTCTTCATTCACCATGCCATGGAATTTTGGTAATTCTCTAAGCAACCCCGGCTTTATCTCAAAAGTAGAGTTCGTTTGAATACACCCATGTTGTGTATCAAGCCTATGAGAAGCCAAGTCCTTGAGTGAACGATTTGCATCACCCATTGCTTCTTCTTCTTCAACTTGTGGTTCGTCTACGATTGGAACCTCTTGTTCTCCTTCTAGTTGTAACTCTTCTTCCACTTTTAACTATGGATTTTCTGTTGTGTCTTGACTTGGTTGGAGTATTGTGCCTCTTCGAGTAGCTATCCCGCACCTTGGATAATTCCAATCTTTAGAAGCCAGGGATTAGGTACCTGAAAACAATTCTCCCAAACAAGTGAGAAACAAGACAAGAACCGAAAATCAAAGATAAAAGCAGAAATTGTAAAAAGAAACTAAAAACTTAATAACAAGCCGTATGTCTCCCCGGCAGCGGCGCCAAAATTTGATCGTTTGTCAATCCGTCAAAAATAATTTCACTTTCTTACTCGCTAAATTTAAATGAAGTACAAAGTAAGGAAGAGTTCGTATCCACAGAGAGGCAATTGTTGTTATGCAATTTTCAGTTTCTAAGGTAACCAAGGGGGGATGTTTGTTGTTTTATCTAATAAGTAAAAGTAATTGAAAGCAAAGTAAGTAATTCGAATAATCAATAAGGAGAAGATATTGGTCACGGGATAGTATCATTCACAAACATGTATTTTCATAGGTGTAGAATACACCGTATTTACTATCTGGAGTTTATGCTTTCCCTGATTTCAAGAATAACCCGCTAATTCCCTGATTTCATCACAACCACATTAAAAGATGCATATGTGAATTCTTCCTAGAAAGCAACCTAAAGTGTAAAAGCACAATTAGATTTAACTCCCTAAAAGCAATAAGTTCTATGGAATAAGACTAATCAATGCAAACGAATGTGTAAAAGCACTAATCGTTTCAACAAAAGTTATGATTCACTTGTGACTAGTAGGATATATCACTACAAGCACTACCCACAATTATGCTACTTAGAATCAGGGATAAACAACTTTTTCGTATTGAAAACCCTAATATAGCTCTAGAGATGAATGTAAATCGGATTGATTAGGACTCAACCAAACAAACTATCAAATCATATAACACTATTAATTGTGAATCACAAACAATAAAGTATTGAGACAAAACTAATTCATTGAATCAAATAACATGTTGGAAATCAACTCTTATCCCATAACCAATAATATGTTTAGCTACTCATAGCTATGGAGTTCATCATAATAATATTAATTGAAAAGAAGAAGATGAACAAAAGCAAACCCTAGAAGCGTAAACAAAACCGGCTCTCCAAAGTTCCAAGAAAAATATGTCATATCCCAAAGTTGTACAAGTCTTTCCTTTAAATAGCTCTCTTGTTTCCAAAATTAGATCTAGCCTTCAAAGTCCATTAGATAAAAATCCACCAAGCCCATAAGAGAGGGAAACCCATGTAGAAAATATGTCCAAAAATACGTCGCCGGAAAACTGGTTTTATGGCCGGAAATTGGCCGGAAGAATCACCGGAAAGTACCTCAGGTGACCGGCAAAGTCCGTCCGGTCACCGGTCAACGGGTCAAATCGGTCAACTCAGTCCAAATCACTGAGTCAAATCGGGTCAAGGTGAGTCAGGGAAGATTACCGAGTTAGAGTAATGAATCAGTCTGAACTGAGTCGGAAATGACTCAGCTGAGTCAGAGCCTAACTGGTTTGCCAGGCCAAAACAATCTTGCAAAGGCCAAATCTTGTGTTACACCAGGATGGTGCATCACTACACTTCCAGCCATGATGGACATGGGCTACCAATTTTAGTTCATGCCTTCATTGTCTCCATCACTCCAACCAACACAAATCAGGTTCATGTCTCAGATCCACATCCATTTCAGTGCATACTCCACCAGGCCATACTTTCATGTCAATTCAAGCCTGGCATTTGCAACAGCATAATACCACCAATTCCATCACGGCCTTGAAGCTCAAACCCAACAGCAGCAACCCCTTAACTGAGTCTTAAGCCATCCTATTCTGCATCACAATCCCAGGCCAGCACCAGCTCAACCTGCATCTTAATTTCACCTCAAATGCCAGCGGCAACAATTGCACATCCATTGTGCTCACAGACCCAAGCCAACACCTGAGTCACTTGCAACTCCATCATCTGATCTTGCCCTGTATCCTAGACATACATCTATCCTCCCTGCAATCCCATTGCATCTTTACAGCTAACACCATCTGGTCTAGCTCTCAATTGCAAACAATCTTCACAGTTCATTCCCCTTGGATATCTCCATCGAGCCGCAAAATCATTTACCAACAATATCATCTCCAAGCTCGCCAAGTAATATCAGTCCCTGCACCTTGTATAACAGCAACAACAGATCCTTCCCTTAAGCCTGTCAGCTCTGAGTCATTTGCATCTCACAAATACCACCAGCTCTGCCATTACTATTTCAACTCTAGCCATCATTTTGCTCAAACCTGTCATTCATTGCCACCACTGCAACTCTGTAGCTTTCAACCACCAACTGCAATCACCCCAGTACCATGAGCCTCTGCCATCCTCCCTGAATCTCCTCAACAGAACAGTCTAACACAACAGTTATGGCCATGATAGTAACACCAAAATTATTTTCAACAGCTACCCAGTTCCTCCTCTTTCTATTTCCATCATCTTGAGTATCACCAGCTCTTGTAGTTCACACATCCACCAGCTTCTCTATATCTTCTCTCCCTGGGTAAGCTCAAGCCATCTGCACTGCATCAGTTCACATTATCAACATCCAATAATTCACAAGCAACAGAATCCACTAGTAACTTCAACATCATCCCACCACAACAGTGACCATTTGTGTCTCAGTCTTGTAATTGCCATTCATGCCATCTCGATCGTAGCTCTGTCTTTGCAACTTCAGAGTCACATCCCCTGCAACACCAATTTCTACTGCCTCTTGCACCAACAGAATCACCACCTTCATCTGTAGCAGAAATCCTAATCCCCATCTGAGTTTCATCAATTTCTCCATCAAATCCCTAAATCTGTTCTTCAACAGAACCTCAAATTCGAATGAAACCCTAGCTTCAAATTCTCCTCTGATTTGTATATAAGCATAACCCAGCTCTTTAATCTTTCATTAGCAGTAAACCCATTTCAGTTTCTCAAATTTGTAGCAGCAACTTCTCATCCTTTAATACCACCAGCAGAACAACCACGAACCATAGTTTATAGATCAGAAGCACCTCTGTCATTCGTGTTTCCCGTTAATCTTCATCGTCGATTTCTTCCCTCAATCTCTGATTCTCTCTGAATTCATTTCTCAATCTCCTCACATAGTAGCAAAGGCTGCTGGTTCTCAAATTCTGTTTCAGGTGAATGAAATGAATGAGAGAACGAGACTCTCGATCTAGGGTTGTAATAATTGGATTCAGCCAACCCCTAGTCCCAGATAAGGGGTTATCCAGAAATGACTCTAGGCACCCAAAAATAGGAAAAGGGCCTCCCAGTTCTTGCATAGCTTGTCGGTTTCGCGGAACCGACTGCCTATTCACTTCTTTGCTCAACCGTAGCTAGCTTCGCTCGCCTGTGAATTGGTCTTTTCGCTCTTTTTCGCTTTAAACGGGTGATTTTTCTCCTTTTGTTCTCGGTGACTCCATTGTACCTATAAAACTCAAAAGCAAACATAAGATACATAATTCACACGAAAAATAGCAAAGAAAGCATAAACTCAAGATAGTAAATACGGTGTATTCTACACCTATCAAAGCACAAGGAAGTTCTTCATTAGTGGCACAAGAGTTTATACCGTAATGAGGAACATGCAACCTGTGATGATTTCTTGAACATAGATTATTTTTATAAGATTTATGGTTTTCTGTCGGCAAGAGATTCACTGTAGATGTCGTTAGACGATTTGCTCCATTGACAGTGGAAAGAAGCAAATTATGGAGAATAGAAATTTGTTTCCTCCTGGCAAAACAATGAAGAGCATAGTGATTCTTTTTCCACAGAAGGAACAACATCGTGGATTTGAAACATGACATCCTTGACCCAACACTTCTGACTGCACCTGCAAATTTTACAAGTGCTTCACTGTAGGTAATTCCTTGGAGGAATTTTTCTTTATGCTAGGTAAATCCTTGTGAGTATCAGGAGAAGGTGTGGAAGATAACTTAATCATCGAAACATAGTTTTCCCTTTTCAAGGTGTTACACTGTTCTCGGGCAAGTTGAAGAGATGCAGCAAGTTTCTCTTTTTCAACACGATAGTTGTGTATTTCTTATGAATGAGCCTTTGCTATCTGTAGAAACACTTACTCCCTCCTTGTTTTCACCGGTCCCATCAAGCTTGCGCCAGTCTCACCAAACTTCCCTACAACCGCCCAAGTCACGCCGGCTAGCACGCTCAGCTTCCCCATCTTACGCCGGTCCCACCAGCAAGCACGTTCATCTTCCCCACCTTGCGCCGGTCCCAACAGCTAGCACGCTCAGCTTCCCAACTCGCAACAACTTCTCAATGCCGCCCAGCTTCCTGTCTCTCACGACACAAACTTCCCAATTGTGCCAGCCTCCCGATTTGCGCAAAGCCAGAGGCAAGGATTCCAAATCCTATTTATAAAAAGGTCGACGAGCCTCCTCAATTTTCTTTACGGTTTCTTTGTTGATAGTTTGTCACCATCTTATGCTTACCTCGCAACAAAGCTCCTGTTCCGAGCTAAGCAGGGGACTTGATGTTGATGGTGGTTTTTAAACAAAGGGTAAAATCGTAAAACCCCAAATAACCTAATGTCACCAGTGACACATTTATTAGGACATTTAATGCATGTAATCAGTAATTAATAGGGGGTATTTTTTCAAATTAGGGTTACGACGAACAAAACCCTAATTCCCCTCCGTGCCAATGGCAAATCATGCAGACCACACCTAGCCCAAGCTAGCCGCACCCTCGTGCCAATGGCAAATCATGCCACCACACCAAACGCGCCAAAGCATGCCAACCATGCTAGCCGCACCTCCGTGCCAATGGCAAATCATGCCCGACCACATTTAGCCCGAGCTAGCCGCGCCATGCCAAATGCACTCTGCCTTGGCCCTAGCTACGCTAATCACACCACGCCAAGCCAAACACACTTACCTTGGCCCTATCTACACCTCTGCGCCAATGCAAATCATGCCAGCCACACCAAAACGCGCCAAAGCATGCCAACCATGTTAGCCGCACCTCCGTGCCAATGGCAAATCATGTCAGCCACACCTAGCCCAAGCTAGCCGCACCTCTGTGCCAATGGCAAATCATGCCAGCCACGCCAAACGCGCCAAAGCATGCCAACCATGCTAGCCGCACCTCCGTGCCAATGGCAAATCATGCCAGCCACATTTAGCCCGAGCTAGCCGCGCCATGCCAAATGTACTCTGCCTTGGCCCTAGCTACGCTAATCACACCACGCCAAGCCAAACACACTTACCTTGGCCCTATCCACACCTCTGCGCCAATGGCAAATCATGCCAGCCACACAAAAACGCGCCAAAGCATGCCAACCATGTTAGCCGCACCTCCGTGCCAATGGCAAATCATGCCAGCCACACCTAGCCCAAGCTAGTCGCACCTCTGTGCCAATGGCAAATCATGCCAGCCACACCAAACGCGCCAAAGCATGCCAAACATGCTAGCCGCACCTCCGTGCCAATGTCAAATCATGCCAGCCACATTTAGCCCGAGCTAGCCGCGCCATGACAAACGCACTCTGCCTTGGCCCTAGCTACGCTAGTCACGTCACGCCAAGCCAAACACCCTTACCTTGGCCCTAACCATGCCATGCCAAAATGGCGCCCACGCCTAGGCTTGCAAATCATGCAACCTAGGCCAAATTGGCCACGCATGCCATTGGCACATGCCAACACGCTCGCTGGTAAGCTTTTTCTACCAAGGCGCGACCCAAATTGGCCACGCATGCCATTGGCACATGCCAACACGCTCGCTGGTAGCTTTTCCTACCAGTGCGCGACCCAAATTGGCCACGCATGCCATTGGCACATGCCAACACGCTCGCTGGTAGCGTTTTCTACCAAGGCGCGACCCAAATTGGCCACGCATGCCATTGGCACATGCCAACACGCTCGCTGGTAGCTTTTCCTACCAGGGCGCGACCCAAATTGGCCACGCATGCCATTGGCACATGCCAACACGCTCGCTGGTAGCTTTTCCTACCCGGCGCGACCCAAATTGGCCACGCATGCCATTGGAACATGCCAACATGCTCGCTGGTAGCTTTTTCTACCAAGGCACGACCAAAATTGGCCACGCATGCCATTGGCACATGCCAACACGCTCGGTTGGTAGCTTTTCTTACCTGGACGTGGCCCTAATGGCCGAGCATGCCATTGGCACATGCCAACACGCTCGCTGGTAGCTTTTCTAAACACGGGCCATGATTCAACTCGGCCACGCATGCTGGTAGCCCAACTTGCAAGCCGTGCAACCTAGGCCAACTTGGCCGTACGCGCCATTGGCACATGCCAAAACCCACGCTGGTAGCCTAACTTGCAAACCGTGCAACCTACCGCCAAGGCATTCCGCACATGCCACACACGCCACTATCAGCTCTATGCATTTCCACTTACACTCAACGTACAACCTACCACCAAGGAATTCCACACATGCCATTGGCACATGCCACACACGCCACTAGCGGCTCGGCATTGCCACTTGCGCTCGAGGTGTAACTCGCAACAAAGGCATTCCGCACATGCCATTGGCACATGCCACATGCGCCCTAGCAGCACCACTTGTACTCAAGATGCAACCAACACTCGAGACATCAACACAACCGGGGATGCTTTCCGGGGTCTTGGTTTGGCGGTCACGACTTGCGGCGTACACTACGCTCATATTAAGAAAGCGTGAATAGTAATAAAGCGGTCAAATAAATGAGGAAATAATGGTGAAAACGTTTTCACCCATTAACACCATGCGGTTACCACCTCCTCCCATTATTTCACCCTTTACTCTCTTCCTTCATGAGGACGAGGTACGTTTCAATCTCGACTTGTATAAATAGGTCTTACCTATTTCCACCGGACAACAAGTCTCGGTAAGGAGAAAAATACAACACTCTCGAAAGGCAACTTTGCAAGCTTTCCAAAAGCTTTCATCTCTTGCAAGCTTCCTAAGCTTTCACTTTCGATACAAGTCGAGATACTACTCTCCCGAATTATTCCGGTCTCAACACCTTTCTTTGCTTCCCTCCCCAAATCAACCCTTCTCCTCCACTTTGTGACCGAAGCAAGTCCTGAACGGCCATTTCTTGGTTTATGCCGGACTTGTACAGATTGATCTCTCGAATCTATAAAGTGCTCACGTGCAGCACATTTGTTTAGGGTTTAAACCAGTTTCTCACTCACCTACCGAATTTACTAAAATCGGCGGAAACGATTTTTACCCATAAACACTGTGTTATTTCTTTTCCACATTATATTGCTTTATATAATTGAAATATCACAGGTTGTGCGTAGTTCAATCAATTGGTAAATCCGACCTTGTTTGTTGGATATAATTGATTGACACTTGGGCATTGGTCTTTGGTACCGTCCAAATATTTCTCATAATAATCAGGCTCATAGATTTCTATCTATTTGATTTGCTGATTGATTTGAGAAAAAGAGATATGACTCTTTGATATCTTTCTTGGTTGAGCTCGCTTTATAAGCTAGTGCTCTTGGAATAAATTGGAGTTAGTCCATACAGATTGCTGAACGAATTATTGGGTGTGGTTGTTATACCCCCGCTTTTTCAAAACAGCTCACCTGGAGAACCATTCACCAACACAGAATAAGAAACCGTCCTTATACAAATATCATATGACACCAATCATCAGAAAAACCTGTCTTTTAAAAACAGACACTATAAAAGACCATTCCAATCCATCGAAGGCCTTGGAGAGATCAAGCTTTATAGCCATATAACCATTCTTAACTTTCTTCTTTTTCTTTTTGAAAGAATGAAGAATCTCATGACTAATTATTATATTATCATGAATTTGTCTATTAGCTATAAAAGCCGTCTAAAAAGGAAAAACAATAGAATCCAGTAAAGGTTAAGCATATTAGCTAAGATTTTTGAAATAATTTTATAAATTGTATTAGACAAACTAATGGGTCTGAAATCATTAGGAGTAGACAGACTTTTAACTTTAGGTATCAGCGCAATAAATAAATGATTCATCTGCTTAAGAAGAAATTAGTCTTGAAAAAAATTTGAACGTGAGATACAACCTCCTGAGAAGTTTCATCCCAATTATCCTAAAAAAGCCAGCAGTGAAACCATCAGGACCTGGTGATTTCCAAGGGGCCATATTCTTCACAGTATTATAAATCTCATCAACAGTAGGAATAAAAACTAAAGAAATATTCATATCATCTGTAACAATCGGTTGTAGATTAATCAGAGCGGCTTCTATGTCAGAGTTACTCAGATTGGAAGAAGTATAGATTTTTTTGAAATGTGATGAAAAAAGCAACACAACTTGTTCCTTATTTATTCAGCCAAATTCCCAGCTCATATTTTATACTATGAATAGTATTATACATATTTCGAAGCTTCACATAATTATGGAAAAAACGAGTGTTCTTATCATACTGGGTAAAGTGATCAGTCCTAGATTTTTATTTATAAAAACTATTTTGTATTTCATACCAATAATCCAGCTTCTTAGAGTAATTCAAAATGAAATTACCTATAGAAGGAGTATAATTCATACTTTGCAGCTTTTCAATTTCAGAGTTTAACCTACTAATAGTATTTTTAATATGACCAAAAGAGTAAATATTCCATCGGCTAAGATCATGTTTAAGGTTCTTGAGTTTGCCACCCACAATGAAACTTAGAGAACCCTTTACATTCTTTGACCAGGAATTAGAAAGAACGCCCTTAAACTCATAATTTAATTGCCAGCACTTAAAATTTTTATAAGGAATATTAAGATGTTGCTAAAAATAAAAACACTTAAGCAGAATCGGACTATGGTCCAAATACACTCTTACAAGGTTTGTAACACGAGTATGCGGCAACACAGAGAATCATTCATCATTAATAAAACCTATGTCCAATTTTTCAAAAATCATTTCGGAAGGATTTTTAAATCTCCTATTGCACCAAGTAAAAAGTGTTACCAAAAGCAAAGACTTCATTCATTTTCATATCAAATAGTTTAGACCTAATAAAATCCCGGGGAAAGAACTGTCCATGTTACCACCTTGTTTTTCAGAAGAATTTAATATGAAGTTAAAATGTCATAATAATAACAAGGACGAGTGTTGGTTGGTTTCATTCATATGACTGAGAATCGGACTATGGTCCAAATACACTCTTACAAGGTTTGTAACACGAGTATGCGGCAACACAGAGAATCATTCATCATTAATAAAACCTATGTCCAATTTTTCAAAAATCATTTCGGAAGGATTTTTAAATCTCCTATTGCACCAAGTAAAAAGTGTTACCAAAAGCAAAGACTTCATTCATTTTCATATCAAATAGTTTAGACCTAATAAAATCCCGGGGAAAGAACTGTCCATGTTACCACCTTGTTTTTCAGAAGCATTTAATATGAAGTTAAAATGTCATAATAATAACAAGGACGAGTGGTGGTTGGTTTCATTCATATGACTGAGAATGTTCCATTAGTTTCTTATTCCACTAATATTAAGAGCTCCATAAAAAAAATAAAAAAAAATAGTACAATTCTTAATAATCGGAGTTATATCACACATTATATGAATCATATTAAGTGAACTACTAATAACTTTTATATTAGATTTAGCAAAATAACCAAGCGTGATACCACCCGATTTACAACATGAATAATAAACCAAGAATCATGTGGAAGGTGGTGATTATATTTCTTAACAATATCTAATCCACCATAGTTTCTATAAGACAAATAACGTCAGCCTTTTTTTCTAAAAATATTTAGTAAATGCAACCATTTCTTATCATAGCAACACCCATTCATGTTCCAACAAACAAATTTCATGATTTTAAACAAGAGTTAAATAAAAAGAGATCACAGTAAAAACAGTGATATAAAAATAGTATTAATTCTAAAGAAGACTTACAAGGTCATGAGCAGAATGAGGGTCTGCATCCATAGTGTCCATATCATCCACCATCATGAGGTTTACTTCTTTTTCAAATTTTTCTTGAGAGAGCAGAGGTTCTGGAGGAAGAATAGCTATAAAAGTAAGTTCAAGCACAATTGCTTTGTCAAAACAGTCTCTAACATCGGAATTGCTTATACTAATATTCTCATAAATCGGATGTAAAAGCATATCTGAAGTATGTCTCGTTTCAGTAAAAGTATTAAAAACAACCCCAGAATTAGTAAAGACAGTATGAGAGACAGAAGTACACGAAGTTGACCAAGAAAAAATTGTTTCCATATTCTCCTAGAAATACACACCACTATTTCCTAGACTAAAAGGCAAACCAATATGAGGAGAAAAAGGTGGCAGAGAAGACATAGGAGGTCACTGAGGAGTTGGAACCATAAAAGAAGATGAAGAGCCAGAGCTATAACCCCAAAACCATTCAAAGGATTTCCTAGACCTTTTTCCTTTCCTATCATGAACTAGAGAAACATGATCAAAAGAAAAAAAATGCTCAACAGAAGCCGAAATAGCAAGAGGCATAACTAAAAGATTTGAGGAAGCCACGACATTAACATTTACAGAAGAAGATCCAGATTCTCTAATAGTTAATGATGAAATAGAATGAACATGAGGTATAACAAAAGACACCACATGAAGAGAAGTAGAACCTGAACCTCTCAAGGCACCAGCAGGCTGTAGACTAACTGAGAAAGCTGATGCTTGAAAGCAGGACCAACATGAGCTTTAGTTTCAGATCTCTTCACTGTTCCAGAGCTTTCTCCATTTTCTGAAGCAGAAGCAACCTTTGTGAGAGCAACATGAGTAGCTTTAGGAGAAGGAGCAGGTAATGCCCTAAAAAAAATTCTCATTTGAATTTCCTTACACTTGACTTCATCATGAATAGGAACAAAACATTTGGTACAAGCATGAAAAGGCAACTTAGGATAAAAAGCAGACATATAAAATGTTTTCCCAGAAGTATTGAATACAACTTTCTTGATCATTGGAGATTTCAATGGTACCATAACCTTTGCCTCATAAAAATTACCCAAAGGTGTCTCAACTGCCTCTATAGTCCCTATCTGTATAATAATCTCCCTAACCTTGTCATTATTAATAAGAACATGTGGATTTATATTGAAAACATAACATGCGAAGCTTTATATATAATACTCTAGTGATTAGACTTGGTCATAATATTATGATCAAAGTGTAAAGGAATTATATTGGATTACGAAGTATAACGCTTATCTTCTGAACTTCGTAAATACGACATCAACATAATCTATGTATTTAGTTACTTGATTATGCATGGGATATAGGTGTGACTTCATCTTAGGAAACTATGTATTATTACATTGGTTTTAGGAAGTAGACGTATGAACTTGTTTCATAATCGAAAGGGAAATCGTAAGTGTGTTGGTCCGGTTCTTTATTGAATATCATTTGGATGACCAATACAAGATGACAAGATAGAACCTATCTTGACTATGTTGAGAATCGAGGTATAACCGGTCATAGTCTATAGTGTGTAGCAAGGTGTAACCGGCCACAAGCTTATTTGGAAAGCAAGGTGTAATCGGTCACAAGCTACATTGGGAAGTAGGGTGTAATCGGTCACAAGCTGAATTGGGAAGCAAGGTGTAACCGATTACAAGCTTCTTTGGGAGTAAGGTGTAACCGGTCACAACCTATCTTGGGAAGCATAGTATAACCGATCACAACTTATATTGTGAGTCTTGGTATAACCGATCCCAAGAGCAAAACCAAGTTTCCAAAGTTCACACATCTCTTCATGATTGTGTGTGAATCAGGAATTAGGGTTTACGAAGAGAAACTTCTAGATGTCGACATTATTTGAACATGTACATAACTCTTATCATTAATTGTTCAAAGATATTCCTTGATGCTCAAGATGATCCCAAACCGAAATATTGAAAAGAATTTAATTATGATTTTCATAATATATGTTTTAATTACCAACAATTAAAGTACATCCTCTTAAAAAGGTTTATTAGTTAATGTGCTAAACTAATAATATAAACTTTCTAAGAGAGATTTGTGAAATATTTTTGGCATTTAATTGGAAATAGGAAAACTGAATTAGGTACTTTAATGAATATCTTGAGAATATTTTCGGTTTTGGAATTTCCTTGTTGTCCAAACAACCTTGGTCTATAAATACTTGAGTTTGAATTTCTTGCAAATTATCCTAAGAGCCACGAAAACTTTATGCGTGTTGTTTCTGGTGGAGCCGTCTATTCGAAGAGGAAAGTATCATAATTAGACGAAATCTCTTACGACCGCTCGTTTAAAGACTTCTGTGGGATTAAGAAGCTCTACGAGTATCGTTGGTGGCAAACTAGACAATTGATTGTTATTTTAGCTTTCGATTATTGATTTCATTGATTAATGGTTGTTAAAACTTTGATTGCACCTAGTTTGATTATTCTTGAGAGCCTTCTCTTCTGACATAAGGGTCACTCAAACTAGATCAAAGTATCGACGGGATCTTTAAAACCATTTGTGGATCTAAAGACATCTTATGATAATTCATTGTTAACAGACTCCGTTCTGTGTGTGATTGATCACAAGAGGATTAAAGTTTGTGTTGTGCAGGTTATTAAGAAGGCAATTGAAGATTTGAAGACGAATAAGATTTTCTTATTAGTTTTCGTATCTTGTGAATTTTGTGCACATATATTGATCGGCTGGGATCCAATAAGATTGGCATCACTTTATAGTTACTCTTTGAGTTCTATATTGATTCATTGCGAAACCGGAAATTGGTTATTTCGGTAATCAAGTTTTGGATTGATCTAACCAGACAAATGAGTTTATTAGATTAAACATAAGAGCCTTTGTTGACAACTCGAATATATCTTTCACCAAAGATTGAATAAAGTGGTTACCAAACAGTTTTACTCCTTTCTTGTTTGGAATATGATCCAAATGAGTGGTGATTCACATGCGTGACTTTAGAATTCGAAGGCACGGGGATACTGAGGAAACTATGTGGCGATGGGTAGTCTACTTCTCAATTATATGAAGTTGGCATTAGATTTTGTTATAGTGTTTTAATTCTGAGAGTATTTAAAACTGGACTAGGTCTCGGGGTTTTTCCTGCATTTGTGGTTTCCTCGTTAACAAAATCTTGTTGTGTCATTTACTTTATTATTCCGCAATTATAATTTGGTTATTATAATTTAAAGTATAAACACTTGTACATTATTTTATGGTCACTTGGTATTGATCCTATAGTGTTTGGGTTTAATACCGTACCTATTATCAAGTGTGTTAGAGCATAGATCGGTTGAACCCACCAAGCGTTGGTATGTCAAGTTTGGTTGTCATATTTTAGTGAACCAAAACTCATTTAAAGAGTCGCTTGATTATGTACTAGAGTCAACTTCGTATAGGTTAGCTTGAAAGTATTAGGATATGAGACATTACAAGTATTACGAAGACTTTAAGAAGTGAATAAGTAAGGAGCTACAACGGCGACATCATCCTTCCACTTGAGGTTAGTAATATTTGACTTGACTTTTTCATTCCCTAACGTATCTTTGAAGTCGTGCATATTGAAAACATAATTGCGAAGCATGAATGATTACACTCTAGTTAGACGTAGTATTAAGGAATACAATACGAAGTATAACGCTTATCTTTTGAACTTCGTATATAAGACAACGACATAATCGTTTAAATGCTATTGTGATTATGTATGGGTATGAGGTGAAGATTTCATCCTAGGAAATCATGTTTTACATTCGTTTAAGGAAGTAAATTCATGAACTTGTTTCGTGAACCGAAAGGGAAATTGCTAGGCTTATTGGTATTTTTATTCATTGCATATCTTTTGAACTACCAATATGTGTGATTAGTATAACCGCTCATGACTAGTTTATGTTCTTGGTAAAACTATTCACAAGGCCTGACTTTTGTATTGGTATGACTTTTATTAGTGAAACCGATCTTAAGTAATCACCTGAGATGGTATGATCGATTTAGTGTTATTGGTATGACCAACTCTAGGCAAAGGGGAACCGATCCTAGTAAGAGGTGCAACCGATCACAAGAGGGGAATCAATCCTTGTAAGAGGTGCAACACGTTTCTAGATATTGGGAACCGATCCTATGAACATGTGCAACACGTTTTTAGACATTGGGAACCTATCCTATGGACATGTGCAACAAATACAAGTTAGATGCCATATATATGTGGGAACCGATCTAGTACCTACTCAACCGAATTTTTGGAAAGCTAGTGTGACTAAATCCAAGTACTCACATGGAGGTAGAACCGAAACTTATTTTGGTAGAACCATGAAACCCATGATTAGTGATTGAGTGTTCTTAATCAATCACATAGTTCTTGGAAGTCAGATGAACCAATTCTAAACTTGTTTGGAAGTGTGGCAAATCGATTCCAAGATAGTAAATATGAAAGATGATTTACTAAGTTAAGATGTCGACATACTTTGAACATGTGCAGTAACGCTTATCTTTTATTGTTCAAAGATATTCCTTAATAGCTAAAGGAAAATCCCGGATCGAAAAATAAGTTGAGAATCTTTTAATTAAGGTTTTTAATTTTATTTTTGGAAAATGAAAATTAGTAATGTGCATTTACTAGTTGGAGATTTGCTAAGAGATTTTCGGTCAATGTTTGGACAAAGCATTTCCAGGAATTATGGAAACCGAATTTGGAATATATTGCATATCTTGAGAATATTTTCGGTTTTGGAAATTCCTTGGTGCCCAAACTTCCTTGGTCTATAAATATCAAAGTTTGCATTTCGAGCGAACTAATCCTCAGAGCCAACAAAACTACCTAGTTGTGTTGTTACTGGTGGAGCCGCCTATTCGGAGAGGAAAGTAACCTAATTAGGCGAAATCTCTTACGGCTGCTTGGTTTAAAGACTTCTTTGGGATTGAGAAGCTCTATTAGTACCGTTGGTGGAAAACTAGATAATTGCGGTTTATTATTAGTTTTCGATTGATTTGATTGACTAACGGTTGTTGAACTTTGATTGCACCTAGTTTGTTTATGCTTGAGAATTTTCGCTTCTGATATAAGATTCACTCAAACTAGATCGAAATTTCGACGGGGATCTTTAGACTGTTTGTAGATCTAAAGACGTCTTGTGATAATCCATTGTTAACAGACTCCGTTCTATGCGTGATTGATCACAAGAGATTCAAGTTGATTGTGTGCAGGTGTTTATTGAAGATCTAAGAAGATTTGAAGACAAAGAAGACTTTGAAGGTTTCTGATTTGGCTTCATAATCTTTGGTGTGCACAATACTTGTTTCGGTTAAATAGGATCCAACTATAATCGGTTTATCCTTGTGGTAGATTGGATTGATTAGTTGATTAGATCGGCATCAATACAATTCTTTGTGATTCAAAGTATTGATTGCAAAATCTTGACAATTACTTTGTTAGTTGTTATTAGATAGATCTAAGGACCTGACAAAGGAGTTTATTGGGATAAATGGAAGAGCCTTGTGTCGAACTCACATCACTTGGTTGAAAAGAGTTGTTACCAAACAGATTTGTTGTTCCTTTGCTATTTGGAATACGAACCAAAGGAATTGTTCCAAGTACATGACTTATTACAAGTTGGAGGTGTGGGAATACAGACGAAACTAGGTGAACTATAGGTTTAGTTGTTTGGTCTCAACTATAAGAAGTTGGTTTGATTTTGTATAGCGGCTTAATCCTGAGAGTATTCTATTCTGGACAAGGTCCCGGGGTTTTTCTGCATTTGCGGTTTCCTTGTTATCAAAATCTTGTTGTGTCATTTACTTTTATTTTCCGCAATTATAATTGTTGTTATTATAATTTAAAGTAAATTACACAAACGTTAATTCCTATTTACTTGATAGTAATCCTATTGTGTTTGGTTAAGTCCGGACCATTTATCAAGTAAACGTACTTCGTTGTTGTATTGTCTCGATCTCGTATCCATACACGATCACACGAAGTGTGAACCGATTAGTTGTATTGTCTCGACTCAGTCCATAGACAATCACTTTCGGAGAAAGGACTTATAGGTGGAAAAGTTTTAGATTGAGGTATATTTGGGTACCCTCGTCTTTTCAAAGTGAACACTTTTTTGTTGTATTGTCTCGATTTCATATCCATAGACGATCACACAAAGTGTATACCATAGTTGTTGTATCGTATCGACTTTGTCCATAGATGATCACACTTGGTATAGGACTTATAGGTTGATATTTAAAAGATTATGGTGTATTTGGGTACCCTCGTCTTTTCAGGCTTTGTTTTCAAGAAACTGTTAATCTTTCGAAGTTTCCAAAATTTCTTTGTCCATGTGATGTTGTCTCTTTTCTGAACTTGGTCGGATTGAGGAGAACCACATTTCAAGAGAAGCATATATTAACCTGTCAAAATAATACATGGCAAGAAGAAATATATCCAACTCCAATTATTATATGCAAATAAGATTTTTTTATCATGATCATACAAGACAGTTACGTCACTACTATACTGACTGCTCATTAATTCAAACTATGAATTGGTGTATGCTTATAATTTCTCATTGCCAAACTGAATATCCAATATTAAATAAAAATTAATTAAATTCAAACGAAGTTTATTTTCATGCAAAACAATTTAATCAGAAAAAATAAACAGTAAATCAAACAATGAGAAATATAACTAATTTTCACTGTTCTCATTATATGCATGCCACATTATAAGTGTTGGTTGATCCCTAAATCCTGACCAATTGGCATTAGGTTCTAATCCCACTAAATCATCTCTCACATTCATAAAATCTTCATGTTCTTCCTCAGGGGCATCTTCACCATAGTCGTTAGTTACCACATCGCTTATTATGTTATGTAAAATACAACATGCTAGTATAATTATTATTTGTGTATCCACTGTATCGTTTGGATCCAAATCCCTTATTATGTTATGTAGAATACAACATGCTACTATAATTTTTATTTGTATATCCACCGTATAGAAAGGAGATATCCTTAAGTATGCAAATCTCTTCTTTAGTAGACCAAATATTCGTTCGACCATATTACGTAAAGATGAATGGCGATAATTATACAATTCCTTCGGGATTGTTGGATGGCATCCGTTGTGGTCAGACATGTGATATCTAGTTCCACGGTAAGGAGTTAAGAATCCCGGTTCAAGCGGAAATCCAGCGTCCCCAAGGTAATACTTTTCCATGATACAAAAATATATGTTAGTAGGTGTGTGTATGTTATCATCACCTTACTAAAATATAATAAAGCATATAAATGAGACTAAGAAAGCATTTCATTTACCTTCTCTATCATGTCCTAATCAAGTCTTTCCAGTAAAGAAAATGATGTATGGACTGTTCTCTTTCCCTCTAAGAAAGTTCGTTTTGGTTCTTCCGATAATGAGATGTGTCAAGATAAACGTGATTCATCCTCTGATGGAAATCCCACTGTTTCTCATTTTGATAAATTCTCATTAACCATGAATCTTGTCTTGGATCAAGTATGTGCATTGAAGAGTGAACTAGAATCCTCAATCAAAAGACTTGAAGACAAGATGGATAATCTTGAATCCAGGATTGATCTAATCGAAGATGAGCTAGATGATTATAGGGAATATGAGAAGAGTCTTCAAAGTAAGTGAAATGACATTTGTTTCTTGCTTAATTTTTATCTAGGAAACCTCTTATGAGAATTTATTCTTGTGTTTTAAGAAGGATAACTAGGGTTTGGAATAACAACTATTGTGAGTACACATAGCTATTGCCCACGATTTTCATCTTGCAATGTTTTTAGATTTATTTATTTAAATTCTAAAGTTTATTTGGAAGATGATTTTGCAATATTAATCTTTATTGGTTTTATATATTACAAAAATTGTTATGGGATATGTGTGTTTGCGTCTGTGAACTATGATTGTCCCATATATGTCAAAAGTTAAGCCTATTATGTCATTATGCAAATACTGATTGAATATAGGATGAAGTTTTAATTGAAAAGATTAAGTATATTATATGTCTTTATGCAAATATTGATGAAAAACAGAATGAATCTTTGAATATTCTGCAGTATTGATCTTTCCCTGATCCACTTCTATGTGAAAGTACAGTGCGGCTCCGTAAGTTTTCTTATGTTGAGCATTTCCGATTAAATTAATCATGGGTTTTCTTGTGGTTAATTTAATTTGGTTTTCTGGATACAAATTCATGTCTCATGTAATTTGTTAATGTCTAAAGAAATCATTCTTTTCTTGTAAAAGTAAGGTCGCTCTTGTTGTTCTTTCGGGAATGACATTTTATGAGGGAGAGTTCTTATTTGAACTTGTGCTTAATTGCCAAATCTTTGTGGGGAGTGCGGATGTGGAATATTGTAGGATTTATCTTGTATCTTTATAAACACCTTGATGAATACACTAAGTTTCGACTATGTGAAATCATCGAAACAAAGTTGATATCTTCTCTTTTAGTCATGAAGTATCTCTATAAGAATTTCATTATGATCCCACTAGTTTTCGTACCTTTGCCAATTTATATTGACAAAAAGGGAGAGAATTAATGTGTAGTTCACACTACAAATACATATGGTTTACGGATCATTATGTAAGGGGGAGTGGTTTTCATGTGAGATGAAATATTGACTAAGGGGAGTGATACATATCACCATAGTATTGTTGTCAAAGTTGTGATACAATTGGACTTTGATCTTTGTGTAATAATACTATGACACTTTGTATAACAATGATTGAGAGCTCTTTGTTTTCTCATTGTTATAGCTACAAATCTTCAACAACTATGATGTTGAGTTGAACACGTTCAAAATCACCGGAGTACTTGGAAGTGACGAAGATTTCGAGTAATGTTGAAGAACCAAGGAAATCAAGCATTTGGATGAGAAGCTACAAAGTTTATTTATTTTGTAATCCATATTGATAGGTGTCTAAAACACCTTGATATTTATCTATTGTTTATGTTTTCTTTGCTAAGTTTTCTTGTAAATTATGTATCTTATGTTTAGTTTTGAGTTTTAGGTACGTTGGAGTCATTTGGAACAAAAGAAGAAGAAACAACGCAAAAGTCTCATCTCATGTGCAACTGCCGTTGGAGGCGGATTATTTCTCATTATTTGCTTTTATTTCTTCATATATGTCTGAAAAGTATGTCGGCTTTAGTGATGCAAATTTATCTATCAGAAAAGCACGACTGCTTTAGTGATGAAGAGACATTGAAGAGAAGAAGTGAATATGAGAAGTAAGAGACGGTTGTTGTTGGTGAAAGAATTCGAAGAAGAGCAAAAGCGTCATTCCATTGCAAGCAAGCATTATCGGGAGCACAATGGAGGATACGGGGATGATCGACATCACCAATACAAGTTGCAAAAGGGCTACCATTTGGTTGGACTTTATCTTATTGATGGGTGCCTAGGATTATCCTGGGTATCCCCTATCTGGCTCACCTGGGTGGCTGTATCCAGTTCACTTACTACACAAACCTAGAATTCAGAGAGAAAATTATTTCTCTCATCATTATTCTCTGTCTGTATGGCGGAACTACTATTCCAAGAGTAGAGTCGGCGATGGAGATGCAGATGAATTCGTGATGAAGAACAGAGTAGATTCTGATGTGTGAGAAGAGGATTTAGGCACTGAAAGATCATGCAAGGCTAGGTTTCTGCTGCAAAAGAAGATGGTTTCTTTCTGTCGATTTGGGGAGAAATCAGATGGAAGATTTGGTAAAGATTAATGGAGAAATTAGAAGATGGTGGTGGTTCAATTAGTGAATCTGCAGAAGTTATAGTTGTTGCAGTTAATTTGACAAGAAATTAGGCTCTCTGAAATTGAAGTTAGGGTTTTTAACGGGATGAGAAGATGAATTTCAAATTGAAATCAGTGAAGATGATGTACTTCCGTTTATTGGAGCTGCTGCTGGTGAAGAAGAGGTGAAACTGAAGATGGGTTTTGAGTTCAAGTCCCGGTATTGTCAGAGATCGAGATAGTTTTGTTGTTGGTGGTGGTCAAGAACATGAACCTGTAAATCAGTGGTGTTCTGCTGATGAAAAGAGGTCTGGATTGTACGACTGGTTGGTATTGCGGGGCAAGATGCAAAGCAGATGGAAGTGATGATGATGATATGAAGAGAAAGAAGAAGTGACTGGAGAGTTTAAACCGGAGATATGGAGTTTGTGTTCTGTTGCTGCTGCAATGGAAGAAAATGATGGAGGCCTCAGCGGGAACTGAAGCTGCAGAATCAGGGCCGTTCCTGAGAATTTTTTGCCCCAAAGCGAATAAAATTTTTGTTGCCCCGATAAAGAAACATTCAAGCACAACCTTAACTGCATTCATTCATATCATATCATTTGCCACTATGATACGCAACATACACTATCCTTATTGCTTTTTCAAGAGATTTATAATAAGATTTTTCTAACAAGAATACAACTAAAAATGCAAGCATATTGAGGCACATGGAGTATAGTAAGAAAGTAAAAAACTATCAAAGTCCTAATTAATCCGGTTGAATTTCTATTTATATTTTATGTAAATTATAGATAAGTCCCCTGTAATTATTTATCAATGAAAAACTCCAAATGGAAATTCATATTTTTATGTAAATAATAGATAGGTCCCCTGTAATTATTTATTAACGAAAAATTCCAAGTGGAAAATATGTATTTGGTTTCCCCCCTCTCCTTGTTGCCCCAAAATGGAGCTTGTCCTGCTTACCCTTCAGGACCGGCCCTGGCAGAATGGGTTCAACTAGAATTGTGGTTTTGAGATGAGCTGCTACTGAGTTGAAATTGTAGGTGCCTTAGGAGTATGGTTCAATGAGTTGTGCAAGTAATTCTAAAGCTAGTGGTGAAGCTGCAAACTGTTTGCGGCTGGTTCGATGAAGTTGCAAACTGTTGGTGCTATAATGTATGTGAAGCTGCAGTTTGGTTAGTGATGGGATTTACAAAGCAATGATGGAACTGGAATAGGTATGAATGAATTTCTAGATGTATGTTAGGTTGCGGGCATGAACTGGTACCATGTGTTGTTGAATGGATTGGCAGAATCAAGGGAAGTGGTAGCTGCAGTTCAGAATGGTGGTGGTCCTTAGTTATGGCCAGTGCTAATGATGGCAGGGTGCAGGGAATGGCCTTGCTGTTGTTCTGGTGAAATGCAGCTGGACTTGAATCAATTGCAGATAATGGGTCTCTGGTAATAAGTTCAGTATAACTTAGTTACAGTTGAGATTGAGGTGGAGCTACATAGTTGGTGCTGATAAACTAGAAATGGTTGTTGGGTTGTTGAAGAATGTAGAGATCATAGTTGTTTGTGTTTGAAATTGATGGCAGAGAAGCAATAGTGGTTATGAACTACAGGGAAGCTGGAATGAATATGTTGAACTTACAACCGATGCAGTGAAGAATAGAAAGCAACAGGAGAAGATTAGCAAATGAGCTGAAAACAAGGTGTATGCTAGGATTTTGCAGGAGTTTGCACCAACATAGTGCAACACTGAATGATAAAGGGCCAAGATGGCGCTTGACTGAAGTATGGCTTTGTGCAAGTTTGAAAAAGTGGGGTCTAACAACCACACCCAATATTTCGCTTAGCAATCTGTATGGACAAACTCCAATATACTTTTAAGAGAATAAACTAGTCAGTCAGACTCAATCTTAATAAAAGTATATCAAAGAGTTATATCTCACTTTCTCGATTCAATACTTACTCAAGCAAATAGAAATCTGCGAGTCTAATTGAATACAAGAGAAATCACTTGAACAGTACCAAAGACCAATGTTCAAGGATCAATCAATTTCAATTAACAACCAAAGGCTGGATTTCCCAATTGATCGATTCAACGCACAACCTGTGATATTTCAATTATATAAAAAATATATAATGCGGAAAAGAAATAACACAAACACCAGAAGTTTTGTTAACGAGGAAACCGCGAATGCAAAAAAAAAACCCGGTACCTAGTCCAGATTAAACACACACTGTATTAGGCCGCTACAGACACTATCCTTATACAAACTAACTTCGGTCTGGACTGTAGTTGAACCCCAATAAATCTCACACTGATCAAAGGTACAGTTGCGCTCCTTACGTCTCTGATCCCAACATGATACTACGAACTTGATTCCCTTAGATGATCTCACCCACAACTAAGAGTTGCTACGACCCAAAGTCGAAGACTTTAATAAACAAATCTGTATCACGCAGAAAAGTTTACGGTAATAGATAAATCTGTCTCCCACAGAAATACCTACGAGTTTTTGTTCCGTCTTTTGATAAATCAAGGTGAACGTGAACCAATTGATAACCCGGACTTATATTCCCGAAGAACAACCTAGAATTATCAATCACCTCACAATAATCTTAATCGACTAGCTAAAGAAGATATTACGGAATCACAAACGATGAGACCAAGATGTTTGTGACTTCTTTTATATCTTGCCTATCGGAGAAATCAATCTCAAGCCAATCTTACGATTGTACTTAGTATGATAGAAATAACAAGATCAGATCACGCAACTACAAAGAAAATAGTTGGGTCTGGCTTCACAATCCCAATGAAGTCTTCGAGTCGTTAACCTACAGGGTCTCGGTAGAAACCTAAGGTTAAAGGAGAATCGACTCTAGCTTATACAACTAGTATCACACAGGAGGTGGGGGGATTAGGTTTCCCAGTTGCTAGAGTTCTCCTTTACGTAGTCTTTCAAATCAGGGTTTGCAATCTAAGTTACCTTGGTAACAAAGCATTCAATATTCACCGTTAGATGAAAACCTGATTAGATTCGAGCTAATATCTTTCAACCGTTAGATCAAAACTTAGCTTGTTACACACAAATGAAATGCACGTTTATTTAGGTTTGTGTAACCGTACCCAAACATGTACACTTAGTTGGTTCAACAGTAGTTAACCAAATGGTTAGCCATATGAGCACTTTCATATCAACCATATTGTTCTTTACCATAACTAGTTCAAATGACTCAAATGAACTAGTTAGAGAGTTGTTCAATTGCTTAGATCTTATAGAAGTATTCAAGACACAATCGAAGCAAAAACGATTTGATTCACTCGAATCGATTCATGAACTTTATAGCCACGATTTGCAAATACGCATTCCTTAGTTTATATAAGTTTAAGTTCACGAATAATCGTTTTTAGAAAATAACCAACCTAAGTACGCATACTGGTACGCGGACTTAAGTACCCGGAATAAGTTTATTTTCAGTTTACAAACTCCAACAGATTATTACGGGACGTGAACTTCCGATGGTGCGCGTGCTGGTACGCGGACTTTAGTTCCGATTTTCCTGAGCAGCAAAGTACGCATACTTTTGTTCAAGGAATAAGGACTTACACACGTATGAGTTATCACACAATGTTTATATCCAACTATGGTTATATATTCTAAACTCTCTTTTCAATCATTGAAACATTCTTAGAGGATGTTATATAGTTGTTGTTCACAAACCATTTTTCGTCAAAGCAATTTTCAAGTAATTGAAACTTAATATGACTTTTGTCACTAGTAAAGATGAACTTGGCCAAAGCGAAAGCTTACCAACACATATTTCGAGAAATAGATAAGCGAGATAAACTCGGCTCGAAATAGCAAATGTCTATAATCAAAGTCTATATAGCAATACGACTTTTTTTTATCAAGATAGGAGATAGAGTAGACAGACTTTTGAGTGATAGATAAGTTCAAGTCTCCACATAATTTTTAGTCGATGAAGTTCCACCAGTTCCTTGAGTAGTTCTTCGTCTTTGTATGATGATCACCATGGAGTCTAGAGCTCAACTAAACTTTCTATCCTAGTCCGAGACTTAGCTATAAGTAGACTAGAAATCAAGAATTATAGTTTTGATCACTAACATTGACAAACATGTTTGAGATAGCATTGAGATATACGCTAGGACATTCAAAACGAATTCAATTTCCCAAACTGCATCATAAGCAAACACATATAGCATTTATTCTCCAATTATTAGAGACGGCCAATTGCCGAAGATAAGAGTTGGCCAGTTGCCAACTCTAATATCTCCATGGCCAGTTGCCACTCCTAACATTTCCGTGGCCAGTTGCCACTAATAATATTTCCGTGGCCAGTTGCCACTCTAATATCTCCATGGCCAGTTGCCACTCCCAACATTTCCGTGGCCAGTTGCCACCCCCAATATTTCGTGGCCGAGTTGCCACCCCCTCGATTCGTGGCCAGTTGCCGCTCCCAACATTTCCGTGGCCAGTTGCCACTCTAATGTTTCCATGGCCAGTTGCCACTCCTAACAGTTCCGTGGCCAGTTGCCACTCCCAACATTTCCGTGGCCAGTTGCCACTCCTAATATTTCCGTGGCCAGTTGCCACTCTAATGTTTCCATGGCCAGTTGCCACTCCTAACAGTTCCGTGGCCAGTTGCCACTCCCAACATTTCGTGGCCAGTTGCCACTTATAATACAAGTTGCCGGTTGTCAAGGTTGCAATCATCTCCGAATAGATGGTATGAACGGTGTATATAGTAAAATTTCGAGCAGAGAACTACTCTCGGTAGGCCAAAGGTACCCAAAAATAATCCACATTGTCCAAAATGCAACTCACAACTTACAGTAAAAGATCTTACGCAAATAAGAAGGGAAAATAACCAATCTAGAATACTGTACACATTCCTTATATTGACCAATATATGGATCATAGGTTCTCAAAACATTTACTCTTACTATATACAACAGTTGAATGATCACCACCAACTCTATGTGTAGTCGAGATCATTGTATTTCTTATCAAAGTTATATATGAAATACTGACTATAGTTAAGGAAAATTTGACGACACATTTTATGGTACGTACTGTAACTATTTAGGACTAAGAGACCACAAGCTCGCCTAAATCCTCACGAATCACAATCTATGGAAACACTCTGGGTAGAGCTTCCACCAAGCCTTGCCGCAAGACATTGAACAAAGCAACATCTTTGCATTGGGATACCACTAATATTACAACAACTCGATCACCGACAAGTGGATCATACTACCATTTCAAAGTTACTTGAGATTCTAAGAGGGCCAAAAGTACACCCTAACAAGTATTCTGACCACATTCAATATAAACATTTCAAACCAATACCTTGCAAGTATTCAACTAACCTCTAAATTTAGTTGTCCATTTTAATCTAAAATTGTTATGCAAATCTCATACCGGACCACCCAAATGAAAACAAATGAATATACCGATTATGTATAGTAAGAAATTTCACTCACAATTATCATCAAATCAACTAACATGTACTATAGGCAATTCCAAACCAATCCGAGAAATAGCTAACCATTGTCTACCTATAACAAAATTATAGACAAAATGTTGTGATGGTTAGATAATGAGCACCATAGAAATCAAAATGAACTCAACTAAGCTGGTTACACCAAAACAGTTCAAAGGGAAAGAACTATACTACACATTCAACTATCGGTAAGCAATCCAAAGACTTCAAGCTAATTCATTTATTTGCAATTCACTGGTCCAACTAACAACTTGCATCTACTAAAATTTATGCTAAAATTCTAGCTGTGAGTTTTAATCCTATACAATTTCAATTAGTAACCTTCTACAATGTAATTTAGACGTAATTCCGTATGGTAGAAATGTGAAGCTACGTAGCAATACTAAAATATTTCCCCAATCACCAATTACGAACGAAATCAAGAATCTTAGCTATAGAAATAGTATATCTTGTACTCACCTAAGTTCATTTCATTTACAAGATAATTAAGTTCAAATACGATCACATCTTTGATCAAGTAGTCAACTAAAAAAATAGTACTCCAAAATGTTGACAAATACAGACAAAATGGTTAATTTAAGGAAGATTTTAACATGTAAAAGAATATGAAACTCACATGAAGCCAACAGAGTGAAAATGATATCACACCAAACACAGTACGAATGGGATAAATTGGTGATCACGTTTACCATCTCATTCATTATTTGCAGAGCCGTAGCACAAATGTTTAACGGGTTATGAATATCACCTCTGACTAACAAGCTATGAACGATGTACATTTCACAATGATATTCAAAGAAATGAATCTCAAAACTATTCATTCGCATATTCAAGAGTTTCACTTGTATTTATGTGTGAAACGAGGTGAGCACCTATAACGCCATAAAACCATTAGGGTAGAAATGCAAAAGCACAGTACATACTAACTAAATTTATACAGACATTTAAGATTACTCAACTTAAAACAGAAACTTCCCCTTTCGGGAATTTTGTCAAACAACTGTGGTATACCATTTTGGTTCCCTTAAAACTTAAAAGGAAGAAATGTCAAGAGATTTACTTTAGATATATAGAAAGGATGATCAAAACATCAAACTAGGGAACCATCATCTAACCCCAATCACTTTTACACTAGGGACAAACTGAATCAAAATTATTGCATGCAAACGGAAATCGATTAATAATATCATAACATTTACTCATATGGACACCTTGAATTAGAGGGAAAAAAATACGGAGATATTGAATTCCAACACGAAGCAAGCAATCGATCAGTTGGGTATGAAAAATGATTTCCTCAAACAAATTTTCGTACGTGAACAAATTTTATTACTCAGCTCTTAAGACAGGCCGAGTACTCAAATCAGTAGCCACTCCATGTACTCCATTCAAGTTCTAAATTTCATTTATTTTCACCAGAGAAAAAAAGAAAATGGAAAAGAGACGGAGAAAAGAAGAATCAGAAGAAGAAACCCCCCTCCCCTCATTACTCTTGTAATCTCAGTTTTTATGTTAACTAAAAATATGACACGTGCCTGGCTGCATGGAGAGTCATTTAGGCACCCAAATTTGTGATTAAGGCAATTAGTTGCCCCTCCAAGAGCCATATTTTAGATTTTGGGCACTCATGCTCATGAAAGCACCCTTAACTTAGGTTTCTTTAACACTATTCTTACGATTTTAAACTCAAACGGGTCGAATTAAACCCGGGGAAATGGTTTGGATTGTCACACCATTAACCCCTTCAAATGAACTTCGTCCCGAAGTTCAAATTAAAACTAGAAGTAAAGAGACTTACCAGTGATCAAGTAGAAGTTTGGTGAGTTCCAAACGCATGACGTTCCGTTTGAACCAGGAACCGCTCGATACCAACCGTGACGGATCGGGTGAATCTGGACTTCCTTCCCAACCAGGTTTCGCCCGCTTAGCAAACTCCGACTCTCCGATACGCCACTCAAGTAACCGGACATTCAAATTCTTCTGAGAGACTCGAATTCGAATTTCCCAAACTGCATTATAAGCAAACACATATAGCATTTATTCTCCAATTATTAGAGACGGCCAATTGCCGAAGATTAGAGTTGGCCAGTTGCCAACTCTAATATCTCCATGGCCAGTTGCCACTCCTAACATTTCCGTGGCCAGTTGCCACTAATAATATTTCCGTGGCCAGTTTCCACTCTAATATCTCCATGGCCAGTTGCCACTCCCAACATTTCCGTGGCCAGTTGCCACCCCCAATATTTCCGTGGCCAGTTGCCACCCCCAACAGTTCCGTGGCCAGTTGCCACTCCCAACATTTCCGTGGCCAGTTGCCACTCTAATGTTTCCATGGCCAGTTGCCACTCCTAACTTGATTCAGTGTTACCCTCCCAACATTTCCGTGGCCAGTTGCCACTCCTAATATTTCCGTGGCCAGTTGCCACTCTAATGTTTCCATGGCCAGTTGCCACTCCTAACAGTTCCGTGGCCAGTTGCCACTCCCAACATTTCCGTGGCCAGTTGCCACTTATAATAATTTATACGGCAAGTTGCCGGTTGTCAAGGTTGCAATCATCTCCGAATAGATGGTATGAATTGGTAAACAACAACCAACACTTTCAGATGATATGAACACCCTTGTAGGCTTGTGCTGAACCGCTTGGCGGCTGCCTACGTACCCTCTCCGTTGCTCGAAGGGATCAAGCACGACCGTAGTTCGTCAACATTGTTTAGATAGTATGAACTACTCGCAATGGTAGCAACTGTCCCTTATCAAATATCAAGTAAACTGATTTTATTTGCAGTGTATATAGTAAAATTTCGAGCAGAGAACTACTCTCGGTAGGCCAAAGGTACCCAAAAATAATCCACATTGTCCAAAATGCAACTCACAACTTACAGTAAAAGCTCTTACGCAAATAAGAAGGGTGTCTACTATATACAACCAGTTGAAGTCCCCAGTGATCACCACCAACTCTATGTGTATACAAACTAGCTATATTCTACTTCTTAGTTGATCTGCCGCCCCTATACAGATCATTGTATTTCTTATCAAAGCTATATATGAAATACTAACTATAGTTAAGGAAAATTTGACGACACATTTTATGGTACGTACTGTAACTATTTAGGACTAAGAGACCACAAGCTCGCCTAAATCCTCACGAATCATAATCTATGGAAACACTCTGGGTAGAGCTTCATTCGTTTACCAAGCCTTGCTGCAAGACATTGAAGCAAAGCAACATCTTTGCATTGGGATACCACTAATATTACAACAACCTGATCACCGACAAGTGGATCATACTACCATTTCCAAAGTTACTTGAGATTCTAAGAGGGCCAAAAGTACAGCCTAACAAGTATTCTAGATAACCAGACCACATTCAATATAAACATTTCAAACCAATACCTTGCAAGTATTCAACTAACCTCTAAATTTAGTTGTCCATTTTAATCTAAAATTGTTATGCAAATCTCATGGTACTTATCTACAGCCAGACCACCCAAATGAAAACAAATGAATATACTGATTATGTATTTGAATACACTTCATTCGTATTAGTAAGTTCAAGAAATTTCACTCACAATTATCATCAAATCAACTAACATGTACTATAGGCAATTCCAAGTCCTGACCAATCCAGAAATAGCTAACCATTGTCTACCTATAACAAAATTATAGACAAAATGTTGTGATGGTTAGATAATGAGCACCATAGAAATCAAAATGAACTCAACTAACTGGTTACACCAAAACAGACTGCCTATCGAAATAATTTAACACACGAGACAGAGCTCAAAGGGAAAGAACTATACTACACATTCAACTATCAGTAAGCAATCCAAAGACTTCCTATACTACGTTTTAATAGTAAGGATCCATTCATCCAAGAACACGAATCCATAATACACGAATAGTAGCATGCCGCGTCGACAACCGAACAGTACAAAAGAAAAACTAGCTAATTCATTTATTTGCAATTCACTGGTCCAACTAACAACTTGCATCTACTAAAATTTATGCTAAAATTCTAGCTGTGAGTTTTAATCCTATACAATTTCAATTAGTAACCTTCTACAATGTAATTTAGACGTAATTCCGTATGGTAGAAATGTGAAGCTACGTAGCAATACTAAAATATTTCCCCAATCACCAATTACGAACGAAATCAAGAATCTTAGCTATAGAAATAGTATATCTTGTACTCACCTAAGTTCATTTCATTTACAAGATAATTAAGTTCAAATACGATCACATCTTTGATCAAGTAGTCAACTAAAAAAATAGTACTCCAAAATGTTGACAAATACAGACAAAATGGTTAATTTAAGGAAGATTTTAACATGTAAAAGAATATGAAACTCACATGAAGCCAACAGAGTGAAAATGATACTGTATCAGATAACGTGCTCACACCAAACACAGTACGAATGGGATAAATTGGTGATCACGTTTACCATCTCATTCATTATTTGCAGAGCCGTAGCACAAATGTTTAACGGGTTATGAATATCACCTCTGACTAACAAGCTATGAACGATGTACATTTCACAATGATATTCAAAGAAATGAATCTCAAAACTATTCATTCGCATATTCAAGAGTTTCACTTGTATTTATGTGTGAAACGAGGTGAGCACCTATAACGCCATAGTGAAGCCGTAAAACCATTAGGGTAGAATTCAAGTTACTGTTTTCCATTAGAATGCAAAAGCACAGTACATACTAACTAAATTTATACAGACATTTAAGATTACTCAACTTAAAACAGAAACTTCCCCTTTCGGGAATTTTGTCAAACAACTGTGGTATACCATTTTGGTTCCCTTAAAACTTAAAAGGAAGAAATGTCAAGAGATTTACTTTAGATATATAGAAAGGATGATCAAAACATCAAACTAGGGAACCATCATCTAACCCCAATCACTTTTACACTAGGGACAAACTGAATCAAAATTATTGCATGCAAACGGAAATCAGATTAATAATATCATAACATTTACTCATATGGACACCTTGAATTAGAGGGAAAAAAATACGGAGATATTGAATTCCAACACGAAGCAAGCAATCGATCAGTTGGGTATGAAAAATGATTTCCTCAAACAAATTTTCGTACAGGTGAACAAATTTTCGTTCTCCGCTCTTAAGACCAGCGAGTACTCAAATCAGTAGCCACTCCATGTACTCCATTCAAGTTCTAAATTTCATTTATTTTCACCAGAGAAAAAAAGAAAATGGAAAAGAGACGGAGAAAAGAAGAATCAGAAGAAGAAACCCCCTCCCCCTCATTACTCTTGTAATCTCAGTTTTTATGTTAACTAAAAATATGACACGTACTGGCTGCATGGAGAGTCATTTAGGCACCCAAATTTGTGATTAAGGCAATTAGTTGCCCTCCAAGAGCCATATTTTAGATTTTGGGCACTCATGCTCATGAAAGCACCCTTAACTTAGGTTTCTTTAACACTATTCTTACGATTTTAAACTCAAACGGGTCGAATTAAACCCGGGGAAATAGTTTGGATTGTCACATAGCAACTCATGCGAGTTCGACCGAGCAGTGCTCTAACAATCTCCCCCTTTGTCAATTTTAGTGACAAAACTATCAATACATATGGAATACAAAAATAAATATAAACTTTTGTAGCTTCTCTTCCACATGCCAGATCTCCCTGGTTCTTCAACATTATAAAATCTTCGTCACTTCAAAGTACTCCAATGATTCCAAAGGTTGTAAGTTTAGTATCATCGTTGTTGAAAATCCGTAGCTATAACAATGAGAAAACAAGAGTTCTCAATCATTGTTACACAGTGTCATAGTATTATTACACAACATCAAAGTTCAATTGTATCACAACTTCGACAACAATACTATGGTGATATGTATCACCCCCCCCCCCCCCTAGTCAATACTCCATCTTACATGGAAACCACTCCCCCTTACATAATGATCTGAAAACCATATGTATTTGTAGTGTGAACTACACATTAATTCTCCCCCTTTTTGTCAATAAAATTGGCAAAGGTAGGAAAACTATGGGATCCTAATGAAATTTCCATAGAGACATTTCATGACCAAAAGCAAGCACATATCAAATTTTTAGATGCAATCATATAGCCGAAGCTAAATGCTTCCATCAAGGAGTTTATAAAGATACAAGATAACCCCTATAATATTCCACAACCGCACTCCCCACAAAGATTTGGCAATTAAGCACAAGTTCAATTAAGAACTCTCCCCCATAAAATGTCATTCCCGAAAGAACAACAAGAGCGACCTTACTAAGAAAAGAAGTATTTATTTGGACATAACAAATCACATACAAATATGAATTTGAATCCAAAAATACTCAATCAAATTAACCACCAGAAGACCCATGATTAATTTAATCGGAAATGCTCAACATAAGAGAACTTACGGAGCCGCACAATATATACATAAAAATATGGATCAGGGAAGATCAATACTGCGGAATAGACAAGGATTCATTCTATTTTCCATCACTATTTGCACAATGACATACAATAGACATTGAAAATGCGGGGGTCTAACAACCACACCCAACAATTCGTTTGGCAATCTGAGAGAACTTACTCCAATATACTTTCTAGATAATCAACTAGACAGTCAGACTCAATCTAGATTAAAGTATATCAAAGAGTTTAATATATCTAACTCTTAATTCAATCCGTAATTAGGAAATAGAAATTTGCGAGGCTGATTGAATATAAGAAGAGTTACTTGAACGGTACCAAAGACCAATGTTCAAGTGTCAATCAATATAAATCAACAACCAAAGGTTGGATATTCTAATTGATTGATCTTAATGCACAACCTGTGATATTTCAATTATATAACAAAATATAACGCGTAAAAGAAATAACACAAACACCAGAATTTTGTTAACGAGGAAACCGCAAATGCAAAAAAAAAAACCCGGGACCTAGTCCAGATTGAACACCATACTGTATTAAGCCGCTACAGACACTAGCCTACTACCAATTAACTTCGGACTGGACTGTAGTTGAACCCTAATCAATCTCACTTCGATTCAAGGTTACGCTCCTTACGTCTCCCGATCCCAGCAGGACACTACGCACTTGATTCCCTTAGATTATCTCACCCACAACTAAGAGTTGCTACGACCCAAAGTCGAAGACTTGATAGACAAATCTGTCTCACACAGAAAAGTTTATAGGATTGAATAAATCTGTCTCCTACAGAAATACCCAAGAGTATTTGTTCCGTATTTTGATAAATCAAGGTGAACAGGAAACAATTGATAAACCGGACTTACATTCCCGAAGAACAACCTAGTATTATCAATCACCTCACAATAAACTTAATCGACTAGCGAAACAAGTTATTGTGGAATCACAAACGATGACACGAAGTTTGTTTGTGATTACTTTTCTATCTTGCCTATCAGAGATATAAAATCTCGAGCCACTTATTTCAATTGCACTCAACACGATAGAAACAACAAGATCAGATCACGCAACTACAAAGATAATAGTTGGGTCTGGCTTCACAATCCCAATGAAGTCTTCATGTCGTTAACCTACGGGGTCTCGAGAAGAAACCTAAGGTTAAAGGAGAATCGACTCTAGTTATGAAAATAGTAACACACAGGAGGTGTAGGGATTAGGTTTCCCAGTTGCTAGAGTTCTCCTTTAAATCAGGGTTTGCAATCCAAGTTACCTTGGTAACAAAGCATTCAATATTCACCGTTTGATGAAAAACCTGATTCAACCAAGCTAATATCGTTCAACTGTTAGATCGAACTTTGCTTGTTACACACAAATGAAATGTCCCTCATTTAGGTTTATGTAGCCGTACCTAAACGTGTACACCAGGTTGGTTCACAAATAGTTAACCGAGGTTAGCCATATGATTACTCTCATATCAACCTTATTCATCTTAACCATAACTAGTTCAAATGACTCAAATGAAACTAGTTAAAGAGTTGTTCAATTGTTTAGAAAACACAATTGAAATCAAATCGGTTTGATTCACTTGAATCAATCATGAACATTATAGTCACTGTTTGCAAAGATTGCATTCCTTATGATTTAAATGTTTAAGTTCATGGACTTGACCGATTTGACAAAGTAACCAGCTTAAGTATGCGTACTGGTATGCATACTTAAGCAACCGGTTTTTGAGTTTGTAAAGTTTCCAAACTCAGCAGAAATTTTCGGTTCAAAAACTTCCGTCATTATGCGTATGTGTTCGCATACTTAAGGTGACTAGTTAAGAGTTTTGACAAAACCAAACTCAGCAGAAATTCTCGGTTTGAGAACTTCTGCCAGTATACGCATACTTAACCTGTCTCCTTCACCAATTCCGTATACACACATATGCATACTCTTGGCTTCCGGTTTATGGACTTATACACTAATGTGCGAACACACTATATATGCTTATATCCAAAGATGGTTACATCATCAACTCTTTATTTCAATCATTGAAACATTCTTCTATAATGTCAATAGCCGTTTTCACACACTATTAGCATTAAAGCAATTTTTAAGATATTGAAATAATCATTATTGAAACCTTCCAAGTATTACACCAAATGATTGTATCACACAAACCATGTAAGATGTTACTCGGCAATTTTCTCATGATATAAGATGAACTTGGTCGAAGCGAAAGCTTACCAACACATATTTCGAGAAATATGTAAGCGAGATATAGTCAACTCGAATCTCAAATGTGTATAGAGAAAACTATATTGTAACACGACTTATGTCTTAATATAGGAGATAGTAGAAATAGACTTTCCAAGTGATAGATAAGTTCAAGTCTCCACATACCTTTTGTCGAAGAAGTTCCACAAGCTCCCCTTAGTAGTTCTTCGTCTTCAAGAGATGAACGTCGAGAGATTTAAGCTCAACTACACTATCTATGTCCTAGTCCGAGACATCTATAAATAGGCTAGAAATCAAGACTTATAGTTTTGATCACTAACATTGACAAACATGCTTGAGATAGCAACGCATGCGAGTTTGACCGAGCAATGCTTAACAGACATAATCCTCGTAAACAAAAGTTTTATCCTTTAATCCATCAAATAATGACATAAAAGGTTTTAACTTTTGTAATGTCAAAAGTTCATTCATTCTTTTATCAATACATGCATATCGACATATGAAAGACTTAACTTTTGACAAGGTATGGGACAATCATAGTTCACGGACGCAAACACACATATCCCATAACAAATTGCAATATATAAAACCATAAAGATTAATACTGCAAAAAATCATCTTCCAAACAATTTTAGAATTTAAACAAATAAACCTAAAAAACAATGAAGATGAAAACGTTGGATATAGCTATGTGTAATCACAATAATGGCTATTCCAAACTCTAGTTATTCTTCTAAACAAGACAAGAAAATAAAATTCTCATCAGAAGATTTACTAGACAAATAACTCATATAAAGCATTTCACTTATTTGAACACTCTTCTCATATTCTCTGTATTCATCAAGATCATCTTCAATCAGATCAATTCTAGATTCCGGGTTCTCTTGGAAGAGGCTTCAAGTTCACTTTTCAGGGCACGAACTTGTTCTAAGACGAGATTCATGGTTAAGGAGAGCTTATCAAAATGAGAAACAGAGAGGTTTCCATCTAGAGAGGAACCGTGATTATCAGGGCTCATCATATTATCTGAAGAATCAAACCGAATCTTCTTAGAAGGAAAAAGAACAGTCCAGACCTCACTTTCTTTGATTGAAAGACTTGAAGAGGACATGGTAGAAGAGATAGATGAAATGTTTATGCTAAGGAGAAAATTTTCATCTTAAAAAGAACCGAGGATAGAGGATAAAAATCCAAAAAGACCCTTGACCAAAAACCCTAACTGAATTTGGTTATCCTCGGAAAAAGTCTTAAAGGAGAAAACCGTTTGTAAACATAAACAGTTCTAAAACAAATCAAAACAATAACAGAAATATTTCATCACAACCCTTTTGAATATTATGATTTTTGTCTAAGAGGGATATATAAAAATCATCAACATAGAATTACAAGATGTAATTGTTCTAATCCACTACAGGACTGGGTGGCTCTTTACGAGGGGATGAAGTATTTATTATTTCTTGTTTTTGTCTTGTTTTTAAGAAAGAAGAGTAGTTTACACCATTCTTTATTCTTTTTAGCACAGTTTTGAATACCTTAATTGTTGATTTTCGCAAAGTATGCAGTCTTTTGGAAATCTCTTTTACAAAGAAAGAGGGTTTTGTATGAGATTCCTTTTTCTTCTTCTGTAAACAACGTTTGACAAAGTAGAGATTCTCCTGTTTTAAGATGATCCTGATATTCACATGAGGAAATCACAAGATTAGGTACGTTCTTGTGGGTTTTCATACTATCCTTGTTGTCAGGGAGACTTAAGAATGATATAGAATCAGGAGGAATTTGCTGACGATTTTTAAGAGGCAAAGTCAAAGAGGTTCGAAATGTCTTATAAGCATCACGATTGTAACTCATCACCTCCAATTTTAAGTTAGACAGTTGCCATTCCAGATCTTCAATCTTTTCAATTAAGACTTCCCTTTTTGGAGAAGTAAGATAGTTTATCATGGAATAATCAGGAGGACAGATGTGATTATCAGCAATGATATTAAGAGAACCATCACATATATCATCCTCAGGACAGTAGTCAAGAGTAGCCATCCATGCTTTAGTTATCTCACTCAATTTCGTATCAGGATTTTTAGAAATATCATGGACACTTCTATAACACTTGAAACTAGTTCCACTAACATAGTTTTTCTGATTTTTTTTACTGATTGATTGAGCCTTCTTTTGAGACTTTCTTTTACTTTTTCTAAGAGTTTTCTTAAGCTGTTGTATAAACAGTGACAGAGTCGAATTAAAGCAAATCTCATCCCCTTTATCAATCAATTTAGACCGTTGAGACTTACAATCAGATGCAGTAACATGGTTGCTGAACAGGTGATGCTTCTCTCTTCGTTCAAGTTCAAGATCGAAAATTTTCAGCTTTTCAGCTAGAGAATTTCTGGAAAGTGTTTCAAGGTTATTTCCCTCAATGATGGCATACTTTTTAGAATCGTATCTAGCTGGCAGTGATCTGAGAATTTTTATCACAATGTCCTTTTCAGGAATGATCTTACCCAATGCAAAAGATGCATTAACAATTTCAGACACTTTGTGATTAAACTCATCAAATGTTTCTTCATCTACCATACAAAGGTTTTCCCAATCAGAATTTAGGTTTTGAAGCCTAGCTTCTTTCTCACTGGTATTTCCTTCAAATACGGTTTCAAAGATATCTCAGGCTTCTTTAGACTTAGTGCACATAGTCACATGGTGCTCAAGATCTGGGGTAATGGCATGTATGATAGCATTTAAGCCGTCAGAATTTTGCTTTGCAGCAAGAATTTCTTCTGGACTATATCTACCAATATCCTTCGGTATAGATACGCCATCGTATTAAACGGAGGATCATAGCCATTAACAACACGTACCCATGTTTGAAAATCACGAGCTTGAAGAAAAGCACGCATAGCAATTCCACCATAAGTAGGTTGAGCCATCGAAGACCGGTGGTAAGTTTATGGAGATAAAATTCCTGTCCATAAAGTCAGATCGCCACAAACAAATACTTGTAAGGTCTTTAAATGTGTTTGCCTGCTCTGATACCAATTGAAAAAGTGGGGGTTTAACAACCACACCCAATATTTCGTTTAGCAATCTGTATGGACAAACTCCAATATACTTTTAAGAGAATCAACTAGTCAGTCATATTCAATCTTAATAAAAGTATATCAAAGAGTTATATTTCACTTTCTCGATTCAATACTTACTCAAGCAAATAGAAATCTGCGAGTCTAATTGAATACAAGAGAAATCACTTGAACGGTACCAAAGACTAATGTTCAAGGATCAATCAATTTCAATGAACAACCAAAGGTTGGATTTCCCAATTGATCGATTCAACGCACAACCTGTGATATTTCAATTATATAACAAAATATAATGCGGAAAAGAAATAACACAGACACTAGATGTTTTGTTAACGAGGAAACCGCAAATGCAGAAAAACCCCGGGACCTAGTCCAGATTGAACACACACTGTATTAAGTCGCTACAGACACTAGCTGTGGATGGGGAAAAAACGGTTTGCTGGTTTTTTGGGGAAATGAAGAGACGAGCGTGTCTAGAGTCCTCGAACCGAGCAAACTGCTCAACCTCACACAGATGCACTGCAAAGGGAGTGCTTAGATTCGAGAGATCAATCTGTAGGACTCCGACTTAAACCAAGTCAATAGCCGTTCCAGAGTCAATTCGGCCGCAAATAGGGAGATGGGTTGATCTGTAGGAGGGAAAGCCGAGAATTATGTGGAATCAATGATGATCAAGGATTGTGGATGTGTTGAAGGTTTACGCAATAATTGGTGAACCGTTGAGTTCGAATAAGTTCGATAGATTGATGAATTCTTGAGAGTAGTTACTCGAGAAATTCTGTGTGGACGATTGCTGATAGCTAGTGATCATTCGTTGTCCTCAATCATGGATTCAGAGACTTATTTATATTGTCAGAGTCGTGAACACCTTGATCCCTGTAAGTGTGACAGTTTCTTGAGTGAAAGAGTGGGAAAGTGGGAGATCGTGGTGAAACCAGTTCCAGATTGTGCGGATACTTGGTTGATCATTCACCCACTACTTTGCTAAATCCTTCAACCGTTGACACGACTTACTCACATTTCTCGTTGTGAGTGAATCCACGTGTTGTAGGCCGCCAGACCAAAACCTTAATTAATATCCCCCCCATGTGACGTGATTGATGTCACACGAATCGTGGAGTCTGCATGACAGACGTGTATTAGTTAGTTAGTTGTTGACTGATTAGACAGTGAGTCTAGATTTTGTTTGAATCGAGCATGAGTGATGAATGCTCAGCGATTCATGGATCGAACATGTAGTTCTCTGAAATGATGTCAATATTGTAGATTCAGTGATGAATTACTGACCAGTATTTGAGTGACTGAGCAAGTATTGCTCAATTCGACAAATTAATGATTATTGATAATTTGACGTGCAACTGAGCAAGTGTTGCTCAATTCGACAAATTACTGATATTGATAATTTGACGTGCAACTGAGCAAGTATTGCTCAATTCGACAAATTACTGAATATTGATAATTTGACGTGCAACTGAGCAAGTATTGCTCAATTCGACAAATTACTGATGAATTACTAAATATTGATAGCTGGATCAATATTCGAGCAACTGAGCAAGTATTGCCCAATTCGACAAATTATTTATTGGTGACATGACTCAATAAAATATTAAAATATTGGTATATTATATGATTAATTCAGATGTTGGTTGCTGAATCAACATAAATTCATTAGTGTTTGAATCTTGCTCAGAATGATGATTCGTGGAGCATTTATTCGAAACCCTAATTTCAGATCAATTATCTGTTAATTGATGAATTGCTGAAAATAGGTCATGAGTGATAGAGGGACCGACCACATGGGATGATGAGCGTCCATGTGGTTCCCAATGCTCGAGTGAGCATGCACCAGGGTCCTCAGTTGGAGGGTTGGTGAAAGAATGATGATTAAATACCGGTTTCATCATTTATTGAAGTATTGCTGGGTTCAGCATTAGGTGATAAAACCTAACTATGGAAAATGAGGGACCGACCAAGAGAGCATGAGACCGGCTCTTGGCGGTCACGGGACCAGCTGTTGGTCGTTTGAGCAATCCCCAGGTTGGTTGGAGAGAATTTGGGCCCAATATCAGCAATTGAGCAAATTAGGTCAGAATTATGAAAATGTGTGGGACCGGCTTTGTGCAAGCCCTAGGGATGACCTTGGTCCGTCAAGAAGGCATGCACGTGTTACCATGGTGTCCGTGTTTCCGTACTGAGAGTTTCAGTATTTTCTGATGTGCGTTCGAGCAACATTGTGAATCTTCAAAAGAGTTTCATCTTGACTAAAATTCTTGATTTTTGTTGGAATGAGCATGTATGCTCAATTGATCAATATTTTGTAAATATTAAAATAAGAGTATTTTAACATTTAAAATTGCAGCGAGAGGCTAGCCGGTCGTGTGACCCTGTTGGCTTTTGGTTTTTCATGATTCGAGCAAAATTTGAGAAATTATGACGAAATCATGATTTTTGCTCAAACCAAGGAGTTTCATGAATTGAGGAAAATAGTAATTATAAAATATTAGGGATTGCAAGGTGTGGGACCGACCATGGCTAGGGCATGGCCGGTCGTCTATGTTGCCCGGTCCCAAAATACTTTTCCTAATTTTATATTATAATTTTTTATGAAACCATGATGTTATGGAGAATCCATGAGTTTTGTTGAATCAGAGGTGTTTCATGAAATTGGGGAATAATAATTATAAGAGGCTAAGGATTGTAAGGTGTGGGACCGGCTACGGCTTTGGCATGGCCAGGTTGGCTAGGTCGCCTGGGCCCCGCACACCTTTCCCTATTATTTTTCATGAATCCGTGAAGTTACGGAGAATTCATGAGTTTTTCTCAAACAAGGAAAGTTGCTAAAATCAAGGAGTTTTCATGAGTTCATGAAAATAACAAAATAGGGAAAAATAATGGAAGAGGCATGGGACCGGCCACGGCTAGGGCACGACCGGCCAGCCGGTGGGCCCGGCCCATGGCGCCTCTTATTATTTTATTATTATTTATTGTTTTCTCCTGTTTTGCGTAGGATTCCTCATCTGTCCATATTTTTGAATGCTCTTTTGTGCATCCGGGTGCTCGATCGTGCATCATTGTCGAGTACACTTGCACCATTTTGTGGGGCTTACTCAGGTGATGGTCCGGATGTAGGTTGTTGAATATTTATTATTAGTTTATGAAATTCGGTGGAAAATAATTCAAGAAGGCGAGTAATAAAAGTGAGTAGTTATTTATTATCAATTCGTAGGATCAGCCGTGGATTCGATGATGTAGTTTTGAAAGTTGTTGTAAAGTGGTAAGAAAGATATCGTTCACTCAGACTTGTGAAGATTCAATTTTAGATTCAAACTCAATAGAAAACTTACGAAGTTGTTATCAAGATTACAAAAAGCACCGAAACTTAGGATTCCACCATTGACCAATTAAGTGACTCAATCTAATCAATATTCATGCAATTCTTTGCGTTTAAAGTGATTCTAATTTATTGCCTCTAGTAGATTCTCGGAGTAACAATTGTAAACATCAAGCATGAAACATCAAAAGTTTAAAACTAAGCATGCTCCATCAAAACGAATCACAATCATTCAATAAAAATCAATTTTCCATTATTAGTTCCATGCAAATAATCATAAAAAAAAATTGCAAAAAATAATTAAAATAGAAATATACCACTTTTCATGGAACAATGGCTTCCTCCGTCGCCTCGGCTAAGGGGTTTAGCTCCTCATGTTATTCACGTGCTCAAAATAGGTGTTCATAGCTCAAAAGGGTGAAAAACAAGAGAAAACTAATAAAAGCGACGAGTTTGTACGGATATAATTGTTACAGAACTCAGGCTATTCTGCAGAGAAACCTTAAATAGACCATTGCGAACTCAATATAATTGTTGGAAAAATTATTACAAAGAGAATGAATTTGAATGAATAGGTGACGGTTTCTGCGACTGCTCTAAGGTGTTGTTCTATGTTCTTCTTCTTCTTCGTCTGCAGCTCGCCTGTGAATTTTTCTTTCTCTTCTGTTTGGGTTCTAAGCTCTCTGCAACTTCTCTAAAGTGTACCCAGGTCTTGATAACCCCTCTCAGGGACTAGAACCACCCCTTATATATACAACAGGGTCCGTATCTTCCCTTAATATCTCTCGAATTCTTCTCTCCCAAGTCACGATAATTCCTCCTCAATCTTCTATGTACGCGGCTGAATTACTCCATTATTTCCTCGACTCGGTAAAATTGTATGTTAGGAGAATATATCCCCTTAGACCCCACGTAACTTCCATATTGAGCTTCCAAACTATCCCGAGATAACTGCCATACCCTGTTTAGCTTCAACTCCGCTGTGATAGCTTTCCTTTTCTTGCGAAAATAAACGTGCACCATTATGTACGATCCTAACAAGCCCATAGTAATCCATATCCAAGACCGAATCCACGATAATATCAACCCAAAATCCATCCACAAAGTTCGAATATATCTCTAACCCCTGTTTTGCTTCCAATTGATATCTAGCCGATTCTCTGGTTCGAAGTAGAGGCCTATACTAGTCCCTGTTTACTCAATGCAAGTCCATACCAAACAATTCGGCGATTGAATCTCATTAAACACCTTCCAACTTTCGAACCCTAAACTCTTGTTCTCATTTGAAATATTTTCCCGCCAATTTGCAAATTTTGAATTCTTGAAGATGATTGCCCCTTATCCATTCCCGGGGTGCGAATAACAACTGCCTTGGGGGTATCCTGAGGGTTCCCCTTAGTAATTTGGGTACCCCTTATCCATAGCGAGAGTCCGAATAGCAGGTGTCCTCCGGGCGCTTTTACCAACTTTTCGAGCCGATTTTTCCAAAAATGTTTATTGGCTAAAAATACCTACACACGCATAAAACACCATAATAAGTACAAAAATGAGCACTATCAAAATAAAGAATCGAGACAAATTAGACACAAAAATGTGTCTATCATTCGACCATGAATTAGGAATAATAAAACAAGCATTACCATTCCATGGGATCGTGGATTCGACCAAAGAATCAGAGTAATAAAATTACCTATTACCATTCCATGAGATCGGTGAGTGGATTCGATCATGAAATCGGAGTAATGAGATAATATAGTTGTTTGTTGCCATTCCATGCGATCAGGCCGTGGATTCGACCATGGAATCAGAACAATTGTTTATTGCCATTCCGTGGGATCAGGCCGTGGATTCGACCATGGAATATGAGCAATTGTTTATTGCCATTCCATGGGATCAGGCCGTGGATTCGACCATGGAATAGGAACAATTGTTTATTTCCATTCCATGGGATCAGGCCGTGGATTCGACCATGGAATAGGAGCAATTGTTTATTGCCATTCCATGGGATTAGGCCGTGGATTCGACCATGGAATAAGAGCAATTGTTTATTGCCATTCCATGAGATCAGGCCGTGGATTCGACCATGGAATAGGAGCAATAATAGATCATTCTGGGAATTCAGTGGTGAATGACACGACATAATTAATCTATTGCAAAAGGGATATTAGCCATTTAAAGCGTCACATCCATTCTGAATGGTGCATAGTCAGGGAGTCACGGGTGTTGCTTACGACCTGAAGGCGCTAATGCTCTCAATCTACGGAGAACCGCCTAATCGTTCTTCTATGTGAAGGGGGGGTCTCTCTCCTGTAGTCAGGGAACAGTGAGTGTCACCGACGTCCTGAAGGCGTTAAGCTCTCAATCTACGGAAAACCGCCCAATTATGTTATTCTACATAGAGGGCACGATGAAATGCCAGGGATCGAACGCTCAGCTAGTGGAGGCTTTTCGAAATTCATGTTCATCATGGCTTCGTAAAATATGAATCGTCGCATGCCTGAATGCCGTGTCAAAAACATGCATCATTATTTTACGGTTTTGACCTTTATTGAAAATCCACCATCAACACTATCCTGCTACAAAGTAACTTCGGTCTGGACTGTAGTTGAACCCCAATCAATCTCACATTGATCCAAGGTACAGTTGCGCTCCTTACATCTGTGATCCCAGCAGGATACTACGCACTTGATTCCCTTAGGCGATATCACCCACAACTAAGAGTTACTACGACCCAAAGTCGAAGACTTTAATAAACAAATACAGATCATTAGAAAATTCTACGGTAATAGATAAACTGTCTCCCACGTAAATACCTACGAGTTTTTGTTAGATCTTTTGATAAATCAAGGTGAACGAGGAACCAATTGATAACCCGGACTTATATTCCCGAAGAACAACCTAGAATTATCAATCACCTCACAATAATCTTAATCGACTAGCGAAATGACATATTGCAGAATCACAAACTATGAGACGAAGATTTTTGTGACTTCTTTTATATCATGCCTATCGGAGAAATCAATCTCAAGCCAATCTTACAATTGTACTTAGCACGATAGAAACAACATTATCAGATCACGCAACTACAAAGAAAATAGTTGGGTCTGGCTTCACAATCCCAATGAAGTCTTCAAGTCGTTAACCTACGGGGTCTCGGTAGAAACCTAAGGTTAAAGGAGAATCGACTCTAGCTTATTGAAAAGGCGAGAGTACCCAAATATACCTCAAGCTAAAACTTTTCCTACCTATTAGTCCTTTCTCCGAAAGTGATTGTCTATGGACTGAGTCGAGACAATGCAACTAATCGGTTCACACTTCGTGTGATCGTCTATGGATACGAGATCGAGACAATACAACAACGAAGTATGTTTACTTGATAAAAGGGTTCGGACTTAACCAAACACAATAGGATTGTTTATCAAGTAAATAGGAATTAACGTTTGTGTAATGTACTTTAATTATAATAAAACAATTATAATGCGGAAATATGAAGTAAATGACACGACAAGATTTTGTTAACGAGGAAAGCGCAAATGCGAGAAAAACCCGGGACCTTGTCGGAGAATTGAATACTCTCAGGATTAAGCCGCTACACAAAATTAAACCTAACTTCGTATAGTTGAGACCAAGCAACTAAACGTATAGTTCACCCAGTTCCGTCTGTATTCCCATGCCTCCAACTTATGAATAAGTTACTTGGAACAATTCCTTTGGTTCGTATTCCAAACAGTAAAGGAACAAAAAATCTGTTTGGTATCAACTCTCTTCAACCAAGTGATGTGAGTTCGACAAAGGCTCTTCTGTTTATCTCAATAAACTCATTCGTCGGGTTCTTAGATCTATCTTATTCTCAACTACCAAAGTAATTGTTAAGATTTTGCAATCAATACTTTTAATCATAAAGAATTGTATTGATGCCGATTTACACAACTAATCAATCCAATCTACCACGAGGATAAACTGATTATAAATGGATCCTCTTATACCGAAACAAGTATTGTGCACACAAAGATTATGAACCCCAAATCGAAATCTTCAATATCTTCATTGTCTTCAAATCTTCTTAGATCTTCAATAAACACACGCACACAACAACTTGAATCTCTTGTGATCAATCACGCGTAACGGAGGTGCGTTAACAATGGATTATCACAAGATCGTCTTTAGCACTAACAACAGACGGTCTAAAGATCCATGTCGAAACTTCGATCTAGTTTGAGTGAATCTTATATCAAAAGAAAAGATTCTCAAGCA